>VZQC01014466.1:15292-28442 GCA_009823505.1 Rhizomys pruinosus
AAAAAAAAAAAAAAAAAAAAAAAAGTAAACTGGGCATGGTGGCACAAAGATTTAATCCCAGGATTTGGGAGGCAGAGGCAGGGCTGTGAGTTCAAGGCCAACTAGGGTCATTCTGGTCTACATAGCCAGTTCCAGGCCAGCTGGCATTATAGGGAAATCCTGTCTCAAAAAGATACAAACAATAACAAAAACAGTAAAGCAAAAGTGTTGTGGAGGGGAAATAGTTCCACCGCATTTCACAAAGGCAGGACTATTCAACACAGGATTACCAAACAGAAATGGAATCTACTCCAGATTTCTAACATCCAGCCACAGGGAGAGTCTGTCACAGTCCTCAGCCGAGGTGAAGCCTTCATATTCAGAGCACCAACTGCTCTACCTCGGCTGGCCAGTATATCTTCTGATCTGAAAAACCCATGCCTGCTAGGTTGTTGGTACATAAAATATTGTGTTAGACATTGAGATATACATAGACACAGGGAGACAAATAAAAAAATATGGATATAGGGCTGGAGAGATGGCTCCATGCTTAAGAGCACTGGCTGCTCTTGCAGAGGACCCAGGTTCAGTTCCCAGCACCCACATGGAAGCTAACAATAGTCCATAACTCCAGTTCAGGGAATTCATGGCCATTTCACACCACAGGTACACTTACATACATGCAGGCAATATGCTCATTCATATACATAAAAAATAAAATAAAAAGAAGATATGGCCGAGCATGGTGGCACATGTCTTTAATCCCAGCACTTGGGAGGCAGAGGCAGATGGATCTCTGTGAGTTCAAGGCCAGCCTGGTCTGCATAGTGAGTTCCAGGACAGCTGGGGCTACAGGGAGACCCTGTCTCAAAAAAAGACAAATAAATAAATAAATAAATAAATAAATAAATAAATAAATAACAAATAAATGAGTATTAGTCCTATTTATAATCTCTACTTTATTTATGAGAGTTTAATACTCCCATACCTTAGATAAACAATAAAAATTCTATGTTCTTTAAGTTAGCATGCAAAGGGATGAGTTTCATTATGGCATTTTCCTACTTACTTGAAGTTTTTGTTTGTCTTTTTGAGGCAGGGTCTCACTGTAGCCACAGCTGGCCTGGGATTCACTATGTAGACCAGGCTGGCCTCAGTCTCACAGAGATCCACCTGCCTCTACCCCATGAGTGTTGGGATTAAAGGCCTACACCACCAGGCCAGGCTTATTTTCATACTTTGATGTCGTTTTACCTTGTCCTCACTGCTCCCTCAGTGTCATCCCCTCTCTCCCTTTCCCATCTTGCTGCCCCCTACTCCTCCCCTTCTGGTCTCGTGTCACATGTATTCCATTATTCTGTTTTACCTCTTTCCTCTTCCATTTAAGATCTCCTCCTCCTCTCAAATGGTCCCCTTCCTATTTTCATTACACATACACACACACACACACTGTTGGAAGCAGAAGTTCATAAGGGCCAGTTTATGTTTAGATAACACGGCATTGATATGGGTTGTTTTTTGTTTTGTTTTGGTGTGTGTGTGTGTGTGTGTGTGTGTGTGTGTGTGTGTGTGTGTGTGTTTTCGAGACAGGGTCTCCCTGTAGCCCCAGCTGTCCTGGAACTCACTCTGTAGACCAGGGTGGCATTGAACTCACAAAGATCCACCTGCCTCTGCCTCCCAAGTGCTAGGATTAAAGGCGTGCACCACCATGCCCGGCTGATATGGATATTTAATAGGGATCAGAAAAAACATGGCTGGCACAGGACATCAGGGGATGACATCAAATGTCCAGGAACCCCAAAAGTAAACATTGATGTAATCTGCCCTGTAATTATTTTTGGCAGAGTGCCGCTTTTGTGTTGTTCTGTAGAAATATGGCTTTGAAGTCAGAAGGCTGAGCTGGAGCGCTTCACCTTTGTCTTTTGCCAGCTTGCCTGCATGTGTCTATGTGCATCTATATGCAGCTTGTAGGTCCTGGCATGTGCTAGTGGCTGCTTGCCTAACAGCATGCGTGTCATGAACAAAGTATGCCTTATCAGCCTCTGGCTCCTCACAATCTCTTAAATCTCCTGGCTTCCCATGACCTTCCTTCCTCCTTTCCCAGTATCAGAGCATGGAACATACACACACACACACACACACACACACACACACACACACACACACACACTTTAAATCTAGAGTCCACATATGAGGAGAACACGTGCAGTATTTATGTTACTTTAACATGTTGATCTCCAGTTGCATCTATCTTCCTACAAATGTGATTATTTTTTTGTAGCAGCAGCAGCAGAATAAAATTCCACTGTGTATTTGTGCCACATTTTCTTTAGCCATTCATTTAATGAACATCTGGGTTACTTCCATTTCTTAGACACTATGACTACAGCAATAAACATGGATGTGCAAGGATTCCTGTGGTATGGCTCAGTCATACAGTAGTTTTGGGTTTGGGGGGAATTATTCATACTGATTTCCACAATGGGCACACCAGTTTACATTTTTTTTTTTTTTTGGTCTTTTCGAAACAGGGTCTCTCTGTAGCCCCAGCTGTCCTGGAGCTTGCTCTGTAGACCAGGCTGGCATTGAACTCACAAAGATCTGCCTGCCTCTGCCTCCCAAGTGCTAGGATTAAAGGTGTGCACCACCACGCCTGGCTTACCAGTTTACATTCTTACCAGTTATGTATAAGTGTTCCTTTTTCTCCACAACTTCACCAGCATTTGTTATTGTTTGTTTTCTTCATTACAGCCATTCTGACTGGAGTGAGACTCACAAAGCAGTTTTCATTTGCATTTCCCTGATGGCAAAGGACATTATATACTTTTTTTTTTCCGGTCTTTTTGAGACAGGGTCTCCCTTCAGCCCCAGCTGTTCTGGAACTCACTCTGTAGACCAGGCTGGCCTTGAAGTCACAGAGATCCACCTGCCTCTGCTTCCCAAGTGCTGGAATTAAAGGCATGTGCCACCGTGCCTGGCACATTATACAATTTTTAAAAATATTTATTGTCCTTTTGTATTTCTTCTTTTAAGGAATCCGACACCCTTTTCTGAACTCCGTGGCATTGCATGACACGGGTGCATAGACCTACATGCAGACAGTACATTCATTCACATACAAAAATAAAATTAAGGGGGCTGGTGAGATAGCCTAGCGGTTGGGAGCACCGACTGCTCTTGCAGAGGACCCAGGTTCTATCCCCAGCACCCACATGGCAGCTGAGAACCATCTGTAACTCCAATTCCAGGAGAACTCCAGTTCCAGGGGAATCCTAGACCCTCTTCTGACCTCCGCAGCATCACACGACATGGGTGCACAAACCTGCATGCAGACAGTACATTCATACACATACGAAAATAAATAAAATTAAATAAATAAATAAATAAAATTAAAAATATTTTTAAAAAAGAATTGTCTTAGCCGGAGGCAGAGGCAGGTGGATCTTTGTGAGTTCAAGGCGCCAGCCTGGTCTACAGAGTGAATTCCAGGACAGCTGGGGCTACAGGGAGACTCTGTCTCAAAAAAAAAAAAAAAAAAAAAAAAAGTCTTTAACCCATCTATTGATTAAATGATTTGTTTTGTGTGTTTAATTATTATAGCTAATTATTTGTATACCCTTGATATGAATCCACTGTACAATGTATAATTGGCAAAGATTTTTTTTCCCATTCTATAGGCTGTCTCTTCATTCTGGTTTTTCTGTAATCCAATTTGTCAATTCTTGGGACATTTTTCTTTTTCAAAGTCTTCTTACACTGAAATCTTGAAGTGTTTCAGCTATTTTCCCCTGGCAATTTCTGTTCCAGGTCTTACATTCAGGTCTTTGATCCATTTGAACAGGTGTGTGCTATAGATCTGGTTTCATTCTTCTACCATGGACATCTAGTTTCCCCAGCATCATTCATTAAGTAGGTTGTCTTTTTTCCCATGGATTTTTTCATGTCTTGGTGGCTGTAGCTGTATGGATTTATTTCTGGGTCCTCTGTTCTACTCCATTTGGTCTACATGTTGGTTTTGGAGTGAGTATCATGTTGTTTTTGTTACTATGGCTTTGTTGTATAGTTTGAGATCAGGCATTGTGATACTGCCAGTATTGCTCTTTCTGCTTCAGATTGCTTTGACTATGTGGGATCTTTTGTGCTTCCATATGAATCTTAGGACTGCTTCTTGTTCTATGAAGAATGTCTTTGAGATGGAGATTGTGTTGAATCTGTGTAGTTAAAACTATAGCTATGTTCACAATAGTAATTCTGCCAACCCTTGAGCATGGGAAGTATTTCCATCTTCTAGTGTCTTCTTTAATTTTTTCTTCAGTGTTTTAAAGTTTTCATTGTAGAGTTCTTTTATGTCTTCACTTGGATTTATTCTTAAGTACTTGATTTTGTTTGAAGCTACTATGAATGGAATTTTCCCCTGATTTCTTTCTTAGCAAGTTTATTATTTAGAAAGGCTACCAATTTCTGTCTGTTCATTTGTGTCCTGCTACTTGGTTGAGAGTATTACACTTCCTGCTGGAGGATTCCTTAGAACTTTTTGTACTGGATATTGAACACAGGACCATGCACATGCTAGCACCTGTCACCGAGCTAGATCCTCAGATATTTTTCTATTTTTAGTTCTGAGGTCTTGAGGGGTCAAGACTGGCCTTGAACTCACTCTGCAGTCTAGGCATGAGTATGAACTTGTCATCTTCCTGCCCCAGGTTCTGCACCAGCTAGAGTTTTTTTAAACTTTTTAATTTTATTTATTTATTTATTTTCTTTTTTTTTTTTTTGGTTTTTCGAGACAGGGTCTCCCTGTATCCCCAGCTGACCTGGAACTCACTCTGTAGACCAGGCTGGCCTTGAACTCACAAAGCTCTGCTTGCCTCTGTCTCCCAAGTGCTAAGATTAAAGGCATGCGCCACCACACCTGGCGGTCCTGGCATTTCTAATATGGTGATAACCATTTCAACTGAGGCTGTACCTTCACCAAGGTTTGCTCCTGTCCTATAATGGTTTCAGGTCTTAGATCCTCTCTGTTACCCTTTCAATCCTGANGGTCTATTTATTTATTTTCTATGTGTATGAATGTACTGTCTGCATGTAGGTTTGTGTGGAGGTCAGAAGAGGGTGTCGGGTTCCCCTGGAACTAGAGTTCTCCTGGAATTGGAGTTCTCAGCTGTCATATGGGTGCTGGGGATCGAACCCGGATCCTCTGCAAGAGCAGTCGGCACTCTTAACCACGAGGTTAAATCTCTCCAGCCCCAACCAGCTAGAGTTTTTAAAGTATATGATCATGCCGGGTGTGGTGGCGTACGCCTTTAATCCTAGCACTTGGGAGGTAGAGGTGGGCGGATCTCTGTGAGTTCAAGGCCAACCTGGTCTACAGAGTAAGCCCCAGGCCAGCTGGGACTAAAGGGAGACCCTGTCTCAAAAATCCAATAAATAAATAAATAAATAAATAAATAAATAAATAAATAAATAAATAAAATAAAGTATATGATTATGTCATCTACAAATAGGGTTTACTCTGATGTCTTAATTTCCTATCTGTATGCTATTTTTCATTTCTTTGTCTTGCCTTAATGCTCTTAGCTAAAACTTTTAATATTGCGTCTTTGCTTTATATATAGGGTCATGTGTATGTGGGGAAGTTCTTCTCTGGTCTTGGGGGTGGCAGTCCTTCTCTGGTCGTGGCGGGGGGGCGGTCCTTCTCTGGTTGTGTATGTGGGGAAGTTCTTCTCTGGTCATGGGGCGGGGGGAGGGGTCCTTCTCTGGTCGTGTATATGTGGGGTTCTAAATGCCTCCTGCATTTTGGTGTCCATTTTCCCTCTAGTTTGGGGAAATATTCTGCTATATTTTTATTAATGGATTCTCTATGCCTTAGTCGTATCTCAGTTCTTATCTCTTGATCCTGCCCTAGAGTTCTTGGACACTGTGGTCACTTTCTTTCCCTCATTTGTGTTTACGTACATTATTTCCTCAACTTTGTCCTCCATTCCTGATTTTCTTTCTTCTATTCACTCAAGTCTATTGATGATGCTTTTGTTTTTGTTTTGTTTTTTTGTTTTTTTTTGGTCCATTGAGTTTTTCATTTCAACATTTCTTTTTTTTCTTTTTCAAAATCTCCATTTCCTCACTGAATTTTTTGCCATGTTGGAGACTTTCCCAAACATTTTTCTGGCTCTTTCCTCTCTGTTGCTGGCTTTCCTCTCTAGGTCCTGGCTTGAATTCACCTGCTCATTTGTTTCTTCTTGTACCATTATCACTGATAAGCTTTTGAAGTTTTCTACCATCATTTTATCTTCCAGTTCAGCAGGTGAGAAGTTAAGATCTTTTAGAGGGGTTGAGTTACTGCTTTTTTCATATTTCTTGTGTTTCTGTGATACAATCTGTATATGTTAAGAAATCTTTCACAGCTTTATTTGGGGTTTTCTTGTTAAGCAATCTGCTCCTGAGGGCTTAATCCCCAATAGTTCTCAGTGAAAAAAAAAAAAATCCAAAAACAGTTGTAGCAGCAACATTGTCATATACAACCTATATTATATATACACTTAAATGTACTTAAAATAGAATAAATCTTGTATCAGCAATGACCATGAGTCAGAAAATGAGAGAGCCAATGTAGAATGTACTGTGAAGTTAAAATCGTTTAGAGTAAATGTGGAAATAGGAAATTAGTGAGATAAAGGAAGGGGGCGGAGCATGGGGGAGAAGAGAGTGAAAGTAATGGTAACTGAGAGGAAGAGGAGCCAAGCACAGTGTCATGGAGGGAAGGGAAGAGATAAGGACATTAGAAAGCAGTCCATTTTTATTTATTTTTTTATTTTTTGTGTTTTTTTGTTTTTTGTTTTTTATTTTTTGTTTTTATTATTTAATTCATTTATTTATTTATTATTTTTGGTCTTTTTGAGACAGGGTCTCCCTGTAGCCCCAGCTGTCCTGGAACTCACTCTGTAGACCAGGCTGGCCTTGAACTCACAAAGATCCACCTGCCTCTGCCTCCCAAGTGCTAGGATTAAAGGCATGTGCCACNAAAAAAAAAAAAAAAAAAAAAAGGCAGAGGCAGGTCTCTGTGAGTTCAAGGCCAGCCTGGTCTACAGAGTGAGTTCCAGCTGCAGGGAGACCCTGTCTTGAAAAGACGATAAATAAATAAATAAATAAATAAATAAATAAATAAATAAATAAATTTTTAAAGACTGGGGGTTGAGAGTTGGGCTCTAGGCTTGGGGTGCTGGCTAGATGAACATTCTTGGCAGTCCCTCTAAAATCTCAACAGGTAGTAAGTTAAAACTATAAAGATAGCTATGGGGGCTGGAAAGATGGCCTAGTGGTTAAGAGCGCTGATCGCTCTTGCAGAGGTCCTGGGTTTGATCCCCAGCACCCACATGGCAGCTGAGAACCATCTTTAACTCCAGTTCCAGGGGAATCCAATGCCCTCTTCTGATCTCCGGGGCATTGCATGACATGGATGCACAGACCTACATGCAGATAGTACATTCATACATATACAAAAATAAATTAATATATATTATAAAAAAACCCCAAAACTTTAAGCTAGCTAAATGCTTTGAAATGTGGAGTGGAATAGGGACATAAGGTTCTGTGGGTCATTCAATAGCTTTACAAAAAAAAATTACCATCTTTTGGGGGCTTAAATTTGAGTTTAAGGAAAGCAAAACTGTTATATGTGGATATTTCTGAATTTACAATAAAGTATAGACTGAGTTTGGCAAATCATTCAAGAAATTAGATTAGGGCTTTTGGCTTTAAAAGAAATCCATTTATAGTGCATGCTTTTGATCCCAGCAGGGTATCAAAGGAAAAGGCAGGTGGATCTCTGAGTTCAAGGCCAGCCTGGTGTACATAATGAGTTCCAGGCTAGCTGTGCCTGTGCCTCTGCTTCCTGAGGGCTGGGATTAAAGTTGTGCACCACTACTCTGATCCTGGAAGAATTTTAGAAAGGGAGTCATCTAACATTTAAAGGTGACAATTTTAGTAATCTTTACATTGAGTTTTGTTTGCAATAGTCACAAACACTCCTGAGCATGGTGGCACATGTCTGTAATTCCAACACTCAGGAGGCTGAGGCAGAAGGACAGCTGTAAATCTGAGGCCAGCCTGGGCTTCGTGTTGATTTCTGAGACAGCCTGGGCTATATAGAGTGAGCTCCATTCTCCAAAACAAAACAAAACAAAACAAAAATCACAATTTAGCTTTTAATATAAATATTCATTTTCAATTCTATCTTTATAGAAAACAGATTTTAGAGGCTCAGATTTGTTAGTCTTATAGATTCTGAAGGTTCATCACTATTAAAATAAGTAGCTGACACAAGAGAAACAGTAAGAGCTGGGTCTGGTGGTGTATGCCTAGCCCAGCCTAGCTAGGAAGGAGGTGCGTAGTCCTGGTCAGAGAGTTTAAGGCCAGCCTTCTCTACCTCGGGAGTTCCAGACAAGCCGGAGCTATAAAACAAAAACAAAAACAGAACAAAAACCACAAAGGAATTCAATCTATGGTTAGAAAATATAATGGAAATAGGGAAATGCGTTCTTGATTGCTAAAAGACCTTACATTGTTATGTAGCAGTCAAGGACTTTGGAGCTGGGAGAGCTAGCTCTAAGACAGGAGATAAAAATGGAGATAGACAGGGGAAGGGTAGACTAGAGGCTTCCCCTCTGCCGCCCACCATGGCCACCCAGAATAGAAGCCTTTGTCTCTCCAGGATGTCTCATTCCTGTAGCCATTGTGATTTTATGTTATCTGTAAACCACTTACTTGATTGTTAAATGTTCTTGTGTCCCTTGGGTTATAAAAGGCCCCTCAAAACTCTGTTGGGGGCTGATTCCTGTATGGAACAATCCGTGAATCAGTCCCTCTAGCTGGGTTAGCAACCTACCGTGAAATTAAACACCCTCTCCTCACCTGACTTTGGCTTTGGTCTTAGCTTTGTGCTGATTAAGGAGTACTATGTCCTCAGCACTAGGAAAGAGAAAAAGATGATAATGTAGAAAGGGTTGTAAATTCAGTGAAGTGCTCTCCTTTTCCCTTGCAGTTCTCTCTCTCTCTCTCTCTCTCTCTCTCTCTCTCTCTCTCTCTCTCTTCCATTATTCTACTCTTTTTAATTTATTTATTTAATTTATAACTCATTCTGGAATAGCCTTAAACTGCTTAGCTCAAAGAACGCTCCCACCTTAGCCTCGCTAGCGATGGGACTCTAGGTGGCGCGGTCTGGCTTGGCTCCATTCTGCCTTCTAACTCCATCAGGTTCCTGGGCGTGGCACAGAAAAGTATGGCGTCAAAAGTGGAAGTTTGTCTCCTGTGCCTCCCCTCTTTCCTCTTTCCCAAACTCCCATTTCCACAAGGTCCCTGTGACTTATTTACATAACTGAGCAATTAATTCACACTCATGTACCAAACACTGGTGGCAATTTTGCTAGTAGTTGCAATGGAGGCACTTCCTGTGCAGAAAAACTACCTAGAGGCAGCCCTTTAACTCTCAGAAGCAACAAGGAGGCCTGGAGAGATGGCCTAGCTGTAAGGAGCGCCGACCGACCTGCTCTTGCAGAGGACCGAGGTTCGATTCCCCAGCACCCACATGGTGACTGAGAACCGTCTTTAACTCCAGTTCCAGGGGAATCCGGCGCCCTCTTCTGACCTCTCCGCGGCATTGCACGACAAGGGTGCACAGACCTACATGCAGACAGTACTTTCATGGTGGCGCACACCTTTAATCCTAGCACTTGGGAGGCAAGAGGCAGGCGGATCTTTGTGAGTTCAAGGCCAGCCTGGTCTACAGAGTGAGTTCCAGGACACCCCGGCTGTCCTGGAACTCACTCTGTAAACAAACAAACAAACAAACAAACAAAAAAGCAACAAGGAGCATACTGTAAAGGATTTCTGTTTCACATACGTCTCTCTCTGCGCCCTCCAAAACTCCACTCCAGTAGAAGTAGAAAAGAAAAAGCATAAAGTTCAAGAGACCAGGGGAAAAGAAGAACAATAACAAAGTACACTGAAGAAAGTAAGGATTTGGCTTGGCCTAGAGCTCAGGTAGAGTGCTTGCCTAGCTGGCAGGAGGTCTTGGGTCAATCCTCAGCAACACAGAACTGAGAGAGAGCAGAAAATGAAACATGATAGCAAAGCAGTAGAAGCCCAGAATAAAATAGCAATAGAGATGATCAACGAAAATAAAAGTTGATTCATTTTGCCTGTGTGTGTGTGTGTGTGTGTGTGTGTGTGTGTGTACACACATGTATATGTGTGGTAGGTGCATGTGGAAGCCAGAGGCTCATGTTGGGTGTGTATTTGGTACTTTTTGTTGCTGTGATAATTATGGTTCCAGAGCTCATCATGGCTGAGAAGCATGGCACAGTCAGCAGCACCGTGACAGGAGCAGGAAGCTGTGAACTCACATCTTTAAAAAAAATTTTTTTTTTGGTGTTTTCGAGACAGGGTCTCCCGTAGCCCAAGCTGTCCTAGAACTCACTCTGTAGACCAGGCTGGCCTTGAACTCACAAAGATCAGCTTGCCTCTGCCTCCCAAGTGCTAGGATTAAAGGGGTGCACCACCACACCCAGCTTAAAGATGGTTCTTAGCTGCCATGTGGGTGCTGGGAATTGAACCCAGGTCCTCTGCAAAAGCAGTTGGTGCTCTTAACTGCTGAGCCATCACTCCAGCCCCCAAAACTTTCCTTTTTTAAATATTAAAAAAAAGGGACTTGGTCAGGTGTGATGGCACACACTTTAGTCCCAGCACTTGGGAGGCAGAGGCAGGCAGATCTCTGTGAGTTCAAGGCCAGCCTGGTCTATATGTAGCAAATTCCAGGCCAGCTAGGGCTCCAGGGAGACCCTGTCTCAAAAAAGATCCCCCTCCAAAAAAATCATGTTTTGGGCTGGGGAGATGGCTCAGTGGGTAAAGTGTTTGTAACCAACGTGTGAGAACTAGAGCTTGGATCTCTAGACAGGTGGGCACAGTGACCCACTTGTAAGCCCAGCATGCAAGAGACAGAGACAGGGGATCCTGGAGCAAGCTGGCCAGTAAGTTTAGCTGAATTGGGGAGACTAGCTCAAGTGAGAGATCTTGTCTCAGTATATAAGGTAGAGACAACTGAGAAGTAGACGGCTGTGGTGGTTTGAGACATGTCCCCCATAGGCTCAAGTATTTGAACACTTGGCTCCAGTTGATGGCACTATTTAGGAGGCTTTTTGGAAGAATGTGTCCTTGCATCTGTGATCCCTACATTCAATCCCCAGTACTACCAAAAAAAGAAACCCATAGACATTAACCAAGGATGACAAATGACCAAAAAGTACAGTCCCAGTCTCCCAAAGCTGTCCAGACAACCACAAAGACTCCATAGTAAAAAACTAGTGTGACCCTTGCCTGCATCTGCATGGGCTGATGCCCACCTGTGCTGTTTGTACAAATAAACCAGAGACAGACAGGCAGGCAGAAGGAAGAAGGAAGAAAAGAAAAAAAGTGAGCAAGTACATAATTCCAGCACTCTGGAGGAAGATTGACACAAGTTTGAGGCCAAATAGCTACATAGTGAACTCCAGGCCAAGCTGCAAGATCTTGCCTCCAAAAGCCAAAAAAGCCAAAACAAATGGGGGGGGGGCAATAACAAAAAAAGCTTTATAAAATAGAAGAAAATATAAGCCAGGTGTGATGGCACATGCTTTTAATCCCAGCACTCAGGAGGCAGAGGCAGGCGGATCTCTGTGAGTTCAAGGCTAACCTGGTCTCCATAGCAAGTTCCAGGGAGCTGGGGCTACAGGGAAACCCTGTCTCAAAAAGCCAAGAAGAAGAAGAGGAGGAGGATGAGGAAGAGGAGGAGGATGAGGAAGAGGAGGAGGAGGAGGAAGAAGAGGAAGAGGAGGAGGAAGAGGAGAAGGAAGAGAAGAGGAGGAAGAAGAAAATGTTTGCAAGCCTTTAAATCTTTTATTTTAGGTGCACATTTTGCCTGTGTGTGTATAAGTGTCCCACCTGTGTGCAATGCCTGTGGAGGCCAGAAAGTGTTGCTGGATCCCCTGCAACTGGATAGTTAAGACAGCTGTTAGCTGGGTGCTAGGAATTGAGCTTGGGTTCTCTGCAAGAGCAGCTAGCGCTCATAACTGCTGAGCCATTTCTCCAACTCCACATTTTTTTTATTTTATTTATTTATTTATTTTTATGTGTACGAATGTACTGTCTGCATGTAGGTTTGTGCACCCGTGTCATGCAATACCATGGAGGTCAGAAGAGGGCATTGGATTCCCCTGGAACTGGAGTTAAAGATGGTTCTCAGCTGCCATGTGGGTGCTGGGGATCAAACCCAGGTCCTCTGCAAGAGCAGTCAGTGCTCTTAACCACTAGGTCATCTCTCCAGCCCCCAACTCCACATTTTTTTAAGATTATTTTTATTTTGTTTCAGACAGGGATTCAGCTAGCCTTGGCTGGCATCGAACTCACAGAGATCTGCCTGCCTCTGCCTCCCAAGTACAAGGATTAAAGGTGTGCATCATCATGCCTAGTTTCTTTATGTTTTTTAATATTTTATTATTTTTATTCTATTCTATGTGTATGAGTATTGCCTACTTGTATATAAGTGCACTGTGTTATGTTGTGCAATGCCCATGAGTCAGAAGAGTGTGTCGGATCCCCTGAAACTGGAGCTACAGATGGTCGTTAGCTGCCATGTGGGTGCTGGGAACTGAATCAAGGTCCTCTGCAAGAGTGGACAGTGCTCTTAACTGCTGTCTGCTTTTTAAAAACAGGATCTTGCTATGTAGTTCTGGCTAGATGGAACTCACTATGTAGCTAAGGCTGGCCTCAAACTCCCTTCCTTTCTTAGCCTCCTGAGAGCTGGGATCAAATACAAATTTTATTTTAGTTAATTAATTAATTTATTTATTCATTGTCTTTTTGGGGGACAGGATCTCCCTGTGTCAAAAAATAAAAAAGAATACAGGTAACTTTCTATCTTCTTTGTAACTCTCTTTTCAATGATCATTAGAAAGATGTTTTAGTTTTTTATAACAAAAAAAAAAAATCCAGCTGGGCATGGTGGCCTTTAATCCTAGCACTTGGGAGGCAGAGGCAGGCAGATCTTTGTGAGTTCAAGGCCAGCCTGGTCTACAGAGAGAGTTCCAGGACAGCTGGGGCTACAGGGAGACCCTGTCTGGAAAAGACCAAAAAAAAAAAAAAA
>VZQC01014466.1:28863-103674 GCA_009823505.1 Rhizomys pruinosus
TGAGCCTCACTCAACTGCCTCACAACTCCTGAATTTCCTGACTGTGCTTGCTTGGGATTGAGGTTTCATGTCATTTCAAACATAAGCGACTTATCCCAGATCTGAGCCTCACTCAACTGCCTCACAACTCCTGAATTTCCTGACTGTGCTTGCTTGGGATTGAGGTTTCATGTCATTTCAAACATAAGCGACTTATCCCAGATCTGAGCCTCACTCAACTGCCTCACAACTCCTGAATTTCCTGACTGTGCTTGCTTGGGATTGAGGTTTCATGTCATTTCAAACATAAGCGACTTATCCCAGATCTGAGCCTCACTCAACTGCCTCACAACTCCTGAATTTCCTGACTGTGCTTGCTTGGGATTGAGGTTTCATGTCATTTCAAACAACCAATCATTTGATCACATCTCACTTACCTTAAGGTTAGGCTAGACTCACTTTCTGGAGCCTGACTATGAAGTGCGATGGCTCTACATCTCTCATTTTCTAAGGATGGGAATAACAAGAACTTCTCCAGTCAGTGTCACACCACCTGCTTAATCAGGTGTGCGACTAGATGTCACTTGATGTAAACCGGAGACACCAGAAAGAGGGAACCCCAGTTTCAGAGTTTCCTCCACCAGCTTGCTCTGTGAGGCATTTTCTTTTTATATCCATATCTTTATTTCAACAAATTTCTACAGTAGCTAAAAGAACAGCACTAGTGACAGATTCACATCAGGCACAACATAAACAGCTGCAGATTTAGAGCATAAATGTCATTCTGATATTATTTTGGCTTTCATTTCAGCATTAGTGATATCCAGTGAACACAAAGTACAGCTTCATCTTCCTTTGGAAGTTTTGAACATTCCACATCACCTGACACTGCTTCCGAATGCAACAGTACAGAACTATCTTCCAATGACTGGTGATGAGAGATCTAGCGATGTGTCAGATGACTTGTTTTGTTACTGCTTGGTTTCTGTGGATAACAGAAAGGCTCTTTATGGGTGAAGAAGTGTATAATATATATCGTTTTAATAGCGTAAAAGAGCAGGGTGTGGTGGGTGTGGTGGCACACGCCTTTAATTCCAGCACCTGGGAGGCAGAGGCAGGAGGATCTCTGTGAGTTCAAGGCCAGCATGGTCTAGAGAGTGAGCTCCAGGCCAGCTGGGATCAAAGGGAGACCCTGTCTCAAAAATACCAAATAAAATAAAATAAAATAGCGTAGAAGAAAAAAAATAGCATAGAAGAGGCTGTGAAAATGCTTTAAGTCCCAGTGTCATAATCCTATGAGAAACTACTTTCCTGATAGTTCTAGGAACTAGAACCTGCTGCCATCCCGAGAACTCCACACGGTGTCCCCTCTCGCTGGTTGAAAGTTCCTCAGTAGGCATAATCAAGGGTGTTCTGGGTAACGCCAGCTTCTTAGGATAAACAGCAAACATTCGTGTGTGACGCTGCATGGTCCTGTTGGACGTAGTACCAACAGGAAATAGCACCCACGATGGCAAGTGTTTCATGACAGCACGCTTGCTCTGGCCTGACCTCCCTCCTCACAGCAGTGTGGGCAGGAGCTGGCTCCTACAGTCACCTGCAAATGATAATTTGGGACAGTGAAAAGGTCAGTGACTTGCTTGGGGTGGCACTTGCAGTGGCGGCAAGGGCAGTCCTGTCCCTCCGCATGCGTGGGGTGCTCTTGGTTGCTATCAGAGTTGGCAGTTGGCGCCACAAGTGATGAGTACCAAGTTGCTTTTTCTAAGCAGGCCCAGGGCAGCGGGCTTTTCTTTTTTGTTAGTTACCAGCAGTTACAAGGCTTGCCTTTTGTCATGAATCAGTGGTCCCTGAGTGGATACAGACTCAGAAATTAGGGCTGTCCAAACGGAAAGGACAGGAAGCAGTGAGTCCTCAGAAGTAACAGGTGAGGCAAGTCACTCTCCATACCCAGAGAGTCCGGGCTGCAGCTCCTCCCGGAGCGGCACAGCCTTTTCATGGTAAGTGCTTTGTATTTGTTCGCAGGCTGTGCTGTGAGGGCCGCCTTAAACCTCGCTCCCTTCCCTTTTAGAGCTGCCTTACGTTCTCTAGAGCTTGTCCTCCCTCCGTGAGGGACAGCTTGCCCTGTTTCTCAAGGTTTTGTGAGGACTGGATTGGGCGTGGCTTTCCTCTCATTACCTTTCTCCTGCTGCTTTCTCCCTTCCTTTCCTTTCTGTCATATCCAAACAGATTAGATTCTTAGAGCAGCCAGTGAAATGCTGGTTTTGAGAATGTTTCTGAGTTAGCGCGCCTATGACATGTGAACAAATGAGCATGCGCAGAAGTCCGAGGCCGTTTCTTAAAGGCTAATGGATGTAGGAGGCTCAGGCCACTGGGTGGCGACATCCCTGGGCAGGTGCACTCGGGTAGCTGATGTGAGCCTGAGAGCAAGCCAGATAGCAGTTTTCGTCCCTGGCCTCTGCTTCAGTTCCTGCCTCCAGGTTCTTGCCTTTGCTTCCCTAAATGATGGACTATAATCTGTAAGTGAAACAAGCCCTTTGCGCTCCCAAGTTTTTAGTCAGTGTTTTATCAGAGCAACAGAAACTAAAACATCGAGTTCCTTTAAAAATTGCCATAGTGGGGGCTGGAGAGATGGCCTAGCGGTTAAGAGCGCCGACCGCTCTTGCAGAGGACCCGGGTTCGATCACCAGCACCCACATGGCGGCCGAGAACCGTCCAAAACTCCAATTCCAGGAGAACTCCAGTTCCAGGGGAATCCGACGCCCTCTTCTGACCGCGGCATTGCACGACACGGGTGCACAGACCTGCATGCAGACAATACATACATACACATACATAAATAAATAAAATTAAAAAAAACAATTGTCATAGCGGGGCTGGAGAGATGGCCTAGTGGTTAAGAGCGCTGACTGCTCTTGCAGAGGACCCGGGTTCGATCCCCAGAACCCACATAGCAGCTGAGAGCCGTCTTTAATTCCAGTTCCAGGGGAATCGGATGCCCTCTTCTGACCTCTGCGGCATTGCACATAGGTGCACAGACCTGCATGCAGACAGTACATTCATACACATAAAGAATAAATAAAAAATTTTTTAAATGTCATAGCTTCTACAGAACGAGCTCTAGTCCAGCTAGAACTAAAAGGAAGACCCTGTCTCAAAAAGACCCAAAAAAATTGTCATAGCTCTCCTAAAGTCTGTGCTGTTTAATGATGTGACAGCTGATAAATGTAGTGTCATAGGGCATATACACAGCAGAAGGCTAATGGTCACTAGGTGGTGTCTTCTCAGTAGTCTCAAGATGACTGCCGTGTGTATTATGTGGCTCAAGGCTGTACGACCACCAAAGCTTTTCTTACTGTCCTTTGTGGGTTGTTATTGCTATTGAGGTGTGATTTTTTTTTGGGGGGGTGTTCATGTGTGTGCAAGTGCCACATGTGTGAATGTACAAGTGCTGAGGCTGGAGATCAACTGGGTATTGCTTCTCACATCCACATTTTTTTTTTTCACGTCCACATTTTTTAGAAGAGTCTCTCACTGGGGCCTGGGACTCCACTGTTAGGCTATGCTGGCTAGCTAGAGAGGGACCTACTTGTCTTTGCCTCCCCAACGCTGGGATTACAAACACAAACCACCACGCCCAGCTTTTTACATGGGTGGTAGGACTGAAGTCCAGTCTTTATGCTTGCTTGGCAGGCACTTTACAGACTGAGACATCTCCTTAGCCTCATCTGTTATTGAGCCAAGGTCTCAATTCCGTAACTCAGACTGGCCTTGAACTCATGGCAATCCTCCTGCCCCAGTTCCTCAAATGATGAGATTAAAGGTCTAAACCGCCATAACCAACTGTTCTAGGTTCTCTTCACTTGCTGTGACAAAACACTCTGACTAATACCTGGGGAGGAAAGGGTTTATTTGACTCACATCTCCCAGGTCACAGTTCATCACTTAGGGAGCCCAAGGTAGGAACTCAGGGCAGGAACCTGGAGCTGAGGCGCAGGCCATGGAGGAATGCTGCTAACTGCCTTGCTCCCCTGGCCCATCCTCCAACTGCTTTTTTATACAGTACAGGACCACCTGCCGTCGGATGAACTGCCCACAGTGGGCTGGGCCCTGCCACATCACTCAACAATCAAGAAAATGCCCTACAGACGTGGTGGCCACAGGCCAGTCCAATGAAGGAAATTCCCCAATTGAGGGTCCCTCAACCCAGGTGTGTCAATTTGACATGAAAGCTATCCGGCACACCAACTGTCCTTTTCAGTTCTTGAAAAGAAAAATAAAATAAAATTAAAAAACTATTAGGTTTAGAACACTGCTGTTAGAACACCATGTCATTAATTGGTGTTGCCCATGCTTTTGTGCAATCTTTAATTAGGCCCTTTTTAAACTTTACCTGAGCTCTGACAGCCTCCACTCTGCTCCCCCCTTCCCCCCAACCCTAAACTGCCCTGTTCTCCACTCCCCTGTATCCCCTGGTCCATATTGTGCTTCTGCCTTTTGGGGAGCTCTCATTTCACTAGCGCATTACTTACTGCTTTTACAAGATTGTTTATCTTAGCCTTCCTAAATGGAAGAAGACTGGAGATAAAACTCAAAAAGAAACTTTCTGGAGTAGACTTAATGAGGAGAAATGGGTGGAAATAAGACCTGACAGGAACAGCGAAGACTGTCAGGCTCTTCCCTCGGTGCCACAGCCCCAGGCTGCCTCTGAAAGGCCCAGCCAGAGGTGATGGGGCAGGTCAGCATCTAAGGGATGCCAGGTGACTGTGGGAAAGCAGGGGTGGCGCTTGTGCATCTTCAAACCCTATTCTGACTGCAACAGTTACACAAGGTGTACTTTGCTTTCAGAAACTTTTTTTTAACTCACTTAGTATGTCAGGAACAGAGGGACCCTGAACCTAGGTACAAGCCTCAACTGTGGCTTGACTCCAACTCTGGCTGACAGGAGAAAGGACACAGAAGTCAAAACTGAGATTCCAGCTTTGGCTGTGTCTGCACTGCTGGTTTTTAGCTGATGACACAAACCCAAGGACACACAGGCACAGGGAGCTGCTCATCATTGCTTCAACTGGAAACAGAAGCACTGTTACTTCATGTACAGCACACACATGTATACTTTCCGGTATCTTTGGCTTGCCTCAAAATCACACCCTCTGCATTAACTGTTTATGCCTTTTCTTTTGCAGTAGGGATGGACTGACCCCCACCCCCCACCGGGTCTTGTATAAGCTAAGCAAGTGGTAACCACTGAGCTACATCCCCAGCTATTCATGCTTTTACAACAGAATTGCCTTATACTACTAAAAAAGGAGATTCTTGGGCTGTGAGAGATGGCTCAGTGGTCAGGAACACATACTACAAACATACCAGTAAAAAGTACAGTCTTCAAAACCCTTGTATAAAAAAATCATTTTTAAAAATTTAGTCATGGGGCTGGAGAGATGGCCTAGCAGTTAAGAATGCCGACTGCTCTTGCAGAGGACCCAGATTAGATTCCCAGCATCCACAAGGTGGCTAACAATTGTAATTTTTTTTTTATTTTTTGTGTATGAATGTACTGTCTTCATGTAGGTTTGTGCACCCGTGTCGTAAAATTTCGCAGAGATCAGAAGAGAGTCTCGGATTCCCTTGGAACTGGAGTTAAAGACAGTTCTCAGACGCCATGTGGGTGCTGGAGATTGAACCCAGGTCCTCTGCAAGAGCAGTCGGTGCTCTTAACCACTAGGCCATCTCAGCCCCAACAATTGTAATTTTCAAGTTCCAGGGGAATCCAATGCCCTTTTCTGACTCCAAGGGCATTGCATGACACAGGTGCATTTACACACATGCAAGCAATACACTCATACACATAAAATAAAAACAAAAAAAATTTTTTTAACAAATTTCACTTTTTTAAAATTTTATTTTTTGTGTATGAATGTACTGTCTGCATGTAGGTTTGTGCACCCATGTCATGCAATGCCTCGGGGGTCAGAAGAGGGTCTTGGATTCCCCTGGAACTGGAGTTAAAGATGGCTCTCGGCCACCATGTGGGTGCTAGGGATCGAACCCGGGTCCTCTGCAAGAGCAGTTGGCACTCTTAACCACTAGGCCATCTCTCCAGCCCCAACAAAAAATTTTTTAAAGAACTGTAGTTGAAAACACAAAGAAATCAACCCCCCCAACCCTAACTCCATAAATTGTCTTCTGACCTCTAGTTGCACACAAAGGTGCAGCTTCTTAAACAACGACCACACTTAGGACCTGTAGAAAGTTACTAGTCCCCAGCTTGCCCCAGCAAATGCAACAAACCTTCCCTTCCTTCTTTGTTCAGGAGCAGTCTGCTGTCTATCAGTGTGGTAACCCTGCTCCCTCAGGAAAAGGCCCTTCTGTTAAAGCTTTGCCTGTGTGCTCATGCTCCCTGGATATCATCAGAAGTTCTGTGTCCAGCATCACTGTTCCAGGAGGGACAGCTGTTCTCCTCATTCTCAAACATCCAACAAAAAAGCAGAGTGTGGAGATGCCAGCACACCAGGGAGAAAACAGTTTATTATTTATTATTTATTTATTATTTATTTATTTAATTTATTGAGACAGGGTCTCCCTTTAGTCTCAGCTATCCTGGAGCTCACTCTGTAGACCAGGCTGGCCTCGAACTCACAGAGATCCTCCTGCCTCTGTCTCCCAAGTGCTAGGATTAAAGGCATATGTCACCACGCCCGGCAAGACACTCATTTTAAATTATTAATGTTACTCTTCTGAGAACTGTCTGAAACTCCGGTTCCAGGAGAACTCCAGTTCCAGGGGAATCCGACACCCTCTTCTGACCTCCGCGGCATTGCACGACACGGGTGCACAAACCTACATGCAGAGTGTACACTCATACACACACAAAAATAAATAAAATTAAAAAATAAATAAAAATTAAAAAAAAAATAAAAACAGTAAGGGGTGGTGGCGCACACCTTTAATCCCAGCACTCAGGAGGCAGAGGCAGGTGGATCTCTGTGAGTTTAAAGCCAGCCTGGTCTACATAGTAAGTTCCCAGCCAGCTGGGACTAAAGGGAGACCGTATCTCAAAAAGAACCCCCCCCAAAAAAAAAACCAAAAACAACAAAACAAAAAATCAGTAAGGCTAGGTGTGTTAGTGTACACCTTTCATTACAGCACTCAGAAGGCAGAGCCAGGTGGACCTCTATGAAAGAAGGCCTGGTCTACATGGCCAGCTGGGGCTACGGAGACCCTATCTCAAAAAGAACTTTTTTAAAAAACAAACAAACAAACATAATAAACTAAACATGGTAGCAGATGCCTTTAATCTCAGCACCCGAGAAACAGACACAGGCAGTTTCTGTATATTCAAGGCCAGCCTGGTCTATACAAGTGAGTTCCAGACCAACTAAGACTATATAGTAAGACAGACCCCCTTTTTTTTTTTTGACACCAGGAACAAGATTTACTTCCATGTGGAATTACCAGCAAGGGCTGCCTGCAGACACGTGGTGGAACCATACAGCATGGCAGGCAGAGAGATTAGACAGACCATTTTTAAAAATAGGGGCTGGAGAGATGGCCTAGCGGTTAAGAGCGCCGACCGCTCTTACAGAGGACCCGGGTTCGATCCCCAGCACCCACATGGCGGCTGAGAACCGTCTGAAACTCCAATTCCAGGAGAACTCCAGTTCCAGGGGAATCCAACACCCTCTTCTGACCTCCACGGCATTGCACGACACGGGTGCACAAACTTGCATGCAGACAGTACATTCATACACATACAGAAATAAAATAAAATGTTATGTCAATAGGGAAGAAGACTATCGCATATTTGTTTTAGTTATTTTTTTAAAGTTTGGCATTGATTCAGGAAAGGTGGTATGATGCTTATTTTAATTCAAAAAGCATTTAAAGGATGCTGTACTTTGGAATTAGAATGTATCCCCAAACCCCAGGTACTACAAAGCTTAGTCTCTAGCCTGCTGCTATTGGAGGACAGTAGGACCTTTAAGAAGCAGGGTCTGATAAGAAATCTTAGGTCATGGGAATTGGGTTGCCCTTATAGAGGACATAAAATCCAGCCCACCCCTTGGAGAGAGGCCTAGCGGTTAAGAGCGCCGACTTGCTCTTGCAGAGACATGGGTTTGATCCCCAGCAGCCACATGGTGGCTGAGAACCGTCCTTAACTCCCTGTTCCAGGGGAATCCGGACGCCCTCTTCTGACCTCAGCATTGCCTGACACGGGTGCACGACCTGACATACAGAAGTGCAACATCCAAACACGTAATAAAACAATATAAATAAAAAAAAAAAAGAAATCCATCCCCTCCCTCTCCTCCTCTTTCAAGTCCCAGCCATGAGATGAGAAGCTTTGCTTCTCCACACAGGTCTCCAGGACACAATGTCTGCAGCTTCTACCAGATGCCCAGAGCAAGCAAAAGCACTTGAACCACGGAACTGACAGTAAAAACTGTGATTAAAATGAAACTTTCCTTCTTTATAAAGCTGATTATCCCTAGGTTGTTTAGTTACATAGTTGATTCGCTCTCACTGATTACCAAAAGAGCAGCAACCTTCTTTGGGCAGGTCTCTGCCAAACAAAATTTCTGGAAAGGCAAGTTATTAATTTGTTTCAGTTCATAACAGTCTCTAATTTGCTTCCATAGCAATCTCTGTGTGTGTATGTATGAATATAGATTATTATATATAATATATATATATTAAAAATCCTTTCCATCAATAACTCCCCTGCCTCTCTCCCTCTATAATTCAGATTCCCTAGAATAAATACAAAAAACTACATTTAGCATAATCTTTGTCCATTCATGAAGTACTTTGTTTTAAAAGTGTTGCTAACATCCTTTTTACTTTAATACGTTAGACTAAAAAAAAAAAAAAAAAAAAAAAAGAGAAGAAGGTTAAAGAACTATGTTGGGCTGGAGAGATGGCCTATTTGTTAAGTAGCGTTAGCACCAACTGCGCTTTGCAGATGACCCAGGTGCTTCGAATCCCAGCACCCACTTGGCGGCGAGAACCATCTTTAACTCCAGTTCCAGGGGAATCCAACACCCTCTTCTGACCTCTGCCACATTGCATACACTGGTGCACAAAACACACTGCCAGACAGTAACTGTACACATAGAATTAAAAAATAAAAAAAAACATGATAAAAGAAAAACAAAGAGAAGTTAATTAGAACTAGAACCAGTGGAGCCTGGGGCAAAGGCACTCCCCCGACAACCTGAGTTTGCTCTCTGGTTGAGAGCACATTGCAGAAGGAGAAACTGACTATCAAAAAGATTAGTTACTCGATTACCTCCACATGTGCAGGAAGAAAAGAGAAAAAAAGAAAGAGAGGGGACAACCCAGAGAGAGAGAGAGAGAGACAGACAGACAGACAGACACCAGACCACAGACCCACAGCATGGACAAAACCCGAGAGAGAGAATAATGATACTTATTCTAAGGTGTGCCACACGCCGGGCTAATTTTTTTAAAAAGGAAGTTAGAAATTTTCTTGTACAAAAAAATATAATATCATAAAAAAAGTTAAAAAAAGAAACGTTCACTGCCTCTAGTGGAAAAAAATTATTTAAATACTGTGAATCAATTGACATATAATGAAAGGTGATACAACAACCAAAATGGACTGAACTATAGATATATATACAATACAATATATTTAACTGTCAAAATGGAGTCATATTATATAAAGAACTAGTGCAAACTAAAGAAATAAACCAGAAAAGGCTATGTTATTATATTAATATTTGCGTCAATTCTGAGAATCAATAGGGGCTGGAGAGATGGCCGAGTTTAAGAGTGCCAACCTGTTCTTGCCGCGGCCCGGGTTCAAATCCCCCAGCTCCCACCTGGCGGCTGAGAACGGTCTAAAACTCCAATTCCAGAACTCAAATTCCACAGGAATCTGACACCATCTTCTAACCTCCACAGCATTGCATAACATTGGTGCACAAACCTACGATGCAGACAGTACATTCATTGTGACAACATAAAACAAATAAATAAACTTGTAAAAAGAAAAGTAATCGCCATATATACCCAAGCTGTAATTATGTTAACACACTCTTGGAAATTTCACACATCAATTTCATAGATAGTTCCCTCTGGGGTAGGTAGAGGATGGAAATGAAAATTTGTTGGGGCTGGAGAGATGGCAGCTCGTGGGTTAAGAGTCACTGACCTGCTCTTGCAAGAGACCAGGTTCGATTGCCCTAGCACCCACATGGCTGGCCGAGAACAATCTTTAAGCTCCAGTTGCAGTGATCCCATGACACCTCTCTTCGACCCCCGAGAAGCATTGCATGACATGGGTGACCAACCTACATGCAGACAGTCAACATTCATACACATAAAAAAATAAAAAGAAAGTGGTTCGAGAATCCATATTCTTAAAAACTCTTTAATTAAATTATTTAATATGTAAAAAACAGTGTAAAAACAGTATTTGCCTAAAAGTGGGCAGATAGCTTAATAGAATAAAACAAGGAGCTTCAGATTAAATCCTCACCATATGGTCAAATGATGTTCAAGAGGGGAACCAAGAAGGAACCAGGAAAGTCTTTTCAACAAATAGTAATGAGAAAACCAGACATCTACATGAAAAGAATAAAGCTGGACCCATACTTTAGACCATATAGATATATTAAAGGTCCCAATTAACATCAAAAAACTAATATAATAGCGTAAAATATAAGAGTCTAAAAGAAATTCATGAGAAAAGTCAGCCTCATGATATTGGGTTTAACCGTGATAGCTTGGCTATGACACCAAAAATTGCAGGCAAATTTTAACAAGAAAAAGAACAGAAATATTGGACTTCACTAAAATTTAAACCTTTTAGTTTCTGCAAAATAAATACATACAACACAGTGGAAATACCGTCCCGGTCTGGCGGCGTTTGCAGATCATAATATCTGAGTAAAGCCATAGGGTCCAGAATTTAAGAAAAAATAAATAAAAGCTGTACATTTACAAAATGGCCAATAGGTCAAGAGTGTGGTGGCATGCGCCTTTAAATCCCATTACTCGGGAGGCAGAGGCAGGAGATCTCTGTGAGTTCAAGGCCATCCTGTCTACATAGTGAGTTCCAGGATAGCTGGGGCATACAGGACCCTGTCGCAAAAAGACCAAAAGATTTTTTTAAAACGGGACAAAGGACTTGACTAGACATTATCCAAAGAACATAAATAGAGAACAAACAAATGAAAGCTGTTCACTTCAACATCAACAAATCAATAAAAATGCAAATTAAGGCGTTACGACAAGACCGGTATCACAGCCCTTAGGACACGGGCAGGGAAAAGAAAACAAATGTGCTAACGTGAAGAAGTTGCATACCTTGAACTCTGGGCTTCTACAGAGCATATGTGTTTATTTTTGGTTGTAACCTCTGGGCTTCTAGCAAGGCACTATGTTTTTGTAACCTCTGGGTTTTCTACCAAGAGAGTATGTCTTTGTACTGCTGGGCCCATCGAAATCTCTCTAGCCCTTCTTAAAATTTTTTCAAGGTAGTGATTTGGTATATAATAGCCTAGGCTGACCTGGAACTCTTAATGTAGCCCAAGCGCCTTGAACTCATGAAATGTTCTTAACTAAATACCACTAGAAGATAAAGGCTGAAATGAGTCTTGATTACTCTTAAATGAAAAGAGTCTAACATCTTATTTGTTTGATAAATTAGTATAATGCCAATTTAGAATTAAACCCTAATCATTATTGAAAATGTTACAGACTTCATCTCATTTAAATTAGCCTAATTGAAAACTTTGTAATCAACTGCTAAAAATCTATAATAAATACATAGTTTGAGCTATATTAATTCCTCCTCCTCCAAATGATTTTTGAAATAGGAGTTGTTATGGGACAAATTTCAATTGATGACAAGTTACTTCACTTAATTATATAGGCCTTGAACAGCCTCTCACTTCTTTTTTAATTGCAGGATAATTTTAGGTTGGAATCTAATAACTTCACCTACTATAAAATGACTGATTGATTGCCTAAAATTGAAAAACACCTTTAGGAGATTTCTTGCCAGAATTATTTAGAATCTGTTCTGTCTAGTAATCCCAGGGTGCTAATCTAGCTCTGGATTGAAACTTCCCAGTGGACTAATGTCCCAGAATTGGCCTAAATGCCGCTCACCTAAGTGTCATAAAAGGAGGTGCTGTCTCAGCCCCCAGACCTCTCTTCAGGTTAAATGACAGGGTCCTCTATATAACCACAGTTGTTAAGAGTAAGCAAATTTCAGCTGTAATTATCCTGCTGCTGAGTTTGTTTTATTCCATCCAACAAAGTTCCAAAATGCATAAGGCTATTTGCAACGTTCATTAGTCTTTCATTAGCTTGTGATTTCAGAGGCACAAACTGTCTTTAATCCAAACTGAAAATTTGACACATGTTCTGGGTCAATGATTATTTTTGGAATCTGTACCCTGCCTTTCCAAACATAATGCTGGTTATAATAATAACCCATACAGCTAAACTTTATACAGTCCCAGCTCTATGCCAAGCCCTCTGTAGGTGTTTATGCAAGATATACAATATGTTCAACTCAGTTTCAGAGTCTCAAGAATTAAATAAACACCCAAAGGCAACAAAGCCCTGTGTTATTTACATGCTACAGGAGTTGTTAATTCCCACCACCACCACAACTATTTCCTCCAACACAAAGGCACACTACGTTCCAGGCTGGCCTGGGACGCACACTATTGCCAGGTGGCCTCTAATCTAGCACTCCTCACTGCTTCATCTGCCTCAAAAATAATCCCAAATGCGACGATTCGGGGCATGACCCACCTTCTTGGGCTTCTTACACTGCTAATTTTGAAGTGTGAGTCCTAATTGTAGTCATAACAGTGTCAGAATGGGCTACCCTAACTGCTTCCCCCAGTAGGAAGATAATTGGCAGTTTCTTACAACACCACTCCTGGTGTATATTTGTTTTATTTTCTCTCTCTTATAGAGAATTTATTAGTATATATTGGCCTGCTAACTAATTACTATCTTAGGAGAAAAATCTTTATATGTGGCAAGGAACATGCAATATTTAAGTAGATCACTGATGCCTCTAGTAAGTGGTTCAGTTCTTTTTATAGTAACCACTTAGCAGAGTTTGTATCAAAGATAAGTAAAAGCTATGGATATGCCAATTTTTTAAATTTATTATCGATACTACATTTATTATAGTTGGTTTATATATATTGTATTAGATAAATACATATATAGATATATTATATAGATAAGATAAATATATAATATATAATATGATTTGTTGGTGGACAACCTGAGTGAAAGAAACTATTTCAGAGTCAGTTTCTCCTCCCACCTTTTCATGGGTTCCAGATGCTGAATTCAGGACACAGAGCTTTTGTGGCAAGAACTTTACCCACTGAACCATCCATCTTCCTGGCCCCTGAGGATAATTTTTAAAGTATGCATAGATGGAAATGCAGAGCTAAATATGAAAACTGACATTGATTAATATCAGCATATCATCATGTCTAAAGCAGTGGAATTCCCTTCAAAATGACTTACTTTCATTAACAAAAATTAGCCTCTTTCTTCCTGGGCCTGATATTTCACTCAGCAACCAAAAGAGCCCAAGATGCAAATATCGGAAACTCAGAGAAGCCATGTTGTAGTGGACTCAGGAATTGTCTCCACGGAACAGTGGGAGAGCTTATGCCAGGCTGGGGCAAAAGAGAGGAAATCTGGGGGAAGCTGGCAGAACTGACTGCCCAAACAGAAAATCCATCCAGTCTCTACTTGCAGTCTTAACTTATAAAATATGGATGACATCCCCATTTCAAAAAGACATTTCCCAATAAAATGTAATTCTAAGACNTAAAAAATAAATAAAATTAAAAAAAATAAAAAACAGTAGGGGTTGGCGCACGCACCTTTAATCCACCTTGCATGGAGGCAGAGGCAGGGAGATCTTCTGTGAGTTTAAGCAGCCTGGGCTACAGAGTAAGTTCCCAGCCAGCGGGACTAAGGGAGGACCTGTCTCAAAAGAACCCCAAAAAAAAAACCAAAAAACAACAAAACAAAACATCAGTAAGGCTAGGTGTGTTAGTGTACACCTTTCATTACATACATTTACAGCACTCAAGAAGCAGAGCCAGTGGACCTCTATGAAAGAAGGCCTGGTCTACATGGCCACTGGGGCTACGGAGACCCTATCTCAAAAAGAACTTTTTTTTTTTTTAAAAACAAACAAACAAAACATAATAAACTAAACATGGTAGGCCAAAAGATGCCCTTTAATCTCAGCACCCGAGAAACAGAAAGCAGAGTTTCTGTATATCAAGGCCAGCTGGTCGAACAAGTGAAAAGTTCCAGACCAACTAAGACTATATAGTAAGACAGACCACCCTTTTTTTTTTTTTTGACACCAGGAACAAGATTTACTTCCATGTGGAATTACCCAGCAAGGGCTGCCTGCAGACACTGGTGGAACATACATCATGGCAGGCAGAGAGATTAGACAGACCATTTTTAAAAATAAAAGTGGGGGAGCTGGAGAGTAGCCTAGTGGTTAAGAGCACCAAAATGCTCTGCAGAGGACCCAGGTGCGAATCCCACACCCACATGGCGGCTGAGAACCGTCTGTAACTCCAATTCCAGGAGAATCTCCAGTTTGCACAGAGAAGCTGGAAGAACATCTTCTGACTTCTGTGGCAGTGCACGACACGGGGGCACAACCTACATGCAGATAGTACAGGGCATAACCATACAAAAATAAAATTAGCTGGGCGTGGTGGCACACGTCTTTAATCCTAGCACTTGGGAGGCAAGCAGCGGATCTTGGTGAGTTCAAGGCCAGCCTGGTCTACAGAGTTTCCAGAAAGCTGGGCTACAGGGAGACCCTGTCTCAAAAAGACCAAAAAAAAAAAAAAAAAAGGTAATAAGGCGGGAGAGATGACTCAACAGTTGTGTTTGAATGAGAGTTCCCCCATAGGCTTAATTATTGCAGATATTTTTGTCCCAGTTGGTGGCACTGTTCTGGAGGGTCGTAAGGTGTGGCCGTGTTGTAGAAGTACATCACTGGGGGCGCGCTTAGTGAGTTTAACAAGCCTTGTGGTCTCCAGTCTCTCTCTGTGAGCCTCGCTTCTGCTCCAGCACCCCTGGCCACCAGGCCCCCAACCACAATGACTCTGATTCCCTGGACCATCAATGTAAGCTCAAAAACCCTTTTATAAGTTGCCTTGCCATGGTGGTTTATCACAGCAACAGAAAAGTGACTAAACAAACAGTTAAGAGCACTGGCCTCGTGCAGAAACCCAGGTTCAATTCCCAGCACCAACACGGCAGCTAACAATGTACCTGACTCCAGTTCCAGGGGAAATCCAATGCCCCTTCGGACTGCAGCAGACACTGCAAGACACTAGTGCAGTTACATACAGGAGGCAATACACTCATACACAAAATAAAAAATATAAAATATATGGGGCTGAGAGATGGCTCAGTGGTTAGGAGCCCGACTGCTCTTGTAGAGGACCGAGGTTCAATTCCCACACCACATGGCGGCTAGGACCATCTTAACTCCAGTTCCAGGGGAATCGGACACCTTCTCGGACCCGCGGCTGGCATGACAGGTGCACCAACCTACATACAGACAGTATCCGTACACATAAAAAATAATTAAAAAATTAAAAAAATAAAAGAAAAATATATATAAATTGGTTATAAAAAATATGCAATAAGATGAGCATGCAATCCTATCACTTGGGAACCTGAGACAGGAGAGTTTGAGGAGGCCAGCTGGTACTATAGTGTAAGATCCTATCTCATCCCTACTCTTTCCAAAAACTCCAAATACACAAAATCCTTAAGAAAGAGGCCAAGTGTGGTGGGCGGATCTTTGTGAGTTTTAAGCCAGCCTGGTCTCCATAGTGAAGTTCCAGGACCAACTGGAAACCTGTCTCAAAAAAAAAAAAAAAACCTGAACAGACTGAAACGGGAAAATTTCCTTTAGTAACAGACTACAATACAACTGTCATTGTTGTCTAAGTTCCACTAATTGTTTTTAATTCTCTTTGACTTTTTCTCTTGGTCTTCTATCATGTTCTCTGCAGGTCGCTTTTTCAATCCCTTCATTTTCCTGGTTTGCAGCTTGCTTAGGTCTTGCTTCTGCATATGAATCTTTCCGAAAGTTGTACCAAAAGTATCCTGAGAGATATTCTTCCTCTTCTTTGGCTATAAAACAAGGGAAAAATATATGTGTATACATATATGTTTATGTGGCCTTCTGCTATCATGAACAGGTAAAAATCTAGCATGTATACTCCCTTGGTTCTCTGAATGAACAGTGTATAGTCATTTGTACCTTTCTTCTCCAGGATTTGTATAAATGACCCAGGGAATTTAGAGACTTCTCTAAGATGTAAACTCTAATTTATAGTGCCATCTCCCACCCCAATCTACACTGACACTTACTCTGATAAACTTCAGATCACTTGGTAAGAAACAAGACCACACTAACCACTGTCACACATCAAGATAATTTCCTGTGTTTAGCTTAAGAACATTTAATTATTGCTCAATCTATACTAGGATTCCAGAGTTAATACTTTATTTGATTTTAAATATTTAAAAAGTAGTCTAAAGACACTGGACCTGATGGTGCAGGCCTATAAGCCAGGATTTAGGAGGACGCTGAGGCAGAATCGTAAGTCAAGGCCAGCCTAGGCTTCAAGTCAAAAACACAGTTTATGCATATATTGTTTATATACACATTGCTCTACATCCAAAGTCTTCATGAGCCCAAATTATTCTGGCTTTGCTTGTCTGTTTGCTGCAAATGGCAGTCTTGACTACCAGAAAACTACCACCCAAACTTGATGCCTGTTTGTGCAACTCTTTATTATTTATGGCCAGACAAGTTATTTCTCCTTTTCCTGGCTCTGAGCTGACTTCTACCTGTTTCATTCATCTCTTCACATCTCCACAAATCCTTCCTGGAAAGAAGAATGGAATATACAAATAAACAACACACAATAGAAGATTATATACCAAGTGCTGGGGGCACCATAGAAACTATAAAGACATCTGATGCAGGGGGGTCCCCTGAGAACCAGACAAGTGAGGTGGCCCATCCTTCCAATTCTATTCGTGGAGTTCTAACACCCAGATTTCTTCAAATAAACCTTTAGGAATAGGAAAAAAAGAAAATGCTGTTGGATTGTTTTTCTTTCTCCCTCCAAAGTATTCGGTTGAAATAAGTTTTGTGTGTGTCACACGTGAACAGAAATATTACAAAGGCCAAGGTTCTAAACACTTAGACATGCCAAGTGCAATCCTTTAGTTTATTTTTTAAAAACAGAACTAACTAAAATTATACAGTGTTTTCTGAGAAACAAGCAAATAAAGAATAAATTTCCACTGAGTATAGAGTCAGTGGTAGAACATATTCACAATTAATATGCACAAAGCCCTATGTTTTATCCTTAGCACCAGAGCAACAACTAAAAAAAATTTTTTTGGAGACAGGTAATCTCCCAATAGCCTAGGATCCCAAATGCTTGAGAGTCAAGAGCCAGGCGGATCTCTGTGAGTTCAAGGCCAGCCTGGTCTACATACTGAGTTCCAGGCCAATGGGATATACAGTGAGACCTTGTCTCTCAAAGACCAAAAAAAAAAAAAAAAAAAAAAAAAAAAAGGCCCAGCCCAGTGAGAACTTTAAATAGTTGTTATTTTTGATTTTATGTTGTATGAGAATGCTCTGCAAGTAGGTAGGTGTACCAGTATCATGCAGTACCCTTGGAGTTCAGAAGAGGGCATCAGATCCCCCTGGCGGGGGGTATGGATGGCTGTTTAGCCCCCATGTGGGTGCTGGGAACCGAATCTGGTTCTCTGTAAAACCTTCATGCCTTAATTGCTCAGCTATCTCTCTAACCCCAAGGTTTGCGTCTATAAAGCATATTTACTTAACCTCAAAAACTCATCAAGATATTAAATATAAAATATTTAAATTATTTTATGTGTAGGATGTATTGCCTGCATGTATGTAAGTGCATCCATGTCATGAAATGCCTGCAGAGGTCAGAAGAGGATGTTAGATCCCCTGGAATAGGAGTTATAGATAGTGTTAGCTGTCATGCAGGTGCTAGGAACTGAACCCGGGTCTTCTGCAAGAACACTCCGTGCTCTTAACTGCGGAGCCATCTCTCCAGCTCCTTATTTTTGCTTTTTTTGGTCTGGCGTATTTCTCTGCCTAAAACCTAACAAATGTTGCATTTCAGCTTCTGTGTCAGGCTGGGCAGGGGCTGCATACCTGTCATCCCAGCACCTGGAAGGCTGAATGAAGTAGGAGGGTCTCTGCAAGTGTGAGTCCAGCCTAGACAGATGGCCACTCCATCTCAAAGTGTCATATTAGTGGTTCTAACCACATACTGAATAAACAGTTCAAAGGAAAGCACATATGAGCAATATATTACCATAGAATATATAGGAAGAGGTCAATAACACTAAGATTATTCAACTAAAAGAACATTTCAAAGGCTCATGTTTAAGACAGGCATGATGGCTCATGCCTATAATCCCTGGAGTCAGAGGCAAGAAGATCACAAGTCTGAGGCCATCCTGGACTATACTATTAGGGTCAGCCAGTACTACAGAGACTTTGTCTCAAAAACAACCGAAAAACTTACTAATTTCATGTTCTGAGATGCTTTGGTTCAAGAAGCACAAAATAATAAGCACAGTGTGTGTGGATGTTGACTGTAAGGAGCTGCAGGCTTTAGCTTGCTTACGCTGAGCTTGCTTACAAGGAAGGTGACTCTGTGAATTGTCACCTCGAGCCTTTCCCAAGAGCTGGGTGCAGACGTGCAGTAAAAGTCACCAGATACTCCACCCGATGTCTCAACTCAGTGATTTTGCAAAAACAGACCCTCCTCTGACGCCAGAGAGCCCGATCAACTGATAACCCTGCTTTACACTCCCCTATATGCTCCTTCCTTTTACTAAATATTTACTGCTGTTTTGTTCAATAAATCAGACTTTGACAACATCCAACGCAAAGTCTCGTTCTTTTCTCTCGCCCATTATATTTCAGGTTGTTGGGGTCCTCTCGGGTACCCGACGTGAACATGACCCTAGACAGGGTCATATGGCGCCCGACGTAGGGGCTCGAGGTAAGAGACCCCTCTACAAGACAAGGAACACGGAGGTCGGCCGGACGACTTAAGACGAGGGCGCTTCCCATCAGCGAGAGCGGGAAAACCCGGGAAAGAGAGGGCGCTTTGCCATCAGCGGACGCGGAAAACCTCGGGAAAGAGAGGGCACTTCGCCATCAGCGGAGCGTGGAAAACCTCGGGAAAGAGAGACGTTTCACCACCCACGGAACGCAAATCCTCGGGAGAAAAAGGTAAGTTGTTCCTTGATCTTTAAAGATGGGCAATTCGCTGTCTAAGGAAGAGAGACAGCCTGCCAGGGAGAGAAGATCCGGGTTACAGACTCCCCTTCTTTAGCACCTATCCTTAAAACTACAGAAAGTTCCTAAAGCCTAAAACAATCCAAGAAAATAATGAGCCTTATGTTCAATTTTTGGGGCTCGGGGTATGAGAGCTGACCTGAACGCCGCTCACAATGGAAAGGGCCCAGGTCACGCAAGAAAAAAAAAAAAAAGATTTGGTAAAGTTTTTTATATTCATTAGAGATCTCTGTCCATGAGTTATATTGGACAGCCCCTCCATTCATCCCAAAAAATGGGACAAGGTGGGTAGGAAATTATGCCCACCTTAAGGAAAAAGGAAATCTCCATTATATGAAGTCAAATGTCTATGCAAGTCTCTGTGTTTAACTGTTCTCTCAGGTGTCTGATTTTGTCGTCTGTTGTGTTCCTTGTGTTGATTTCTGTTAAAAGTGGCCATTCAAAGTTTTTCATGTCATTTGTGCACATAAATTAAGCTTACTTTCGGCATGCCTCTAAACTTTTTCAAAGGCCTAATTTGAACCCCGGTTCCTAAGTTCCTACAAAAAATTCTAAACAGTTTTCTCTAAAGGTTTTAATTTGTTATCTGTTAAGACTGGATTGATCTCCAAATTAAACTGGCTAAAGTTACAGGTATGAGATTAGCATACATCCAAGCATGTGTCTATGCTCACACTTAGCTTGACACAATAAGTGGTATGCTTAAGGCTGTACATCCAATAGCTTGTGCTTTGTTAGTATGAACTGAAAAGGGTATCATGTGAAAGTTGCCAATCCTTGAAGGGAAACAAACTGAACAGCCCGGAGTCCAAAATGACAACTCCAAAGAAATTAGACTGTTTTCTTCTCACCCAATTGTGCCCCTTTCCCAAAGCCTAGGGAACAAACTGCAGAAGAGGAGGCGTGGTAGATTGTAAGGGCTTATGGATAAATAGGGATGAATCATGAGACTATAGGAATGTAGTCGGACACCCTGATTGATCAACATGCCTGTGCATACAAGCTTCTCCAACTGGACAATGGAAACCTTGGGTTGTTCAAAATTTTGACATAGATACTTGCAAAATGCACCAATTACTTAATTGTATGACATACTGAGTAACATCATTGTTATCTGCAAACAACTGTGTCTATGTATTGTAGAATCCCTTAAAAATAAAAAAAAATTTAAAAAATAATAAAAGTTTAACAGGTATTTAGCTGGGTGTGGTGGCACACGCCTTAACCTAGCACAGCCAGGGTCTTTGGGTGCGAGAACATTACTATGAAAATTCTGAGTGCTGTTACAAACTTAAGAGTCATATTTTACTCTGATTTAGGTTTTCATCTCTAATTTAGATTTTTCATCAAGGTTTAAGTTTTGGGTTTGAAACTAGTTAAACATATTGTTTTCATGGAGCTGTTTAAATGAATAGGCTTGCATCTGAATGATTTACTTGATAATTGTATCCGGAAAAGAGGGACCTGTGGGACTTGGAGACCATTTTGATAAGCTAAAATCTCTGCAAGATGGGAAATTACATTTTCAAGGAAGCTATGTTCCAGGGAGGAATTGTTTTTGATGTATGGCATTGGTTTGTTGACTGTGTGCTGTGGTTTGCCATGGCTATTGCATTTCAAGTTGTGACATGGAGAAAGTTTTACATCTCCAAATCAGTAAAGGACATGGGCTAAGGATAAAGCAGAAATTCTCCTGTTGACTTGGTGGTGAGCCTGTGGATAGCGCTAATGAAGATTTGGCCTGTGTGCCGGAGAACCCGTTTCTGATAGGCTTTGAGAAGCTTCATTCTCTTGTGGGTTTTCACCCACCAGAGGGACACGATTATGCAGCCCGTGGGTGCTGTTTTGGCTTCCCTGGATTGGGGGCACTGTTGCTTCCCCAGTCCTTCCCAGGTGGTGGGTATTCAGAAAAATTGCAAGAGGAGCCCCTCCTCTCCCATCAATTGCCTTTAGAGGTTTTGAAATGTGGTTAAAATTGCCCTGCAGCCTGGGATCCTGGCTTCCCCTTCTGGCACAGTTCAGGTGGGGAAGGTCATAGAGGCTGAAAGGACAGGCATGCCCGAGGAGCATTTTGCAGCAAACATTCCATAGAGTGTTCCTAGAGGCCAGTCTTCTATGATGCAAATTGAGCTTGTAAATTTGGGCTTGGTGGTGCCCACGACTTTAATCCAAATGGCTGTAGTTCTGGGCTGCCTAGTCTACATTTTTACAAGAGCCCAGCCCGGGGCAGTGTTCATGTGTTTTAAAAGTGCAGCTTTATTCCAATCCTCCAAGACAGACTGTGGACCCCACCCTACCAAGTTGTATAAAGTAAATGGGTGGAAGGCTGAATTGGCTTTTCTAGAAACCAAAAGAAGCCAGTAGAGTCAGGCTAGTCATGGAAATTCCATAAGTACAGAATCCTTTAATTTCCTGTTGTGTTAAGGTGAGGCACTAACAATAAAAGTGACAAATAACCAAACTATGACTATACCCCCCTCAGTACTGTACAAGCTTGTGAAGGGAAGCTTACTCTCTGTGACCAGCTCTGCCAGGTGTACTTCTGAAGAGAGTCCAAGTGTTCAGGACTTTTTGTATGCCTGTTTGACTTTGGCTTAGTTTGGGTGGTTCTGTTTTTATTAGCAAAAAAAAAAAAAAAAAAAATGGCCAAAATACTTGACTTGTTCACTAATTAGTTAAAAAACTGAATAGCCTCAATTTTTAAACCGAAACAACTCGTCCATCTCAACATGTTTAACTTTAAAGTCTAAAGAATTTACAGGCCTTAAATTTCTAACAAAACAAACTGGTCCGATAAGTTGTCTTTTTTAAAAAACCATTGATAGAAGTTTCTTTAACAACGTAAATTAATTAAATAAGAAATTATTTAAATAAAATGTTTTATCTTCTTTTAGGCCCATCCTTCAAGCTGTGTGCATGTGTGGGTGAGTGTGAGTTCCTGCTTTCAATTTATTATAGTCCTACAGGTTTAAATCTATTTAACTAACTATTAACAAAAATAGATTCATTCATAAAAAATGTTTGCTTATACCCCTTAGTGTTAACAATTTTAATTGGGGTTTATAATATGCATATTATTCAGTTTAATGATAGATTTGTTAATTATTATAGTAATTTTATTAATGGTTATAGTTATTGTTATTGAATAGTAATTAATAATAATTGATAAAAATTCAGTCTATGGTAAATTGTTCATTGTTGGCTGTCTATTTTTGACCATTATTATTTATAAATACTGTTGTGGACTAATAATAGTTAATGGTAATATTGATAGTAATAATAATTAAATGTTTAAATTGTTGTTATTATAATAATTATTATTTTTTCCAAATCCTTAAGAGCAATGACAAGATGGATCATTCAAGAATTTGCTTACCAAATTGCCACCTTTATTTCCTGGAGTGTGGACAGCACTGTCATCAGGACCTGAAGACAGGAATGATATAGTGATCTTAAGACTGGGGACTAAGCCGGGCGTGGTGGCGCACGCCTTTAATCCTAGCACTCGGGAGGCAGAGGCAGGCAGATCTTTGTGAGTTCAAGGCCAGCCTGGTCTACAGAGTTCCAGGAAAGCTGGGGCTACAGGGAGACCCTGTCTCAAAAAGACCAAAAAAAAAAAAAAAAAGGTAATAAGGGCTGGAGAGATGACTCAACAGTTGTGGTTTGAATGAGAGTGTCCCCCATAGGCTTTAAGTATTCAGACGTTTTTGTCCCCAGTTGGTGGCACTGTTCTTGGAGGTCTTAGAAGGTGTGGCCGTGTTGTAGGAAGTACATCACTGGGGGCAGGCTTAGTGAGTTTAACAAGCCTTGTGGTCTCCAGTCTCTCTCTGTGAGCCTCGGCTTTCTGCTCCAGCCCTGGCCACCAGGCCTCCCACCACAATGGACTCTGATTCCCTGGAACCATCAATCGTAAGCTCAAATAAACTCTTCCTTTTATAAGTTCCCTTGGTCATGGTGGTTTATCACAGCAACAGAAAAGTGACTAATACAACAGTTAAGAGCACTGGCTACTCTTGCAGACAACCCAGGTTCAATTCCCAGCACTCAACACGGCAGCTAACAATGTACCTGACTCCAGTTCCAGGGGAATCCAATGCCCCTTCTGACTGCAGCAGACACTGCAAGACACTAGTGCAGTTACATACATGGAGGCAATACACTCATACACAAAATAAAAATATTTAAAATATATGGGGCTGTAGAGATGGCTCAGTGGTTAGGAGCGCCGACTGCTCTTGTAGAGGACCGAGGTTCAATTCCCAGCACCCACATGGCGGCTAGGGACCATCTTTAACTCCAGTTCCAGGGGAATCGGACACCTTCTCTGACCTCTGCGGCATTGCATGACACAGGTGCACCAACCTACATACAGACAGTATGCTCGTACACATAAAAAATAATTAAAAAATTAAAAAATAAAATAAAAAATATATAATAAATTGTTATAAAAATATGCAATAAGATGAGCATGGTGGTAAATGCATGCAATCCTATCACTTGGGAACCTGAGACAGGAGAGTTTGAGGCCAGCTGGTACTATAGTGTAAGATCCTATCTCATCCCTACTCTTTCCAAAAACTCCAAATACACAAAATCCTTTAAGAAAAGAGGCCAAGTGTGGTGGCGGATCTTTGTGAGTTTAAGGCCAGCCTGGTCTACATAGTGAGTTCCAGGAGAGCCAGAGCTGCAGGAAGACCCTGTCTCAAAGAAAAAAAAAAAAAACCTGAACAGACTGAAACGGGAAAATTTCCTTTAGTAACAGACTACAATACAACTGTCATTGTTGTCTAAGTTCCACTAATTGTTTTTAATTCTCTTTGACTTTTTCTCTTGGTCTTCTATCATGTTCTCTGCAGGTCGCTTTTTCAATCCCTTCATTTTCCTGGTTTGCAGCTTGCTTAGGTCTTGCTTCTGCATATGAATCTTTCCAAAAGTTGTACCAAAAGTATCCTGAGAGATATTCTTCCTCTTCTTTGGCTATAAAACAAGGGAAAAATATATGTGTATACATATATTTTTAATGTGGCCTTCTGCTATCATGAACAGGTAAAAATCTAGCATGTATACTCCCTTGGTTCTCTGAATGAACAGTGTATAGTCATTTGTACCTTTCTTCTCCAGGATTTGTATAAATGACTCAGGGACTTTAGAGACTTCTCTAAGATGTAAACTCTAATTTATAGTGCCATCTCCCACCCCAATCTACACTGACACTTACTCTGATAAACTTCAGATCACTTGGTAAGAAACAAGACCACACTAACCACTGTCACACATCAAGATAATTTCCTGTGTTTAGCTTAAGAACATTTAATTATTGCTCAATCTATACTAGGATTCCAGAGTTAATACTTTTATTTGATTTTAAAATAATTTAAAAGTAGTCTAAAGACAGCTGGACCTGATGGTGCATGCCTATAAGCCAGGATTTAGGACGCTGAGGCAGAATCGTAAGTCAAGGCCAGCCTAGGCTTCAAGTCAGAACACAGTTTATGCATATATTGTTTATATACACATTGCTCTACATCCAAAGTCTTCATGAGCCCAAATTATTCTGGCTTTGCTTGTCTGTTTGCTGCAAATGGCAGTCTTGACTACCAGAAAACTACCACCCAAACTTGATGCCTGTTTGTGCAACTCTTTATTATTTATGGCCAGACAAGTTATTTCTCCTTTTCCTGGCTCTGAGCTGACTTCTACCTGTTTCATTCATCTCTTCACATCTCCACAAATCCTTTCTGGAAAGAAGAATGGAATATACAAATAAACAACACCATCATATTTTAGATTATATACCTTAAGTGCTTTGGGCATTTTCATAGATAACTTATAAAGATCATCTGATGCTAGGTGTGTCCTCCTGAGAACCAGATCCAGTGATGGTCCCATCTCTTCCAATTCTATTCGTGGAGTTCTACAACCAGATTTCTTCAATAATAACCTTTATGAATAGGAAAAAAAGAAATGCTGTTTTGATTGTTTTCTTTCTCCCTCCAAAATATTCCTGTTGAAATAGTTTTGTGGTTTCAAACAGTGAACAGAAATAGTTACAAAGGCCAAGGTTCTTAAACACTTTAGACATGCCAAGTGCATCCTTTAGTTTATTTTTAAAAATCAGAACTAAAATTATACAGTGTTTCTGAGAAACAAGCAAATATAAGAATAATTTTCACTGAGTATAGAGTTCAGTGGTAGAACATATTCACAATTAATATGCACAAAGCCCTATGTTTTATCCTTAGCACCAGAGCAACAACTAAAAAAAATTTTTTTGGAGACAGGATCTCCCAATAGCCTAGGATCCCAAATGCTTGGAGTCAAGAGGCAGGCGGATCTCTGTGAGTTCAAGGCCAGCCTGGTCTACATACGAAGTTCCAGGCCAACTGGGATTACAGTGAGACCTTGTCTCTCAAAAGACCAAAAAAAAAAAAAAAATTCCCATCCTCCAGAGACAGACTGGACCTCCACCAACCAAGTTGTATAAAGTAAATGGTTGGAAGCTGAATTGGCTTTTTTCTAGAAACCAAAAGAAGCCAGTAGAGTCAGGCTAGTCATGGAAATTCCATAAGTACAAATCCTTTAATTTCCTGTTGTGTTAAGGTGAGGCACTAACAATAAAAGTGACAAATAACCAAACTATGACTATACCCCCCTCAGTACTGTCAAGCTTGTGAAGGGAAGCTTTACTCTCTGGTGACCAGTTTCTGCCAGGTGTTAAACTCTGAAGAGAGTCCCAAGTGTTCAGGACTTTTTGTATATGCCTGTTTGACTTTGCTTGTTTTGTTTGGTGGGTTTGTTTATTACAGCAAAAAAAAAAAAAAATGGCCAATAATTACTTGTTTTCACTAATTAGTTCAAAACTGAATAGCCTCAATTTTTAAACCGAAACAACTCGTCCATCTCAACATGTTTAACTGTTAAAGTCTAAAAGAGTTTACAGGCCTTAAATTCTAACAAAAAAACTTGGTCCGATAGTTGTCTTGTTTTAAAAAAAACAGTTGATAGAAGTCTCTTTCAACGAAATTAATTTAAATAAGAAATTATTTAAAATAAACTGTTTTTATGCTTCTTAGGCCAGCCCATCTTCAGAGCTGTGGTGACATGTGTGAGTGATGGTGTGTTCCTGCTTTCAATTTATTTAGTCCTACAGGTTTAAATCTATTAAACTAACTATTAACAAAAATAGATTCGATTCATAAAAAATGTTGCTTTTATACCCCTTATGTTAACAATTTTAATGGGGGTTATAATATGCAATATTCTAGTTTTAATGATAGTATGAGTATTTATTTTTAATTATGTATCTAGTATTAAGTATTAATGAGTGATGTTATTGTATGTGAGATAATATAATAATAGATTGCATAACAAATAGCAAGTCTAAGGTGAAATTGTTCAGTGTTGGCTGGCTCATTTTTTGACCATTTACTTAGTTTATAAATACGTGTTGTGACGAAATAAGAGTGTAATGGGTAAGTGAATGGATATATAAATAGATAAATAGTTAATAGTTGTTGTATCTATAAACATCAATATTATTCTTTTTTCCACCAAAGCCTTCAAGCACAAACAGGATGGGATCAAATTTCAAGACTACAACAACCGGGCCTGTCCCGATGTTTGGGACATCACTGCAAATCTTTAAAAAGAATGTCAGGGGCATGTTAGGCTATACAATGACAGCTTAGAGTATTGAAAGGCAAGATAGGGACAAAATAGTAAACTTTAGGTATAGTTCATTAAGAAGCAAGTGTTCAAATTGGGCCCGACAAGTCGAGGCTGACCGATATGGATCTCAGCTGTTTGAGTGTCTTTTGTGTTCTAAGTATATTGATGTAATAGACATGATGCAATTAAACCATATGCCTCTCAAGTTGTAATCTGCCCTTCCATCTTAAGACGCCACATTTCTCACCTTAAACTATCAGATGGGTAATTATGGTAGCACACTCTCATGGGACCATACTCGTAGCAGTCGTTTACAATTGACTGTGAGTGGACATAAAAACTATAAAAAAAATATATTTTTATTAAGACAAATAATAAAATCGTTAAGCTAGGTTGTACCAGTGTAAAGACTCTAGAAAAGCCAAAAAGATTAAAAAAAACAAAAAAAAAAGTAACTATTAATATCCAACCTTGTAACGGTTTTAACAGTTTTAAAAGGAATACATTTAAACTAATTAAAATAATAGGATGTTAAACTTTGCTTTAATTGTGTAATCTGGTGTTGATGATTCCAACAGGTGGCTTTGAGATTGGGGCTCGCCAGAAGATGGTCCTCCTGAGTTTGTTTCGTGTGGTTATGGCAGATAGCACCTTGTAAGACATTTTTATCCTTTATTTATAAGATCATTTTGACAAAATGTAGGTCTAAGTTAACTTCCCAAATAAGCATACAGTCAAGATAGGACGTGTGGAATAAGATTTGATGAAAACTTACACCCGATTGTTTCCTGTTTATGGGTTTTGTAGTACAATTTAGTTCATCTATTGGTCAAAAAAGAGGGGGGTGGTATAATATTCCCTGCGATATTCAAAACTTTGATAAATTTTTTTTGTAATTTTTTAAAGCTAACAAAGGGAGAGAATATTTTGTATGTTCCCACAGCGTAAAAACAGCCAACCGTAGACATTTCTAAAAAATAACACAATATTTGAAAACTGCAGAGGGACGAAAAGCCACAAGAGGAATACGAGTAGTGGGGATGAGGCGATGGAAATAGTCGACAGCAAGGGAGAAGGGAGGGAGTCGAGGAGCGAAGGAAGGCAAATTGGGATATCAGGAAGGAGGGGGGAGGGACGGGGGAGGGAGGAGTGAGGAGGGAGCACAGGAGAGAGGAGGGAGCACAGGAAGAAGGAGCACAGGAAGGAGGAGGAACACAGGAAGGAGGAGGAGGAAAAAAAAAAAAAGAGGGGGGGGGGAGAGGAAAGCGGGAAGGGGGGGAGAGTGATGGAGAGCTAACAAGGGCGAGAGGCAGGTGAAAGGGTGAGAAGGGAATGAGAGGGGTGCGAGGGAAGGGGGGACTGAGGGCGAGGAGTGGAAGGTGCAAAGGGAACTCTTGCGGAAGGTCGATGGGTTGGGGCAGATGGGAGGGGGGATCGGGAGGGTTTGCGTTAACCGCGTTCTAACATCAGCCAGTACTTGCGTCTCTACGGCATGTCTCTCTATATGGTTTTGTTTTTTGGTATGTAGGGTCTTGGCGCATTTAACTTGTTTGAGGTGTAGTGAGTTTCTCAGTGGTTCTATGTACGTTTTCCTTGTGGTCGGGTTGGGTGACGGGTTTGATTATGTAATGTTCGGGTTGGTTGAGGGATCCCCCTGATTAGTGGTCAGCTGCCTTTTTTCTGTTCCTTCTCGACGTTTGTTAGGGGTCGGGCGGTCGTGTTTTTTATTACTACAGATGGTATTATTTGGGGGTATTGCCTCGCGGCCTGCCTACATTTATTGATCACTGTGTTGGGACTGTAGGTTGGCTTTGGATTTTCTGCTTCGTTCTTATTGTATCCCTCTTTTTTGGTCTCGGCTTAAGGTCTTAACGTGCTTTGTCGTGTGTTTGGACCTGTGGATGTTCCTTGGCTTTGTGTCTCATATCTTTAGTATTCTGTGTTCTGCCTTGTTATCCTACTTGTTTTTTTAAGCACTCTTCTTGAGCCTGACCTACTCTGTCCCTTTCGCCACCTCCCCCTATTTTCCTGACGTCCCCCGACTTGAAACTTGTTTCCTCTAAATTCTTTTTTTTGTGTCACTTTGTTCTGAATTTGTTTTTTTTTTTTTTTTTTGTATTTTTTTTTAGTTTTGGAGGATTTAGTTTTCTCACCTTTATATGGAAAAAGGAACCAAAATGGGCTTTTATAAAAGTGACGTCATTCCCCAACTGTAAATCGGAACCAACTGCTATTATGGTAAATGCTTATAGAACAGGTGTGACTTCCTTCTTTGGTTGATTGATAGACATACGAACTGTACAGAGATGGTTCTCAATCTAAAGCTAAATATAAATTAAATTTAAAGTGGTACACCAATTGAGCCATGTGGTTTACATAAGCATGAGACTCTTATGTCAACAATTAATTGTTTACTGCCCCAGAAGATGTTGGCTGGGGGAATCAAAGCCCCCCAAAGGAAAAGGCCTTTGGGGGCCTGAAAAATAGGGAACAGCAGGGAAAAGGGGTAAGTCCCTGTTCTCGAAGACATCGGTGTGAGCAGAAAATGTTGAGACATCACTGGCTAGGTACAGTGGCCTACGAAATGCCAGAATGAGCGGACCAAGGCCTACAAGCAACAAGCAGGATATGGTCTCCTTGAAGTCAGCAGAACTCCTCTGTCATATCGCTACACCTCGAATGCTGGAAAAGATGCTTGGCAACAGTAGAGCAAGCCATGTGTGCTATACATCAGCCCAAAGTCTAATTTTATGATTACCGCTCCTGGGGAATGAAGATTCATGGCCGATGCCATAAGACTTATGCATCCGCTCAGTGGTTAAGAGATTTATGTATATGAGTCCACAATAAGAACTTGTCATCTCTTATAGAAAGACCACAGCTTGTTGGATTAACAATACCATCCAAACACACTGTGTCGTATGCGTCACAGCGTAGCTTGCCATATATAATTGTGATGATTAAATGCCTTGTACTCAATTGCTTGGGCTTTGGTTAGTAGGATTAAAAAGGGTACCCTGGAATAAGCATTTGTCAACCCATGAAGGGAAAACACTGACTGGAGAAAAAACATCTCTAGAAGAAACGCTGCTTATTGCATTCTCACCCACCTGTTCCCCTCCCCCTCAAAGCTAGGGAAACGACTTGGCGGAAGAGGAGGCGTGGGAAAATGTAAGGGCTGCGGAGAGACGGGGGTGAATTGTGAGACTACAACAATATATGAACTGAACGTAGGGAACCTATGGGTGTTTAAAATAAACATAGATACTTGAAAACCCACCTTTACAATGGGGCTCCCCCTCTTTTGTAAAAGGATGCTGGAAAGCCAAGCTATACCTATTCAGGTTTCAGCCTACTAGCCTTGCGTTATCCTCAAAAATTTACGAGTAACGAGACCCAGGTGCCGCCCCAAAAGACGGGCAACTTCCTTTCTCCCTCTTACCGACCTAAGATAGGAGCCCTGAGGGTGACAGGGTGTCCAAAGACGGGTAAGGAAGGGCGGTCTTGTAGAGGTCGAACCTAAGACAGGGACGATCACATAATCGGCTGCAGATCCACTCTGCCTGATACTTATACATACCTTCTTAATGTAAAGAAAGGAGGATATGTAGGAGCTGCAGGCTTTAGCTTGCTTAAGCTGAGCTTGCTTACAAGGAAGTTGACTCTGTGAATTGTCACCCCTCGATATGCATTTGTTTTTCCAAAGAGCTAGGGTGCGACGTGCAGTAAAAGTCACCAGAAATCTCCAGCCCGATGTCTCACTCAGTGATTTTGCAAAAACAGACCCTCCTGCTGACGCCAGAGAGCCCGATCAACTGATTACCCACTCACTGCTTATACATACACCCCCTATATGCTTCCTGCCTTTTACTAAATATATACTGCTGTTTTTGTTCAATTAACAGACTGTTGACAACATCACACAAAGTCCTCGGTTTTCTCTTTCTCTCGCCCATGTAGTATTTCAGGTTTTTGGGGTCCTCTCGGGTACCCGACGTTACATGACCCGTAGACAGGGTCAGCTGACTATTACCTTCTGCAAAATTTTGCACTGAGAGAGCAAGGACATAGCAGAATGCCTGAGACAGAAAGTGAGACTCGTCTCTGGCATATTCCTGTGAACCCTTGTACTCTTCTCCCTCCTGGAAAGAACCGTTGATCTTAGAAGGACCTCAGCATTACGTGAATGATACTAGGTACACTTTCCAGAAGACAGAGGCCCTAAGAAGAAATGACCTGCTTCCAAGTCATTAAGTTCAGAGATGACACTCCTCTCTGACCACACCTTCACTACTGCTTCTCCCCACCCTCAACACCCCCCAAGAGGGCCACTGGAGGTAAACATATTACCCATTTTCAGCTTGACAAATCAACAGCTAACAGGAATTTTAGGCTACAAATGGAATATCTCTGATTAAAATTCACACTAGGAGGGCATAATGACACATGTACCTATAATCTCAGCACTTGAGAGGTGGAAGAAGAGGATCAGGAATTTAAGGTCAACCTTGACTGTGTAGCAAATTCAAGGCCACCTGGGCTACCAGAAACCTTGTCTCCAAAAGATGAAAGAAAAATTCACACGGGGGGAGGGTATCTCTGATTTTTAAAACATTCTTTTGCAACGTAACTAAAAGTGATTTGCAGCAATTGCAAATCTAGATATTTGGGTAAAGCGTCCTATATGAATTTCCTGGTGTTGAACTTGGAGGGGGTCACAGAGAGCAGCCAAGGCTTGGCACTGTGAGAGTCCAGGAAAGAACCACATGTGGAAGTGCACCCTCGGTTGCAGTGAAGACCCCAAAATTGCAAGGGTCATGGAGAAAAGCTAGCACTTTGCAACCAGGAGAGGTAGAAGAGCGATTTGGTGGAAGGTGCTGCTCATTTCAGTGGCGACCCCAGCTTTTTGGAGATGCCGGACCATGGGATGACCACCAAGAGCAAAGCCAGTGAACAGCAATTCCTCCATGGCCATTCACTCCTCCGCTCAGGTTTCCTGCCCTGAGTTCCTGCTTTTGGGCTCCCTAAGTTGATGAAACTGTGAACCGGGAGATGTAAGTTGAATAACCCTTTTCCGCTATCCCCGAGTTTGGGGTCGGTCAGAGTGTTTTATCATAAGCCATTGGAAGACAAACTAGGACAATATTCTACAGTAAGAACTGAAGTTTTAGATGCAGTTCGTAGAATCAGTAGAGTGGAAAGAGAATCCGTCATATAAGAAAAGGTTCCCCAGCCAGGCATGGTGACCCATGCCTTTAACCTCAGTACTTGGGAGGCAGAAGCAGGTGGATCTCTGTGAGTTCAAGGGGTCTGGCTGTCTTTGTTCATACAACCATAATGTGGCATCTTTCTACCATAGACAAAAAGGTGTAGATATTTAGTTTCATTTGGACAGTCTATTTAATTAAAAAAAAACACGTGCTTTGTTAGTATGACTGACAAGGGTATCACTGGACACCAGCTGTCAATCCATGATGGGAAACAACTTGAACAGACCGGAGTCCAAAAAATGACAACTCCAAAGAAATAGACTGTTTTGTTTCTCACCCATTGTGCCCCTTTCCCAAAGCCTAGTGAACAAACTGCAGAAGAGGAGGCGTGGTAGATTGTAAGGGGCTCTGGGAAATAGGGATGATTCATTGAGGACTATAGGAATATAGTCTGGACACCTGATGATTCAAACCATGCCTGTGCATACAAGCTTCTCCAACTGGACTATGGCAACCTTGGGTGTCAAAATTTGGACCTAGATACTTTGCAACATGCACCAATTACTTAATTGTATGACATACTGAGTAAAATCATTGTTATCTGCAAACAAACTGTGTCATTGTATTGTAGAACCCTTAAAAAATAAAAATAAAAATTTAAAAATAAATTAAAGTTACCGGTATTTAGCTGGGTGTGGTGGCACACTCCTTTACTCCTAGCAAGCCAGGGTCTTTGGGTTTGCAGAGAACATACTATGGACAATTTCTGATTGCTGTTACAAAACTTAAGAGTCATATTTTACCATGATTTAGGTTTTCATCTCTAAATTAGAGTTTTCATCAAGGTATTAAAGTTTTGGGTTTGATACTAGTTAAACATATTTGTTTAATGGAGCTGTTTAAATGAATAATCTTGCATCTCATGCTAATGATTTACTTGATAATTGTATCCGGAAAAGAGGGACCTGTGGGACTTGGAGACCAGTTTGGTAAGCTAGCATCTCTGCAAGATGGGAAATTACACTTTCAAGGAAGCTATGTTCCAGGAGGAATTGTGATGTATGGCATGTGTATGGCATGTGTTTGTTGACTGTGTGCTGTGGTTTGCCATGGCTATTGCATTTCAAGTTGTGACATGGAGAACGTTTAGCATCTCCAAATCAGTAAAGGCATGGGCTAAGGATAAACGCAGAGAAAATTCTCCTGTTGACTGGTGGTGAGCCTGTGGATAGCACTAATGAAGATTTGGCCTGTGTGCCGGAGACCCGTTCTTTGACAGGCTTTGAGAAGCTTGCATTCTCTTGCGGGTTTTCACCCACTCAGAGGGACACGATTATGCAGCCACTGGGTGCTATTTTGGCTTCCTGGATTGGGGGCATCTGTTGCTTCCCCAGCCTTCCCAGGTGGTGGGTATTCAGAAAAATTGTGAGAAGAGCCCCTCCTCTCCCATCAATTGCCTCTAGAGGTTTTGAAATGTGGTTAAAATTGCCCTGCAGGCCTGGGATCCTTGCCTTCCCCTGATCTTGCCCACAGTTTAGGTGGGGAAGGTCATAGAGGCTTGAAGGACAGGCATGCCCGAGGAGCATTTTACAACAAACATTCCATAGAGGGTTCTAGAGGCCAGTCCTCTATGATGCAAATTGAGCTGGTAAATTCTGGGCTTGGTGGTGGCCCACGGACTTTAATCCAAATGGCTGTGAGTTCTGGGCTGCCTCGTCTACATTTTTACAAGCGCCCAGCCCGGGGCAGTGTTTATTGTGTTTTAAAAGTGCAGCTTTAATTCCATCCTCCAGAGACAGAACTGGGACCTCCACCTGAACCAAGTTGGTATAAGAGTAAATGAGTTGGAAGAGCTGAATATGGCCTTTTCTAGAAACCAAAAGAAGCCAGTAGAGTCAGGCTAGTCATGGAATTCCATAAGTACAAAAATCCTTTAATTTCCTGTTGTGTTAAGTGAGGCACTAACAATAAAAGTGACAAATAACCAAACTATGCACTATACCCCCCTCAGTACTTAGCAAGCTTGTGAAGGGAAGCTTACTCTCTGGTGGACCAAGTCTGCCAGAGGGTGTACGTCTGAGAGAGAGTCCCAGAGTGTTCAGGACTTTTTTGTATGCCTGTTTGACTTGCTTGGGTTTGTTGGTGGGTGTCTATGTTTATACAGACAAAACAAAAAAAAAAAAAAAAAGTGGCCCAAGTAACTGCGACATTACGTTTCACTAATTAGGTTACAAAACTGAATAGCACACTCAATTTTTGTAAACCGAAACAACTCGTCCATCTCAACAGTTTAACGTAAAGTCTAAAAGAATTTAACAGGCCTTAAATTCATACAAAACAAAAACTGGTAAAAAAAACAGATAGCTTTAAAAAAACATGGATAGAATCCATCTTCCAAACGAAATTTAATTTAAATAAGAAATTATTTAAATAAACTGTTTTTATGCTTCTTGTGCAAGGACCCATCTTCAGAGCTGTGGTGCATGTGTGAGTGAGATGGGGTTCCTCCTTTCAATTTTATTAGTCCTACAGGTTTAAATCTATTTAAATAACTATAAACAAAAATAGATTCGATTCCATAAAAATAATGTTTGCTTTATACCCCTTCATGTTAACAATTTTAATGTGGGGGTGTATTAATATGCTAATATTCTAGTTGTAATGATTAGCTTATGTATGTATTCAGTAATTATATTATGGTTTTATAGTTATTGTTATTAATAGATTGATGTAAGTTGTAGATAATATAATAATAGTGCATAACAATAGCAGTCTAGAGGGTAAATTGTTCAGTGTTGGCTGCTAATTTTTGAACCATTTATTTAATCGTTATAAGAACGTTACGATAAGTAATGGGAAGATGGACTATAAATAGAGTAATGTTCACCTTATTGTAATTAATAATACATTCACTATAATATAATGTTTTGATTATATCTATTCCAACGTCCTTACCATAGCAAGACAAGATGGAGTCAAATTTCAAGGACTACAACAAACACTTGGCCTGCTCCATTTTGGAAATCCTCAAATCTTTAAATAAATGAAGGTACAGGGTGCAATTTAGGCTTAACAAATGACGCTTAGAAGATTACACCAGAAGGACCAAAATAGTAAAATTTAGGTATAGTTCATTAAAAGACAAGTTGTTACAAATGGGCCTGCACGAATTCGAGGCTGACAGATGGATCTCAGCTGTTGAGTGTAGCTTTTGTGTTCTAAGTATATTAGTGTTAATAGACATGATAGTCATACAAACATTCAGCCTCTCAGCTTTAGGATCATGCACCTTCCATCTTACAGACGCACCACTTTACTCTTAACCTTAATACAGAGTAATGGTGTAAACTTTCGGTAGCAATCTGATGACCAACTACCAGTCGTTACAATGTGACTGATGAGGACATCAAAAACTATAAAAAACATATATTTTATTAGATCTAAATTAAAAATAATCTTTAAGTAAGGCTTTAATTGACTTCAGGTGTAACAGATAGCAAAAAGTTAAAAAAAAAAAAAAAAAAGGTAACTAATTAATATCACCTTGTACGGTTTTAACTAAGATTTTAAATGTAATATACTTAATATTAAACACTAATACTTAAACTATTTGGATTTAATTGGCTTATTGTTCGTTGTGAATTTCCAACCAAGTGGTTTGGAGATTGGGGCGACCAGAATGGTTCCCTCTGTATTTTTTGTGTTATGGCAGATACACCTTGTAACATTTTTCCTTTACTTATAAGATCATTTGACAACTAGGTCTAAGTTACTTCCCAATAAGCATACAGTCAAGGATAGGACGTTTGGAATAAATTTGATGAAAACTTACCCCTTGGATGTTTCCTGTTTATGGGGTTTTGTAATACAATTTAGTCATCTATTGATTCAAAAAAGAGGGAGGTGTCTAACATTCCCTCTATATTCCAACGTTGATAAATTTTTTTAATTTTTTAAAGCTAACAAGGGAAAGAATTTGATGTTACCAACAGGTAAAAACACCAACTTAAATGTCTGAAAATACACAATATTTGACTGCAAGCTGGACTGAGAAAATGCCACAGAGAGGCTGACCCATCTGGACATTGCAGAAAAAGGAACCTCAGATTACCTGAGTCACAGACTTCGAACATTTCTCTAAATTCTGTTTGGTATAACTGTTTATGATGTGGTTTGATAAGTTTTACTTTTCAGATGCTGAGAAACCTTTCAACCTCTCACCTTTATATTGAAAAGGAACAAATGTGATGGTCGTGAATTCATTCCCCAAACTTTTACATTGTAACCAACTGTTATAATGGTAAATGCTTATAGCACAGGTGTGACTGCCTTCTTTGGTTGATTGATAGACATACAACCTGTACAGAGATGGTTCTCTAAAGCTAAATATAAATGAAATTTATAAGTGGTACAATTGAGCACAATGTGTTAATGCAGGAGAGCTCTGATGTTAGCAATGAATTGTTCTGCCAAGGAGCTGTTGGCTGGGGGCATACAAGCCCCCCAAATTATAAAGGCCTTTTGGCCTGTAAAAAAAATGGATCTCAGCAGGGAAAAGATGGTAAGTCCCTGTTATCGAAGATCTGGTGTAAGCATGAAAAAAAATATTTTGAGACATCACTTGCTAATGTTCAGTTGGCCTTTAAAACGCCAGAGAGCGTTACCAAAGGCCACTAATGCAACAAAGCAGGATAGTGGTCTCCTTAAGTCAAGCAGGACTCCTCTGTCAGTATCAGCTACACCTCAAATGCCTGGAAATATGCGTGCAACAGTGGCAGCCATGTGTCTTACTATCCCAAATCTAATTGGTTATTAGCCCTCTCCTTGGATGAATAATTCATGGCTGATGCCATAAGCTATGTCCTCTCGTGGTTAGGAGATTATATGAGTCACAATAAGAACTTGTCATCTCTTATAGAATACCACAGCTTTTGGATTAACATACCATCCAAACATCTGTGTCTATGCTCACAGCTTAGCAAAAAAAAGGCCCAGCCAGTGAGAACTTTAAATAGTTGTTTGTATTTGATTTTATTTGTATGGAATGAATCCTGCAAGTAGGTAGGTGTACCTATCATGCAGTACCTTGAGTTCAGAAGAGGCATCAGATCCCCCTGGAACTGGGGGTATGGATGGCTGTTAGCCCCCATGTGGGTGCTGGGAACCGAATCTGGTTCTTCTGTAAAAGCCTTCAGTGCTCTTAATTGCTCAGCTATCTCTCTAACCCCAGATGTTTGCGTTCTTATAAAGCATTATTTACTTAACCTCAAAAACTCATCAAGATATTAAATATAAAATATTTAAATTATTTTATGTGTAGATGTATTGCCTGCATGTATTAAGTGCATCCATGTCATGAATGCCTGCAGGGTCAGAAGAGGATGTTAAGATCCCCTGGAATAGGGTTTATAGATAGTGTTAGCTGTCATGCAGGTGCCAGGAATCTGAACCCGGGTCTTCTGCAAGAACACTCCGTGCTCTTAACTGCGGAGCATCTCTCCAGCTCCTTATTTTTGCTTTTTTGGTCTGGCGTATTTCTCTGCCTAAAACCTAACAAATGTTGCATTTCAGCTTGTGTCAGCGGGCAGGGCTGCATACCTGTCATCCCAGCACTGGAAGGCTGAATGAAGTAGAGAGGGTCTCTGCAAGTGTGAGTCCAGCCTAGACAGATGGCCACTCCATCTCAAAGTGTCATATTAGTGGTTCTAACCACAACTGAAAAACAGTTCAAAGGAAAGCACATATGAGCAATATATTACCATAGAATATATAGGAAGAGGTCAATAACACTAAGATTATTCAACTAAAAGAACATTTCAAAGGCTCATTTTTTAAGACAGGCATGATGGTCATGCCTATAATCCCTGGAGTCAGAGGCAAGAAGATCACAAGTTGAGGCCATCCTGGACTAATCTATTAGGGTCAGCCAGTACTACAGAGACTTTGTCTCAAAACACAACCGAAAAACTTACTAATTTCATGTTCTGAGATGCTTTGGTTCAGAAGCACAAAATAATAAGCACAGTGGTGTGTGTGAGTGACTGTAAGGAGCTGCGGCGTTAGCTGGCTTACGCTGAGCTTGCTTACAAGGAAGGTGACTCTGTGAATTGTCACCTCGAGCTTTTTCCAAGAGCTGGGTGCAGACGTGCAGTAAAAGTCACCAGATACTCCACCCGATGTCTCAACTCAGTGATTTTGCAAAAACAGACCCTCCTCTGACGCCAGAGAGCCCGATCAACTGATTACCCTGTTTACACTCCCCCTATATGCTTCTTGCCTTTTACTAAATATATACTGCTGTTTTGTGTTCAATAAATTCAGACTTTGACAACATCCAACGCAAAGTCCTTCTTTTCTCTCGCCCATTATATTTCAGGTTGTTGGGGTCCTCTCGGGTACCCGACGTACAATGACCCATAGACAGGGTCATATTGGCGCCCGACGTAGGGGCTCGAGGTAAGAGACCCTCTACCAGACAAGGAACACGGAGGTCCGGCCGGACGACTTAAGAGAGGGCGCTCCCATCAGAGAGAGCGGGAAAACCTCGGAAAAGAGGGCGCTTGCCATCAGGGAACGCGGAAAACCTCGGAAAGAGAGGGCACTTCGCCATCAGCGGAGCGTGGAAAACCCGGGAAAGAGAGGACGTTTCACCACCCACGGAACGCAAATCTCGGGAGAAAAAGGTAAGTTGTTCCTTGATCTTTAAAGATGGGCAATTCGCTGTCTAAGGAAAAGACAGACCCGCTTCAGGGAGAGAGGAGTCCGGTTACAGACTCCCCTTCTTTAGCACCTATCTTAAAACTACAGAACAGTTCCTAAAGCCTAAAACAATCCAAGAAAATAATGAGCCTTATGTTCAATTTGTGGGGCTCGGGGTATGAGAGCTGACCTGAAGCCGCTCAAAATGGAAAGGGCCCAGGTCACGCAAGAAAAAAAAAAAAAAGATTTGGTAAAGTTTTTATATTCATTGAGATCTCTGTCCATGAGTTATATTGGACAGCCCCTCCATTCATCCCAAAATATGGGACAAGTGGGTAGGAATTTAATGCCCACCTTAAGGAAAAAGAAATCTCTCATTATATAAGTCAAATGTCTATGCAAGCTTCTGTGTGTTAACTGTTCTCCTCATGTGTCTGATTTTTGTCATGTGTGTTCCTTTGTGTTGATTTCTGTTAAAAGTGGCCACTTCAAAGTTTTTTCATTACTAATTGTGCACAAAAATAAGCTTACTTTCGGCATGCCTCTTAAACTTTTTCAAAGGCCTAATTTGAACCCGGGTTCCTAAGTTCCTACAAAAAATTCTAAACTAGTTTTTTCTAAAGGTTTTTATTTGTTATCTGTTAAGACTGGATTTGATCTCCAAATTAAACTGGTCTAAAGTTACAGGTATGCAGATTAGCATACTATCCAAGCATCTTGTCTATGCTCACAGCTTAGCTTGACACAATAAGTGGTACTGCTTAAATGCCTGTACATCCAATAGCTTGAGCTTTGTTAGTATGACTGAAAAGGTATAACTGTGAAAGCTTCAATCCGTGAAGGGAAACAAACTGAACAGACGGAGTCCAAAATGACAACTCCAAAGAATTAGAGCTGTTTTCTTCTCACCCTTGTGCCCCTTTCCCAAAGCCTAGGGAAAAACTGCAGAAGAGGAGGCGTGGTAGATTGTAAGGGCTATGGAGTAAATGATGAATCATGAGACTATAGGAATAGTCGGGACACCTGATTGATCAACATGCCTGTGCATACAAGCTTCTCCAACTGGACTATGGAAACCTTGGGTTGTTCAAAATTTGGACATAGATACTTGCAAAATGCACCAATTACTTAATTGTATGACATACTGAGGAACATCATTGTTATCTGCAAACAACTGTGTTCATTATTTTGTAGAATCCTTAAAAATAAAATAAAAATTTAAAAATAAATAAAGTTACAGGTATTTAGCTGGGTGTGGTGGCCACGCCTTTAATCCTAGCACAGCCAGGGTCTTTGGGTGCAGAGAACATTACTATGAAATTTCTGAGTGCTGTTACAAACTTAGAGTCATATTTTACCCTGATTTAGGTTTTCATCTCTAATTTAGAGTTTTCATCAAGGTTTGAAGTTTTGGGTTTGAAACTAGTTAAACATATTTGTTTCATGGAGCTGTTTAAATGAATAGGCTAATGCTAATGATTTACTGATAATTGTATCCGGAAAAGAGGGACCTGTGGGACTTGGAGACCAGTTTGATAAGTAAAATCTCTGCAAGATGGGAATTACACTTTCAAGGAAGCTATGTTCCAGGAGGAATTGTTTTGTGATGTATGGCATGTGTTTGTTGACTGTGTGCTGGGGTTGTCCATGGCTTTGCATTTCAAGTTGTGACATGGAGAAAGTTTAGCATCTCTCAAATCAGTAAAGGCATGGGCTAAGGATAAAGCAGAAAAAAATTCTCCTGTTGATGGTGGTGAGCCTGTGGATAGCGCTAATGAAGATTTGGCCTGTGTGCCGGAGAACCCGTTCTCTGATAGGCTTTGAGAAGCTTACATTCTCTTGTGGGTTTTCACCCACTCAGAGGGACACGATTATGCACCCGTGGGTGCTGTTTTGGCTTCCCTGGATTGGGGGATCTGTTGCTTCCCCACCTTCCCAGGTGGTGGGTATCAGAGAAATGTGCGAGAGGACGCCCCCCTCCTCTCCCATCAATTGCCTTCTAAGGTTTGAAATGTGGTTAAAATTTCCCTCAGCCTGGGGTCCTGGCTTCCCCTTCTGGCCACAGTTCAGGTGGGGAAGGTCACAGAGGCTGAAAGGACAGCATGCCCGAGGAGCATTTTCAGCAAACATCCATAGAGGGTGTCCTAGAGCCAGTCTTCTATGATGCAAATTGACTTGTAAATTCGAGGCTTGGTGGTGGCCCACGACTTTAATCCAAATGGCTGTGAGTTCTGGGCTGCCTAGTCTAACATTTTTTACAAGAGCCCAGCCCGGGGCAGTGTTCTTGTGTTTTTAAAATGCAGCTTTAATTCCAATCCTCCAGAGACAGACTGTGGACCTCCACCCTACCAAGTTGTATAAAGTAAATGGGTGGAAGGCTGAATTGGCTTTTCTAGAAACCAAAAGAAGCCAGTAGAGTCAGGCTAGTCATGGAATTCCATAAGTACAGAATCCTTTAATTTCCTGTTGTGTTAAGGTGAGGCACTAACAATAAAAGTGACAAATAACCAAACTATGACTATACCCCCCTCAGTACTGTACAAGCTTGTGAAGGGAAGCTTACTCTCTGGGACCAGCTCTGCCAGTTGTACTTCTGAAGAGAGTCCAAGTGTTCAGGACTTTTTGTATGCCTGTTTGACTTTGGTTTAGTTTGGGTGGTTTCTGTTTATTAGCAAAAAAAAAAAAAAAAATGGCCAAAATACTTGACTTGTTCACTAATTAGTTACAAAACTGAATAGCCTCAATTTTTAAACCGAAACAACTCGTCCATCTCAACATGTTTAACTTAATAAAGTCTAAAAGAATTTACAGGCCTTAAATTTCTAACAAAACAAACTTTGGTCCGATAAGTTGTCTTTTTAAAAAAAACATTGATAGAAGTCTCTTTAACAACGTAAATTAATTTAAATAAGAAATTATTTAAATAAAACTGTTTTTATGCTTCTTATGCCCATCTTTCAAGCTGTGTGCATGTGTGAGTGAGTGTGAGTTCCTGCTTTCAATTTATTATAGTCCTACAGGTTTAAATCTATTTAACTAACTATTAACAAAAATAGATTCGATTCATAAAAATGCTTTATACCCCTTAGTGTTAACAATTTTAATTGGGGTTATAATATGCATATTATTCAGTTTAATGATAGATTTTTTTTTAATTATTATTAGTAATTAGTATTAATGGTTATAGTTATTGTTATTGAATATAATTATAATAATAATTGATAAAAATTAGTCTAATGGTAAATTGTTCATTGTTGGCTGCCTTTTTTGACCATTATTGTTTATAATTACTGTTGTGACAATAATAGTTAATGGTAATGTATGGATAATTAATAATAATTAATAGTTAAATTGTTTGTATTATAAAATAATTTATTATTTTTTCCAAAGTCCTTAAAGCAAAACAGATGGATCATTTCAAGACTACAACAACTTTGGCCTGTCGCTTTTGGGAATCCTCAATCTTTAAAAATAATGTAGGGTCAGTTAGGCTTAACAATGGACAGCTTAAGTAATTGCCAAAGGGACAAGATAGGGACAAAATAGTAAACTTAGGTATAGTTCATTAAGCAAGTGGTTCAAATTGGGCCTAAGAGGTGACAATGGATCTCAGCTGTTTGAGTGTACTTTTGTGTTCTAAGTATATTTATGTAATAGAACTGAAATGATAAAAACATTGCCTCTAGTTGTGAGACTGGCCCTTCCATCTTAAGACGCAAATTTATATTAAACTTAATCAAGATGGTAATTGATGGTAACAACTTCTCATGGGACATATCTAGCCAGTCTTTAATTGACTGATGGACATAAAAACTATAAAAAAAAAATATATTTTATTAAGAGCTAGATATTAAAAAATCCTTAAAGTAGGCTTTCATGCCAGGCCTAAAAAAGGCCAAAAAGTTAAAAAAAAAAAAAAAAAAGGTAACTAATTAATATATCCACCTTGTACGGTTTTACAGTTTAAAATGGAATACATTTAAACTAATTAAAAATATAGGATGTTAATTGGCTTTATTTGTAATCTGTGTTGAATTTCCAACAGTGGCTTTGAGATTGGGGCGCACAGATGGTCTCTGGTATTTTTTGTGTTATGCAGTATCACCTTGTAAACATTTTTCCTTTATTATAAGATAATTTGACAAATTAGGTCTAAGTTACTTCCCAAATAAGCATACAGTCAAGGATAGACAGTTGGATAAATTTGATGAAAACTTACACCTTGGTTCCTGTTTATGGGTATGTGTAATACAATTTATGTCATCTATTGATCAAAAAAGAGGGAGGTGGTATAATATTCCCTCTATATTCCAAACTTTTGATAATTTTTTTAATTTTTTAAAGCTAACAATGGGGAAAATTTGTATGTTCCCAACAGTAAAAACACCAACCTAAATGTCTAAAAATACACAATATTTGACTGCAAGATGGACTGAGAAATGGCCAACAGAGAGCCTGACCCATCTGAACATGAAAAAAAGGAACCTCAGATTGCCTGAGTCACAGACATTGAGCAACTTTCTGAGATTCTTTGGGATAACTGTTTATGATGTGGTTGAAAAGTTTACCTTCCAGGAATGCTTGAGAAACCTTTCAAACAACCTTCACCTTTTATGGAAAAGGAAAAAATGTGATGGCTAGTGAAGTCAGCCCCAACTGTAAATGGAAACACGTACTATAGAGGTATGCTTATAGAACAGGTGTGACTGCCTGTATCCTTTGGTTCGAATTTGATAGACATGAAGCAAGACTGTACAGAGACGGTTCCCTATCTAAAGCTAAATAAATGTAATTTATAAGTGTTGACAATGGAGACAATGAGAGAGACAAGAGCTCTGATGTCAACAAATGGATTGTTCTGCCAAGGGATGTGGCTGGGGGATCAAGAGCCCCCCAAATTTATAAAGGCCCTTTTGCCTGTAAAAATGGGATATCAGCAAGGAAAAGATGGTAAGTCCCTGTTATCGAAGACCCGGTGTAAGGCATTGAAAAAATATGTATGAGAGCAAATCACTTGCTAATGTACATTTGGCCTTTAAAATGCCAGAGAGCGTTACCAAAGGCCACTAATGCAAACAAGCGGATATTGGTCTCCTTAAGTCAACAGACTCCTCTGTCAGTATCAGCTACACCTCAAATGCCTGGAGATGCTGTGCAACAGTGGCAGCCATGTGTCTATACATATCCCAGAATCTAATTGGTTATTAGCCCTCTCCTTGGAGGAATAAGTCTCATGGCTGATGCCATAAGCTTAGTCCTCTAGTGGTTAAGAGATTAATATGAGTCACAATAAGAACTTGTCATCTCTTATAGAAAGACCACAGCTTGTGGATTAACATACCATCCAAACAATCTGTGTCTAGTGCTCACAGCTTAGCTTGCCATAATAATTCGTTTTAAATGCCTGTACATCTAATGCTTGTGCTTTGTTAGTAGGATTCAAAGGTACCCTGGATGTTCAACCCATGAAGGGAAAAACATCGGAAGAAAAAAACATCTCTAGAGAAAACGCTGGCTTTTGCTTCTCACCACCTGTGCCCCTCTCCAAAGCCTAGGGAACAATCTGCGGAAGAGGAGGCGTGGTAGAATGTAAGGGCTTGCGGAAGACTGGGGTGAATTGTGAGACTACAACAATATGAACTGAACTATGGGAAACCTTGGGTTGTTCAAAATAGAAATAGATACTTGAAAACCCACCTTTACAAGTGGGGCTCCCCTCTTTTTGTAAAAGGATGCTGAAAGCCAAAGCTATACCTATTCAGGCTTTCAGGCTACTAGCCTTGCTTATCTCAAAAATTTACGAGTACCAGCCCAGGTGGCCGCCCCAAAGACGGTCAACTTCCTCTCCCCTCTTACAACCTAAGACAGGAGCCCTGAGGGTGACAGGGTGTCCAAAAGACGGGTAAGGAAGAGGTTCTTGTAGAGGTCGAACCTAAGACAGGGACGGTCACATAATCGGCTGATGGATGCCACTCTGCCTGATATCTCTACCGACCTTCTTAATGTAAAGAAGTGAGGATATGTAAGGAGCTGCAGCTTTAGCTTGCTTACAGCTGAAGCTTGCTTACAAGGAAGTTGACTCTGTGAATTGTCACCTTGGGATTGGATGTCGGAGCCTTTTGTTCCCAAGAGCGTGGGTGCAGACGTGCATAAAAGTCACCAGATACTTCCAGCCCGGATGTTCTCAACGTACATGATTGTGCAAAAACAGGCCCTCCTCTGACGCCAGAGAGCCCGATCAACTGATTACCCTGCTTTACACTCCCCCTATAATGCTTCCCGCCTTTTACTAATATATACTGCTGTTTTGTTCAATAAATCAGACTTTGACAACCTCCACCGCAAAGTCTCGTTCTTTTCTCTCGCTCGATTATTTCAGGTTTTGGGGGTCCTCTCGGGTAACCCGACGTTACATGACCCGTAGACAGGGTCAGCTGACTATTACCTTCTGCAAAATTTTGCACTGAGAGAGCAAGGACATTTTTTTTTTTTTCGAGACAGGTTCTCCCTGTATCCTCAGCTGGCCTGGAACTTACTTTGTAGACTAGACTGGACTTGAACTCACAGAGATCCACCTGCCTCTGCCTCTGGTGTGCTGAGACTAAAAGCGTGTACCACCAGGCCTGGCTTAATTTTTTTTTTTTTGAGACGGGATCTCCCTGTAGCCCTAGCTGACTTAGAACTTGCTATAGAGACCAGGCTGGCTTTTATCTCACAGAGATCCACCTGCCTTTGCCTCCGGAATGTTGGGATTAAAGGTGTGTGCCACTATGATTGGCTGGACATTTTATTTTTATTTATTTTTTTGGTGTTTTTGAGATAGGGTCTCCTTGTAGTCCCAGCTGTCCTGGAACTCACTTTGTAGACTAAGCTGGCCTTGAACTCACAGAGATCTGCCTGCCTCTGCCTCCCAAGCACTAGGATTAAAGGTGTGCGTACCCTGAGGATTTTTTTTAAAAAACCACACTAGGATATATACTTACTTATAGCTTCGAAAGTAAATCTTCCCATTCAGTGCAGTAAAGTGCAAAACATACTCTAATCCAGCCAGTCGGACATTTGACACTGTGGGGCCTCTGAAGAAATCTGGAAGCACATATTCAGGAGTTTTAAAAAAAGAAAAAGCAGCACAAGTCCAAATTATAGTTACAAATAGCTACATTAAAAAAAAATTTTTTTTATGTGTATGAGTGCTTTCTTTGGGGGTATGCAAGTGTACTATGCAAAGCCTATGGAAGTCAGAACTGGAGTAACTAGTTGTTATCTGCCATGTGGGTGCTAGGAACCAAACCTGGGTCCTCTGCAAGAGTAGCCAGTGCTCTTAACCGCTGAGCCACTTCTCCAGCCCCAAGAGCTACATTTTAAAAAATTAATTTGTGTGTGCATATAAACACAGATGTGCGGGTATCGTGGTCCACGACCTTAATCAGATGGATCTCTGTGAATTCAAGGCCTGCCTGGTCTACAGGGAAAAAAAATAAAAACAAAAAAAGCTACCCCCCCACCCCACCCCATGTTTGGCTATAGATGCATGTGCACACTGAGGACCCAGGACAACCCCCGGTGGTGTTCCTAGAACACTACATAGCCCATCCCCAGAGTGGCCTTGAACTCAAGAGATCTGCCTGCCTCTGCTGGGACTAAAGGCATGCACTGGCCTCACTTTATTTGAGGCTGGGTCTCTTACTGGCCTAGAAGTTTCCAAGTAGGCTAGGCTGGCCTAGACTAAGCCTGTCTCTACCTCCCCAGCAATGGGATTATAAATGCACATGCCACCACATCTAGATCTTTCTAAGTGGGTTCTGGCATCAAACTGAAGCCCTTAACCAATCTCTGGGTCTCTCTCCAGCTCTTTTAACACCTTTTCCTTTTTTTGAATCAGAGTGACAACTACTGATGTCATATTAGCCTCATCTACCCTCAAACTCACTATGAGAATGCTCATCAACTCCTGACCCTCCTGCCCCCACCTCCTGGGTGCTGGGATTAAATTAAAATAAACATTGTTTACAATCTTTATACAAAGAACAGTCACAAAGTACAATAACCATTAAAAAAGGATAAAAAGAATCTAGAGGTCAGTTATTTACCCATTTTCTGTGAAGAAAAGCAGTTCCAGGCAGGCTAGATGGCTCAGTGTGTAACGGTGCTTGGTGTGTAAGCCCAGCAACAAGAGTTGAATCCCTGGGACCCACATAAAGGTAGAAGGAGAGAACCAATTCCACAGAAGTTGTCCTGATCCCCTGACTTCTACATGCACCCCCCATCACATGCCTTTAACCCCAGCACTTGGGAGGCAGAGGCAGGCAGATCCCTGAGTTTAAGGCCAGCCTGGTCTGCAGAGCGAGCTCCAGGCCAGGTGGGACTAAAGAGAGACCCTGTCTCAAAAATAGAAAAAAAAAAAATCACGTAATGGTGTCATAGCTATTTTTCTGGGTAAATATGACATTCGAACATTGAGGAAATCAGTAATGACACACTTCAGAACACATGGCTATTGTTAAATGACACAGGATTGTATTTCATTGGAACACACAGCACGAACCCAGCAGTTGCCTTATTTATTTGTAATGAAAACCTAACTCCCCTTGATGACCAACTCTGCCATTCTAGTCCTCTACCTTCTTGCTTCCTTCCCCAGATTTCTTTTCCAGTTTCACTCCCTTCCCTGATCACTGCTTTATGTGCTCTTTCATGCCATCTAGTGGAAGCAGAGAAAAAAACGAGAAGTCGGGGTTTATAAAACCTAGTGGCCACTGAGGTTACAACCCTGTGTAAGCCCAGCATTTAGGAGGCAGAGGCAGAACTGCTGTAAACTGGAGACCAGTTTGGGCTACAAAGATCCAATGTGAAAACACAAACACAAGAAGAAAGGAGGAAGAAAAGAAGAAAAAGAGTCCAAACCTTGCATGGCTCTAGTCCCAGCACTCAAGAGGCTGGGGGAAAGACTGCCATTTCAGGGTGGGCCAAACAGCAAGAGCCTCTCTCAAAAAGTATTGAGCTGGTATAGTGAGTGGCTCATACCTATAATCCCAGCACATGGGAGGCTGAAGGAAGAGTATTGCTTCAAGTTCACCAGCCTGGCCAGCACAGTGACAATTGTCTCAAAAACCTAAAGGAGGCTGGAGGATGGGGACATAAAGGACTATTTCTCAGAAAACAATGCACTAACGAGAGAGCACAATCTCTCAAGCCCCAAATGTCCATCTTCCTTAACAAGGAAGACAAAATGAGCAATACATTTAACAAAGGCCTTTTTTTTTTGGGGGGGGGGGTCTTTTTGAGACAGGGTCTCCCTGCAGCCCCAGCTGGCCTGGAACTCAGAGATCCGCCTGCCTCTGCTCTGGGATTAAAGGCATGTGCCACCATGCCCAGTTTCTCCTATTTTAAATTAAACATTTATTATTTATGTGTGTGGGCACATGTACGAGCACATGTGCATGCTATGGCACATGTGTGGAGTCAGAGGACAACTTGCAAAATGTGGTTCTCTCCTTCCATGTGGTTCTGGGTCATCAGGCTTGGTGGCATGCGCCCTCACCCACTGAGGCATCCCAAAGGCCCAACTTCAGACTTTTAAACAGTGTCTGATGGGGTCTTTTGAAATGACTAAATTCATTTTGCCCATCAAACAGATGAATAGATAGTGAAAATATGGTACAGATATACAATGGTATTTTATGCTGAGAAGAAAAATGAAATTATGACTTTGCATGAAAATATATGTGGCATGGTGGTGCAAGCCTTTAATCCCAGCACTGGGGAGGCAGAGGCAGATGGATCTCTGAGTTCAAGGCCAGGGTGGTCTACATAGTGAGTTCCAGGACACCTGGGGCTACAGGAAGACTCTGTCTAAAAAAGTAAAATATATAAATATATACATATTTAAATATATAAGTAGAGATCATTATGTTAAAATAATAAGCCAGACTTGGAAAGACACAGACTACATTTTCTTTCATATGCTGAATCTGGATTTAAATTTGTGCGTGCGTGCATGTGTGTGTGTGTGTGTGTCTGCACATGTGTATGCTTATGGGTAATAAAACTAGGAAGAAGATCATGAGAGGGAAAGATCTTATGGGGAAAGAGGGTAATGGGATACATGTAACACAAAAGCAGAATGGGTGGGAAAGGACCAGCAAGAAGAGGCAAATAGCCTGGGAAAGGCAACGAGAGATGGGGATGATTAAGAACAAACTCTAGGGGCTGGACAGACGGGTCAGGAGTTAAGAGCATTTCTTGCAGAGAACCGGAGTTCAGTTCCCAGCACCAATGTTTGGGTGGCTCACAACCACCTTTTAACTCCAGCAAAAGAGGAATCCAACAATTGTGCACCTCCACTCGCATATATATACCCACACACAGACATACACATAGACATAGAGGCAGAGGCAGGTGGATCTCTGTGAGTTCGAAGCCAAGCCTGGTCTACATAGTGAGTTCTAGGCCATCCAGGGTTACTTAAGACCATGCCGTCCCCCCCCAAATAAAATAAAATCTTTTTTATTTTTTATTAGTTTTAATTAATTAATTAATTAATTAATTAATTAATTAATTAATTTATTTGTATGAATGTACTGTCTGCAATGCAGGTCTGTGCACCCGTGTCGTGCAATGCCACAGAGGTCAGAGGAAGGTCTCGGATTCCCCTGGAACTGGAGTTCTCCTGGAATTGGAGTTAAAGACAGTTCTCAGCCGCCATGTGGGTGCTGGGAATCAAACCTGGGTCCTCTGCAAGAGCAGTCGGCGCTCTTAACTGCTAGGCCATCTCTCCAGCCCCAAAATAAAATCTTAATAAAGGAGCAAAGTATTTAAGAAAATGGCATAAAGAAACTCATTCCTTTGTATAACTTGAAGTCTTAATAAAAAAGCTGGTACACATCTTTAATCCCAACACTTGGAAGGCAGAAGCAGACAGACCTTTCTGAGTGGAAGGCTAGCCCGGTAAACAGAGGAGTTCCAGACCAGCCAGGGCTAAACAGTCAGATCCTGTCTTAAAAATTAAGTAAAAAAAAAAAAATTAACAAAAGCAGGGAGAGCAGAAAAAAAAGGAAAAGAACTATATACTCAGCTAAAATGAAATGGCAAAGAACCGAGATGAACTGTATAGTGAGTACTGAAATACTTACCAATAAGAAGACTTTTCAGTCTTCTACAGTCTTCCGTGGCATCAAAGTCATCACCAGCAAATATTAACAAGGGTTTTGTTCCCTCAGGGCATTTACTATTCTATGAGATTAAAAAAAAAAAAAACCACTGTAGTTATATAATTATCAAAATCTAAACAACTTATGATTTTTAGGGCAGCCAATATATTAAAATGTTAACATTTTTGCTCATACTGTCTCATTTTTTATTGCTATACCTATTTTATATTTGAATTGAGGAACATGAAAATCAATTAATTTTGAGGCAGGGTCTCCCTATAGCCCCAGCTGTCCTAGAACTCATTATGTAGACCAGGCTGGCCTTGAACTCACAGAGATCCACATGCCTCTGCCTCCTGAGTGCTAGGGTCAAAGGCATGTGCTACCATGCCCAGCTATTTTTATTATTTTTAGTTTTATATGGTTGTGTCTGTGTACATGAGTGCAAGTGCCCAAGGAGGCCAGAGCTGTGGGAGTCCCCTGAAGCCGGAGGTGGCTGTAAGCCTGACATGGGTGCTGGGAACCAAAGGTGGGTTCTCAGAAGAGCAGTGCAGGCTCTTCACCACCAAGCCATCTTCCTAGCCCCAGTAATGTATTTGATGAGAAGGATTAAGACAGAAGCAGAATTCTGAGGAAGCAGGACTCAGATCTACACCCAGGAGCTAAGGTAAGATACTTCTTTCCTGTCTGAGGCTTTTTTGTGTGTGTGTGTTTTTTTGTGTGTGTGTGTGTATTTCCAGACACTTCTGCTGCTTTCTCTATTTGTCGGTCTCTGTTAATAAAAACTTGTTAAACAATTCGGTTTCCTTTTGTGTCTGAGGCTTTTTTGTGTGTGTGTGTGTGATTTTTTTTTTTTTTTAATTGGGGTTAATCATGGAGTTGGGAAGGTATCTGCTGTGGGCATGCCTCTCCACACAGAAGTTCATTCTAATCTTCCTGAGGTGTTTTCTGGAACTTAATCTTTTTCTTTGTGACACTCTTCTTGCCAGCAACAGCTTCAGGTTCAGGGCTTACAGAGCTAGGTGGCTCCTTGGAAGAAAATTTCCTTTTTTTCTTAGGGACACTCATGTTTGCGGTCTCTTCTGGTTCACCGGCCATTTCCTTCTAAGGTGCAGACTTCTTCCTCTTCAGAACAGGAGGGCTTGTGATGGTAGGAGCAGTCTCTTCGGGATCACTGACCAACTCCTCCTCCTTGGGAAGAGCTTGCTTTTTCTTTCGTTTAGGGGAAGGGGAAGAAGGGGCAGGCGGCTCTTCCATTCCATTTTCCTGAGGAACCTCTTGGGGCTTTGTTTTTTCTTCTTTTTGGGTTTTTCCCACATCTCCTCACGTTCTTCTGGAGCTCTACTGTTTCCCGTGTTTTCCGAAGAGGCCAGGCCCAATGCAGCTGGTCGCTGTTTTTCCTTCTTCAAGACTTTCTTCTCCTGCTTTTCCAACTTCGTGGTAATCTCAGCAGCTGCTTCCTCTGCCTGAACCATTGTTGCTTCCTTCATGACTTCTAGATTTTTCCGTGGAATTTCTCCAGTCTCATAGAGAGATAGCCACTCCTCAACTTGTTCTCAGAGTTTCTCCCCAAATACACTTGTAGGCACCTCTGAGGCTATTTTTACTACATCTACTTTCTATTTCATAATCCAATTCAAAGTAGTTACAATGTAGGTTCCCAAAGGGGGATTATGCTAGCTCAACTGGAAAACTTTTTATGATCTATAAAGTAAGTGCTATGATCACGTGGAGAGAAATGATAGCATTTAAACCGTAGGCCCAACCAAGAACTGATAACCAGTCTGAAGTTTAACCTCTACAAGATCTGGTTTAGAGCACTGGCTGTTCTTTCAGAGGACCTCGGCTCAGTTCCCAGCACCCACTTGGTGGCTAACAACCATCCATAACTCCAGGTCCAGTGGATCCAATGCCTTCTTCTGACCTCTGTGGACACTGCATGACACAAGTGAACTTACATACATGTAGGCAATACACTCATACACAAAAATTTTTTCTTTTTTTGTTTTTTGGTATTGAGACAGGGTCTCCCTTTAGTCCCGGCTGGCCTGGAGCTTACTATGTAGACCAGGCTGGCCTTGAATTCACAGAGATCCTCCTGCCTCTGCCTCCCAGAGTGCTGGGATTAAAGGCGTGAGCACATAAAATATTTTTAAAAGATCTATATGTATTTATACGTTATAAATACTGTTTAGAATAAAGGCAAAATAAAATTATATTTCTACCTAAAGTTCTTTTTTCAACAAAATTCTATCAGTATTTTTTCTTTACCATGTGTAAGGTAGGCGGTCCTTCGAGAAGGACGGACTTTTGACATCTAAGGTTCTCTCACACCCAAGAGCTCCCCACCCTCTAAGACTGTGAACTGGACTGCTTTTTCTAAAAGGAAGGGAGGAGCAGAGATCCAGGACTCCTCCAGTTTGTGTAGAGGGAGGGGCGAAGTGCAAAGCTGAGCACGTGGGAGGACTGCCCATGGGGAACTCCGGGAAGCTGCTGGCACCATGTTAGGTGTGGAGACGGGTTGTGGGCCAAGATGAACATGAGGGGTGAGACCGCCAATAAAACCAGGTCAGTCTGTCTGTGATGTTCTGTACTGCCTACACTGTTTGAGCCTCATGAAAACGCCACAAAAAAAAAAAAAATTGGTAAGTCTACCTCACCGTCACCCATTCACTCTGTGAACAAGCCTTAGTAAACTCTCTAGTCTCAGCCGGGCGTGGTGGCGCATGCCTTTAATCCTAGCACTTGGGAGGCAGAGGCAGGCGGATCTTTGTGAGTTCAGGGCCAGCCTGGTCTACAGAGTGAGTTCCAGGACAGTTGGGGCTACAGGGAGACCCTGTCTCGAAAAGACCAAAAAACAAAAAACAAAAACAAAAACTCTCTAGTCTCCTGGAAACTAAGATTGAAGAGTCTGTTCCTCGATTTGCCTTGGGAACCCAGGCAGCAGGAGGGGCACCACATGTGTGGTATCTCTCACATGTGTGCTATCTCCCACACGTGTGCTATCTCCCACACGTGTGGGAGCTCCCAGGAATATCTGCTACACCATAAGATGTCAGTATCCGCCAAGGAAAACATAAAGTACTTTTTAGCTTTATTATCTTACCTTAATATCTTTTAGAGATACAAACTTCTCAATACCTAATTCAATCATATCCAGCACATGGTAGTCATACATTCGACCTAAAAGGAAATGCATTTTTACACATTTATATTCCCAAACGGTCACCTTATATGTTACCTGTGTGCCGCAAATTATCTGCCTCTTTTCTTTCTAAACTCACTCTAACATGCTCCTTCCTTAAATTTTCAACTTTACCTAAATTTTATTGGTACAATATTAGCCATGGAAGAGTTTAGAGAATGCCCTGCCCAATCCTTTATTTTACAAACTAAAATGAGGGGGGAGGGCTGGGTATAGTGGTATACATCTTTTAAAATATATTTATTTATTTATTTATTTATTTATTTATTTATTTATTTATTTAATGTGTATGAGTGTACTGTCTGCATGTAGGTTGGCGCACCCATGTCATGCAATGCCGCACAGGTCAGAAGAGAGCGTTGGATTCCCCTGAAACTGGAGTTAAAGACGGTTCTTAGCCACCATGTGGGTGCTGGGAATCAAACCCGGGTCCTCTGCAAAAGCAGTCAGTGCTCTTAACCACTGAACCATCTCTCCAGCCCCAGTGGTGTACATCTTAATTTCAGTACTGGGAAGGCAAAACGACTGAGTTCAAGGCCAATCTGGGCCAAACAGCAAGCTCAAGCCAGCCTGGGGATAGACGATAAGACTCTTCCTACCAGGTGTGATGGCCCATGCCTTTAATCCCAGCACTTGGGAGGCAGAGGCAGGCTGATCCCTGTGAGTTCAAAGCCAGCCTGGTCTACAGAGTGAGCTCCAGGCCAGCTGGGACTAAAGGGAGACCCTGCCTTGAGAAGACCAAAAAAAAAAAAAAAAAAAAAAAAAAGACTCTTCCCAAAACAAAGAGGATAGAGGTGTATCTTGGTGGTAGAATGCGCAGTATACATCCGGCCTGGGGGATCAAACCTCAGCACCAATACACATAAGGGACTAAATCCCTAACAGACAGGCATACTACTGCTGCTGAGTAGTGAGGATGCACATTTCCAGCTGCTTCTTGCTACAAGACCTGACAGTTGCTCCCTTCCTCCCTTCTTCTCTTCCCTCCATCCCTCTTTTTTTCCTTTTTCTTTAAGGGAGCATGATTGTTTTATTTTGTTTTACAACAGGGTCTCTCTGTTGCTCTGGCTGTCCTGAAACTTACTATGTAGACCAGGCTGGTCACAATCTCACAGAAATCCACCTGCCTCTCATCCCAAGTGGTGGGATTAAAAGCATGTGCTACCACCTAGAAAGCTTTTTCTCCCACTAGCAAGGCCCCCTTCCAGCTGACCAGTCCAGACAAGTTTAGTAAGACCAAAGCCAGTCCTGGACATATCTCAGCTTGGAGCTATAGCTTATGGGCTCTCTTTTTAAGTTGGCAAATCCAAAACTGGGGAAGGGGGACCCAACAAAAACACTTAAAAGGCTCAGGCCTCCTGGGAACTTTGGATTTTTCAGTTTCTGATCCACTGTGGAGAGCCCCCTCCTCTGTATTTCTTTACATTTGTTACCTGTTGCTTTCTACTGTGTGAGACTTTTCCTGCCTTTTAATTTCTTTAAATGGTAGAGAAAAACAAACTCTATCAAGATCTCTAGGTGGCAACACACCCACCCCTGAAAACCAAAATATGTAAAGGCCAATAGCCAGTAAAGGGCTTGCCTAAGGCTGGGCATGTTAGATCAAATCTCTATGTGTCTAGGCAAAGGTTCCTGAAATTTATTGAACAGATATTACCTGTTTTCCTAATCCTAATTTCAAAACATAATTTTATATTAAAAAATATCTACAACTTAAGGTAAGACAATTTTTCCCCTTGATTCCAGCTAACCTACCAGGCAGGGGACATCAGTAACACATGGTGTAAGTACAAACGGCCTTTAACCATAACTGAATATGGAGGGTAGCAAGAGCACCAGGACCCCATCCTTCCTGTCTGAAAAACAGACATGGGAGACCGGAGTAGTGGTGCATGCCTTTAATCCTGGCACTCGGGAGGTAGAGGCAGGAGAATCTCTGTGAGTTGAAGGCCAGCCTGGTCTACATAGAGAGTTTCAGGACAGCTGGGACTAAGGGAGACCCTGTCTCCAAAAGACAAAACGAAACAAAACAAAACAAAAACAGACATGGGGGGCTGGAGAGTTGGCTCAGGGGTTAAGAACACGGGCTGCTCTTGCAGAAGAGAGGATCCAGGTTCAGTTCCCAGGACCCACCTGGCAGCTAACAACCATCTGTAGCTCCAGTTCCAGGGGATATGATGCCCTCTTCTGGCTTCTCCAGACAGTGGATGACAGATGCACTTACAAACATGCAGGCAAAACACTCATACACATTAAAATCCATCAAAACAAAACAAAACAAACACCCAGGCAAAGGAATAATAACCAAGGAACCAGGTCATATTCTCTTACTTCCCTGGACTGACAGGGCACTATTTATTCCCCCTATTTGTAGACAGATTTTTGTAGTGATGCAACAATTCAAACTCAAGCCATTAAGAAGCTACCACTGAGATATACCCATTCCAAAAAAAGAACTTCATAAAACTTCTTTAGAGCTTACTGGTTACTTAAAAAACAAAAAAAGTGGTTACTTGCTGACTCTATGAATATAAAACTCCTATAAAAAAAAATAAAAATAAAAAATAATCAAATGATACTTACCTATTACCAGATTATTTGGTCGCTTCTTGTTATGGGAACCAAACATGAATAAAGAACAATCTGACTTCTTTGAAAAGAACTCCTATAAAAAAAAATAAAAATAAAAAATAATCAAAGAAATCTCTTTTAAGTTTCTTACCCCTGGCCCAGCGTGCTGGCACATGCTTTTAATCCCAGCACTTGGGAGGCAGAGGCAGGTGGATCTCTGTGAAAAAAGGTATAGTGGAATAAGCCTTTAATCCCAACACTAAGGAGGCAGATATCTGAGTTCAAGACCAGCCTGGTATATATAGTGAGCTCCAGGCCAGCTGGGACTAAGAGGGGACCCTGTCTCAAAAACACAAAAAAGGGGCTGGAGAGATGGCCTAGCGGTTAAGAGCGCCGACCGCTCTTGCAGAGGACCTGGGTTCGATCCCCAGCACCCACATGGAGGCCGAGAACCGTCTGAAACTCCAGTTCCAGAAGAACTCCAGCTCCAGGGGAATCGGAGACCCTCTTCTGACCTCCGCGGCATTGCACGACACGGGTGCACAAACTTGCATACAGACAGTACATTCATACACATACAGAAATAAATAATGATAAAAAATAAAATAAAAAAAAAAAAACACAAAAAAAAAGAAAGAAAAAAAAATCTTATCCCTAGCCCAGTATAATAGCTCACACCACTTGGAAGGCTGTGAATGCAAGGCAGGCTGGGCTACACAGTAAATCCCAGGTTAGCCAGAGTTATAATAAGACCCTGTCTTAAAATATAAAACAAAAGAGACAAAACAACAAAAACCTAGCCCTGTGGATTTGAGGATTGCAGTCTATACAGGAAGTTGCAGGCCAGTGAAGCTACATGGTAAGATCCTGTCTCAAAAAAAGAAAAAATTAAAGTCGACATCTCCCATCCACTATATATCAAAATTCTCACATAGCATGGAATTAGTCTGAATAGTCATTTTTTTTCCACATTATGTAGTTGTTACTGGCCTAGAACTCCCTATGATATACCAGGCTGGTCTTGAACTCAGACATCGGCCTCTGCCTCCTTAGTGTTGGGATTAAAGGTGTATTCCACTATACCTTTTTTTGTTTAAATGGTGCTGGGTATGGGACCCAGAGCCTCAGGCATGCTAGGCAAGCACTAACACGTGGTCCTGTCCATATATGCTCTCTTAAATCAGAAGGATTCCTGTACTTACCAGTGATGTCTGATCCTCAAATGGTCTTGTAATATTTTTCCTAGGAATATTAAAAAATTGACTGATTTTAATGATGCTGATAAGTACATTCAATTAAAGGATATAGTGAATAGAAGATAATTTTATACTGAGATGATTAAAACAAAACCTGGCCGGTCATGGTGGCGCATGCCTTTAATCCTAGCTCTCAGGAGGCAGAGGCAGGCGGGTATTTGTGAGTTCAAGGCCAGCCTGGTCTACAGAGTGAGATCCAGGACAGCTGGGGCTACAGGGAGACCCTGTCTCGAAAAGACAAAAAAAAAGATACCAAGACATATGGCTTAGACTGTTTAAGCAACAGACAGAAGGCAAGTACTGCTGGCACTGACTGAGCAAAGGGGATAATGGTGGGAATATGTAAGACTGAAATAGGGCATGGAAACATACACCTGTAACCTCAACCCTGGGAAGGCATAAAGATCAGCAGTTCAAGGCCAGCCTAGGCTGTATAAGACCCTGTCTCAAAAACCATTACACAAAAAGATACCTGGGGCTGGGTATGGTGGTGCCCGCCTTTAATCCCAGCACTCAGGAGGAAAAGGCAGGTAGATATCTGTGAGTTCCAGGTCAGCCCGGACTACACAGTGAGACCGTCTTGAAAAAAAAGAGAGAACGAGTGGGAGGTAATTTTTTTGCTTCAAAATTCCATTGAACACACGTAGAAGAAAATGAGGAATGCAAGCAGAAATCCACCACTGGAACATCGCACTTGACCCACCATGGACAGCACAATTAGTGGGCAAGTCCAGGCCAGCTGGGGCTTTAAGAAGATCCTGCCTTTCCCAATTAAAATCCCCAAGAATTTCTTCACAGGCTTGGGGTAAAAAAAAGTCCTTAAATTTCACCTGGAAAAACAAAAGACCACAAATAGCCAAAGCAACCCTGAGAGGGGATCTCTATCCCAGACTTCAAACTTACTACAGTGCTATAGTCATAAAAACAGCTTGGTAGTGGCACAAAAACAGACCTGTTGACCAATGGAACAAAACTGAAGATCCAAACTTGAGCACATACAATTTCGGCCACCTCATATTTGACAAGGGGGCCAAGAGACACAATGGAAGAAAGACAGCATCTTCAGCAAGTGGTGTTGGCAAAACTGGATCACCACTTGTAGAAGAATGAAGTTAAACCCCTACCTCTCAAAAGTCAACTCCAGATGGATCAAAGACCTCAACATTAAACCCCAAACTCTGAAGGTGATAGAAGAAAAAGTTGGCAGCAGACTACAAGACATAGGTGTAGGAAAAGACTTCCTAAATCAGACAGCAGCTGCACAAGAATTAAGGTCCACAATTGACAAATGGGACCTCATTAAACTCAAAAGCTTCTGTACATCAAAAGAAACAATCAAGGAAGTGAAGAGAAATCCCACAGAGTGGGAGGAAACCTTCACCACAGATACATCTGTTGATTTCCAGAGTATGTAAACTACTCAAAAAACAAAGAAAGAAAACAAATGAATCACTCAAAAGATGGAGTAAAGAGCTGAACAGAGACTTCACAAGTGAGGCAATTAGAGATGGCTGAGAAACATCTTAAAAGGTGTTCAACGTTGCTAATAATTAAGGAAATGCAAATTAAAACCACTTTAAGATATCATCTCACTCCAATAAGACTGGCTAGGATGAAGAAAACAAATGATACCAAGTGCTGGAGAGGTTGTGGGGAAAGGGGAACACTCATCCATTGCTGGTGGGAATGTAAACTCGTGCAGCCACTATGGAAAGCAGTGTGGAGAACCCTTGGAAGACTCAAAATGAGCTTACCACCTGACCCAGTCATACCACTCCTGGGTATATTCCCACAAGACTCATCTTACCGCAGAGATACATGCTCAGCCATGTTTATTGCAGCTCTGTTCACAAAAGCAAAAAGCTGGAACCAACCCAAATGCCCCTGAACTGACAGTGGATAGTGAAAACGTGGTACATCTACACAATGGAGTTCTATGCAGCAGTAAAAAAAGACAACATTGGTTAAGAGCACTGGCTGCTCTTGCAGAGGACTAAGGTTGGATCCCCTCTGGGGAGCGAACCCCCTCTTCTGACCTTTTCAGGCATTGCACGACATGGGTGCACTTACACACATTCAGACAGTACACTCATACACATAAAATAAAGATTAAAAAAAAAACATCATGAACTTTGCAGGTAAATGGATGGAACTGGAAGATATTATGTTAAGTAAAGTAACACAGTCTCAGAAAAACAAACGATAGAGCTAGAGAGATGGCCTAGCGGTTAAGAGCGCCGACCACTCTTACAGAGGACCCGGGTTCGATCCCCNATGTCAGTGCATCCGTGCATACCTAATTGATAACTGTGCATGTCTATTGATTTTTTTTATGTTTTTTTTTGCATTTTGTTATTTATTTTTTATGTGTATTGAATATACTGTTGTGCATGTAGGTTGGTGGCACCTGTGTTGTGCAATTGGCGCATAGGAGGTCAAAGAGGGCCATCGGATTCCCCGGGAAGCTGGCGATTAAAGACAGGTTCTCAGCCACCATGTGGGTGCTGGGATTGTAACCGGCTCCTCTACAAGAGAGTGCAGGTCTTTCTACTTTTAACCAATGTGAGGCCATCTCGTCCAGCCCCGATTTGATTTTTTTTTTTTGGTCTTGTTCGCAAACAGTGTCTCCGTAGCCCCAGCTGTCCTGGAACTCATTCTGTAGACAGGCTGACCTTGAACATCACAAAGATCCACCTGCTTCTCTTTCCCAAGTGCTGGTTCAAGGGATGCGCCACCAATGCCCGCCTGATTTCTTTTTTCTTTTTTTTCTTTTTTTATTTATTTTTTATTTTTTTTTTATTTCTGTATGTGTAGGATATTACTGTCTGCTGTAGGTCGTGCGTCCGTGTCGTGCAAACGCCGCGGAGTATCTCAGAAGAAGGGTCTGGATTCCCTAGAACTGGAGTTCTCTTGGAATTGGAGCTACAAGACTAGTTCTCAAGCTGCCCATGGTGGGTGCTGGGATGAACCGGGCCTCTGCAAGAGCGGTCGGCGCTCTTAAAAACCGCTAGCCATTCCATCCAAGGCCCTCTTTTTTCTTTTTAAATAGGAATTTGTTAATGCAGTGTTTTGGCGCCACATATGAGGAAAATGTTGTGTATACTTAATTGGGCTTTCTGAACAGATGAAAGCCCAAAACAAAAAGGGCAATGAGATTCCTTGAGAAAGAGAAGAACCCCAAACCTCACTGAAAACATTAAAATGCCTGCTAGTTAAAGGAGCGAAGACGCCAAAGGCGACTGTGACACAGTCCTCAGCAGATGTGGTAGGAGTAGATTGATATGTTGTTTTTGTTGTGGGTGTGGGTGTGGAAGTTAGGCCGGGTCTCCTGTGGTTCAGGTAATCTTTATTTAGGATCTCCTGGATCAGCCTCTCCCAGTACTGGGATTACAGGAATATAAACATTCTAACTTGTTGTGTGCATTTACTTTTTTTTTTTTTTTTTTTTTTTTTTGACACAGGGTCTCCCTGTACACCTGCTGGCCTAGCTACTCACGTATGTAGACCAGGCTGGCCTTGTAACGTACATGAGATCCACCTGCCTCTCCCTTGCCTTCTCAAGTCCTGGGTTAATAGAAGTGAGTGCATCACACAAATCCAGCAAATTTAATCTTGTTTTTTGTTTGTTTTGTGGTGCTGGGGATTTGAACCCCAGGTTCGAGTTTATGTGCTCTCCAGTCAGCTATGTCTCCAGCTCATTTTACTATTTCTCTGAAACAGATATCCCTGGTAGTAGACCAATCTGGCCTTTGAAATTGTGAACTTTTTGTTTTCAACCAACCTCCTGACTGAGTTTAATAGGCTATACTAAACCATGCCTGGCTTGTTATATTTTTTAACGACTCTTATTTTTTGGCTTTTTTTTTTTTTTTTTTTTTGATTTATTGTTTGTTATTTTATTACAATTAACTTTTTTTTTTGTTTTTTTGAGACAGGGTCTACCGTAGCTAGCCCCCAGCTGTGCTGGAGCTGTGATAGACCAGGCTGGCTTGCCTGTGAATTCCCAGAGATCCACCTGCCCTCTGGCTCCTGGAGCAGCTAGGATTAAGGCGTTCTAATACACTCCACACTGATTTCACAATTTAAAAATTTTTTTAAATATTTATGAATGCTTTGCCTGCATATGTGTAAGGCACTCATGTGGTGCAATGAAAATAGAGGCCTGCAGAGAGTGTTAGATGTGCCTGGTGGAGTTAGGAAAAGTTGTGAGCGGCCATTTGGGGGCTTGGAAACCAAACCTGGGTCATCTGTAAGAGCAGCCAGTGCTGCTTAACCACTGAACTAATCCCAAAAGCTTAAGTAGTTATTAATACATATTTTATTTATTTTTATTTTTATTTTAGTTTTTTTTTGTTTATGTTACTATTTTGTGTGATTTGTTTTTTGTGCACCCGTGTGTCTGTGCCGTGCGTGGAGGTCAGAAGAGGGTGTTGGATTCCTCTGGAACTGGAGCAAAAGACAGTTTCTCAGCCACACATGTGGTTTTAGGGGACAAACAATGTCACTCTGACGATGAGCGGTTGTGTGTGCTCTTACTGCTAGGCCATGCTCTCCGAGCCTCTAGCCCCAAAAAGTTTTATATTAAAACAGCATAATTGATTCCAGATGTTCCGAATACTAATATGCGCCACCCCTACCCCCCCCAGTGTTTGTTTTTTTTTTTGTTTGGAGATAGGGTCTCTTGTAACCCTGGATGGCTTTTGAATAGCTGAGGATTGATTTTGAACTTTCCTGATTTTTCCCGCCTCCCTCTGCTGCTTGCAGGGATCATGACATGCTAGGCTAGCACTCTACCAAGCCACCAGTTTACTGCCCCTCACCCCCTCTTTTTTGGATATAGGATCTATATAACTCAGGCCTGGCGCTCAAGCGCTGCTTTGAACCTTGGATGACATTGACCTTTTTTTTTTCTTTTGAGACAGGTCTCCCGGATTTCCAGCTGCCCCTTAATTAACTTTGTAGTCCAGGGTGGCCTCAGACCATGGGGATCCTCTGCCTCTTGCTGGATTGAAGGTGTGTGCCAGTATGCCTAGCTAAATATCTTTTTAAAGAAGACTCGAGGGAGACAACATTTTTACATTGAGACGGGAAACACAGGTAGAGCACATGGCCTGGAATCCCAGGATTCAGAAAGCGCGACAGATGATGACGTCAGTTCCAACCGGACTAACAGTCCAGACTGCACATACATACCCCCAGCCAATTGTGGTGGCCTATGTAAATCCAGACTTGAGGGATAGGCAGGAGGAGGTTGGCCACAACTTCAAAGGCCAGGCTGGGTGCACAGCAAGACTTTGTCTTGAAGAAGAGGAGTGCCTAGAGAGGAGGGAATCACTTAAGTTGGTATAGACTTTTTTTTTTTTTTTTTTTTTTTTTTTTTTGGTCTTTCGAGGACGGGTACTCCCTGTAGTCCGCAGCTGTCCTGGAACTCTCTCTGTAGACAGGCTGGCCTTGACCACAAAGATCCGCCCGCCTCTGGCCTCCACGAGTGCTAGGAATAACAGGCATGGCGGCCACCCACGCCCGGCTAAGTTTTTTTTTTGTTGGCCAAGGCGTGGTGTGGCGGTTACGCCTTTAATCCTAGTACTTGGGAGGCAGAGGAGGTGGATTTTGTGAGTTCAAGGCCACCTGCAGTTACAGAGGTGAGGTTCCAGGACAGCTGGGGTACAGGAGACCCTGGTCTCGAAAAAAAGACAAAAAAATAAAAAAATAAAAAATAAAAATCCAGTCCAGTAAGATGCTCAGTCCTCCCTTTACCCTTGGACACAATGGTTAACGAAGGACGTTAGGATCTTGCCGGCGCTGTGATTGTGCATGCATGTGTGAAACACCACCACTCAACACACTAAAAAAAAAAAAAAAAATGTTAATAAAAAGTCCACTTTAGCCGGTCATGATGGTACCTTTATTCCACCTAGGAGGAACACCAGCAGGCGGATCTCTGAGAGGGAGGCTAGCCTGTCTATATAGCAAGTTCACGTTTCAGGCCGCTCGGGGGGTGGCACAGGAGACCCGTATCTCAAAAATAAAAAACAGCCCCAAAAAAAGAACAAAGTCCAGTCTAAGAATGTTTGGCTAATGCTACAATTTACTGGAAACTCCCAAAAGGGGGCCAAGCAGAAGACGTCAGGCCAGTACCCAGGGAGCAGAGCAGTCTGCTCAGCAGAGCTGTTGCATGTTTCATTTGTATCTCTGCGTTTATGTTTTACAGTATGCACTGAAGAAGCCGTATGGAGTTCTGTATAAAAAGTAAGGTATTTCTTTTTTTATTGCCTCTATTCTGTTCAGTTACAAAAGTAACATTTGGTTTATGGGAGACTTGGAAGAAAAAATATTTTTCTTTTTGAGAACAGGGTTCTCACGTGCAGCACTGGCTGTGCCCTGGAACTCAAAGATCACTTGCCTCTGCCCTGTAACTGTGGTGTGCTCCATCATGCCTGGCAAAAAAAATTTTTTTAAGAGTTATATGTTCCTCACCTACCTGAAATATTAGTATGTTTTTACTTTTTTTGAATATTCTTTTTTTTTTTTTTTTTTTTTTTTGTCTTTTTGAGACAAGCGCTCTCCGTGAACTCAGGCTGTCCCGGAACTCACAATTGTAGACAGGCTGGCTTGAAACTCACAGAGATCAGCATAACCACGGCAGCTCTGCCTCCTCCGAGTGCAGGATTAAAAGTCGGGTGCCACCACGGCCCGCTAAATATTTTGCATAGCTTGTCATTGTATGTATATTTTATGTTTGAAATAATTATATATGCACGAAGAATGTTAAAAATAATAGAGTTCCTATAAACCCTTCACCAAGCTTCTAATGTTTCATCTTGCATTATCTTAGTATAGTTATTAGAACTAGGGAATAAACATTGCTGGAGTAATATGAAGTTACAGACTTAACTCGATGGGTTCTTTTCTTGTTCTAGATTACCACATAGTTTTATATGCATCTTCTTCTTTTTTCGTTCTTCATGTTAGGGATGTGCACCTAGAGCCTTCCCTTGTACTGTGGGGTAGTGCTCTGCCACCTGGGTGCATTCCCCAGCCTCCCCTAGTCATTCTTTAAAAAAAATTTAAAAATGTTTTTTTTTTGGTCTTTTTGAGACAGGGGTCTCCCTGTAGCCTCACTTTCTGGAACGAACTCTGTAACCAGGCTGGCCTTGAACTCACAAAGATCCGCCTGCTCTGCTTCCCAATCTAGGAATTAAAGGGGTGCGCCACCACGCCCGGCTAAAAAATTTATTGTTTTTATTTTACGTATGTGGTGGTTTCGCTGATGACAAAGTGTTCCTCATGCCGTGTAATGCCCGTGGATGCCAGAGAGGAAATCGGATGGTCCACTGCATGGGAGTCACAGTTGATGTAGTGTCCACCATTGGGGTTGGGAAACTGACAGAGGTCCTCTGCAAGAGCAGCCAGTGCTCCTAACCACGGAGCCATCTATCACGTATACCCCGTCAATAAAAATCTATTTGCACGGCGGATGATACACCCTTTAATCCAGTACTTGGGAGGCAGTATGTAGGCAGACTCTGTAAGTTTCAAGGCCAAGCCTGGTCGTATAGAGCATAGTTTCTAGGCAAGCAGCTGGGGCTTACAGGGAGACCTTGGTCTCAAAACACCAAAAAAAAAAAAAATTATTAATATGTACTATTTTTGTGCGTTGGGGAAGGGAGAAAATAAAGACGATTATGTGTGGCGGAGGGTTTGCAATGTCCTGCGGTGCATGGTGGGGATCAGAGGACAGTTGTGGGGTCAGGTCATACCTTCTCACGCTTTTATGTGGTTACAGGGATAGAACTCAGACTGTAGGCTTCCATAGAAGTGATTTGCCCGACTGAATCATCTCATTTGTGTCATCATCTCCCCACCCCAAGTCTTCTTTTAATTTGTGAAACTTTCTAAGTTTTTCACTAGGCTTTGACTCCTTTATCCAAACATAAAATACTGGTTTCCCTTTGTAATTAGCAAAGCTATGTTAGAGGAGATGCTTTAGACTGTGAGAGGCTTTGAAAGATAGTCATCCATTCTTCAGTATTTTGTGGTAGGTGGATCTAGAGTTTGATTTTGAGAGGTAGGGGTTTAATTTCATTTCTAAGGACACCATGGGATATAAAAATCTGGGTGTGGCTCAGGCCTTCCTTTCCTTCCATCCTTCTCCTTCCTTTAGCCTCTGCCCTTTCCTGCACTTCCTTCCTTCAGCTCCTTCCTTCCTCCCTCCCCCTCCCCCTCCCCCTTCCCCTCCCTCCCTCCCTTCCTTCCCTTCCTCCCTTGCCTTCCCTCTCCTTACCCCCCTCCCCCATTCCGTCCTTCCTTCCCTCACTTTTTATTTATTTGTTTTATTTTATAACGTTTTTCCTGTTAGCCCCAGCTGTCCTGGAACTCTTGTAGACAGGCCAGCTGCCTTGAAGTCACAAAGATCTGCCTGCCTCTGCCTCCCGTGCGCTAGGATTAAAGTGTGCGCCACCACATCCAGCACATTTTTTTTTTTTTGTTTTTTTTTTTTTTCATGTTTTAATTTTTTTTAATTTAAATTGTTTTACATATATTTTTTGTACAAGATTATGTTACAAATCAAATCTAGACCCGTGTCCCCCTCCCAACCCCCTCACCCCATCAGATTCACCCTTTCAGTCAGTTCTTTGATGCAGTCTTTTCTGTTGTTGTTGGTGGTGGTGTTCTTTCCAGTATGTATCACTCCCAACAAGAAATGTTTTCAACTAGGTTATTGGCGCTAGCATCCACTGATGAGAGACACCATTCATCATTTGTTTTTCTTTTTTTATTTTATTTTAATTTTAATTTTATTTATTTCTGTGTGTGTATCAATGTACTGTTGCATGCAGGTTTGTGCACCCGTGTCGTGCAATGCCACAGAGGTCAGAGAGGGTCTCAGATTCCCCTGGAACTGGAGTTTGGAAGGTTGGAGTTTCAGACGGTTTCCTTCGCCGCCATGTGGGTGCTGGGAGGGAGGGAGGGAGGGAGGGAGGGAAGGAGGGAAGGGAGGGAGGGAGGGAGGAAGGAAGGAAGGAAGGAAGGAAGGAAGGAAGGAAGGAAGGAAGGAAGGAAGGAAGGAAGGGAAAGGAAAGGAAAGGAAAGGACCTGAGCACCCACAGATTTTTATATCCCAGGGAGTCCTAGAATGAAATTAAACCCCTACCTCTCAAAAGTCAACTCCTAGATCCACTAACCACAAAATACTGAGGGATGACTATACTTGCAAAGCCTCTGCACAGTCTTAAAGCATCTCCTCTAAATACTTGCTAATTACAAAGGGAAACCCAGTATTTTATGTTGGATAAAGGAGTCAAAGCCTAGGAAAAACTGAGAAAGTTTCACAAATTAAAGAAGACTTGGGGTGGGGAGATGATGACGACAAATGAGATGATTCAGTGGCTAAATCACTTGCTATGGAAGCCTGACAGTCTGAGTTCTATCCCTGGAACCCACATAAAGGTGGAAGGAGACCTGACCCCACAAAGCTGTCCTCTGATCCCCACATGCACCGCAGGACACTTGCACCCTCCCCACCACATATCGCTTTATTTCTCCCTTCCCCAACACACAAATAGTAAATATAATTTTTTTTTTTTTTTGGTGTTTTGAGACAAGGTCTCCCTGTAGCCCCAGCTGGCCTAGAACTTGCTCTATAGACCAGGCTGGCCTTGAACTTACAGAGATCTGCCTACATCTGCCTCCCAAGTACTGGGATTAAAGGTGTGTATCACTACGCCTGGCAAATATAATTTTTAATGAGGAGGGGTAGTACTTGATAGATGGCTCAGTGGTTAGGAGCACTGGCTGCTCTTGCAGAGGACCTCTGTCAGTTCCCAACACCCACATGGTGGCTATCAACTGTCTCCCACTGCAGTGGATCCATCCGATGTCCTCTTCTGGCATCCACGGGCATTACACGGCATGAGGACACTTATGTACATCCAGGCGAAACACTCACATACGTAAAATAAAAACAATTTTTTTTAGCCGGGCGTGGTGGCGCACGCCTTTAATCCTAGCACTTGGGAGGCAGAGGCAGGCGGATCTTTGTGAGTTCAAGGCCAGCCTGGTCTACAGAGTTCGTTCCAGGACAGCTGAGGCTACAGGGAGACCCTGTCTCAAAAAGACCAAAAAAAAAAAACAATTTTTTTTAAAGAATGACTAGGGGAGGCTGGGATGCACCCAGGTGGCAGAGCACTACCCCACACGTACAAGGGAAGGCTCTAGGTTCAATCCCTAACATAAGACAGAAAAAAAGAGAGATGCAATAAAACTAATGTGGAATCTAGAACAAGAAAAGAACCCATCGAGTTAAGTCTGTAACTTCATATTACTCCAGCAATGTTTATTCCCTAGTTCTAATAACTATACTAAGATAATGCAAGATGAAACATTAGAAGCTTGGTGAAGGGTTTATAGGAACTCTATTATTTTTAACATTCTTCTGTGCATATGTAATTATTTCAAAATATAACATATACATACAATTACAGCTATGCAAGAATATTTAGCTGGGCGTGGTGGCACACGACTTTAATCCTAGTCCTCGGGAGGCAGAGGCAGACTGATCTCTGTGAGTTCAAGGCCAGCCTGGTCTACAGAGTGAGTTCCGGGACAGCCTGAGGCTCCAGGGAGACCTTGTCTCAAAAAGACAAAAAAAAAAAAAAAAAGAATATTCAATAAAAGTAAAAACATACTAATATTTCTAGGTGAGGAACTATAATATCTTTAAAAAAATTTTTTTTGCCAGGCATGATGGAGCACACCACAGTTACAGGGCAGAGGCAAGTGAATCTCTCTGAGTTCCAGGACAGCCAGTGCCGCACAGTGAAACCCTGTCTCAAAAAGAAAAATATTTTTTCTTCCAAGTCTCCCATAAACCAAATGTTACTTTTGTAACTGAACAGAATAGGCAATAAAAAAAGAAATACCTTACTTTTTATACAGAACTCCATACGGCTTCTTCAGTGCATACTGTAAAACATAAACGCAGAGATACAAATGAAACATGCAACAGCTCTGCTGAGCAGACTGCTCTGCTCCCTGGGTACTGGCCTGACGTCTTCTGCTTGGCCCCCTTTTGGGAGTTTCCAGTAAATTGTAGCATTAGCCAAACATTCTTAGACTGGACTTTTTCTTTTTTGGCTGTTTTTATTTTTGAGAAAGGGTCTCCCTGTAGCCCCAGCTGGCCTGAAACTTGCTATATAGACAGGCTAGCCTCCTCTCAGAGATCCGCCTGCATGTGTCTCCTGAGTGCTGGAATTAAAGGTACCATCATGACCGGCTAAAGTGGACTTTTTATTAACATTTTTTTAGTGGGGGGTGGGATGTTCACACATGTGCCACAATACATGCGTGCGGGTCAAAGGATAACCTGTGGCAACCAGTCCTCTCCTTTTACCATTGTGTCCAAGGGTAAAAGGAGAGGACTGAGCCATCTTACTGGACTGGATTTTTTATTTTTTATTTTATTTTATTTTTTTGTCTTTTTTTCGAGACAGGGTCTTCCTGTAGCCCCAGCTGTCCTGGAACTCACTCTGTAGACCAGGCTGGCCTTGAACTCACAAAGATCCACCTGCCTCTGCCTCCCAAGTACTAGGATTAAAGGCGTGCGCCACCACGCCCGGCTGGACCTAGATTTTTTAAATTAAAGATTCCTACATCCTTTCAAAAGTCTATAAAACTTAGCCGGGCGTGGTGGCGCACGCCTTTAATCCTAGCACTCGGGAGGCAGAGGCAGGCGGATCTTTGTGAGTTCAAGGCCAGCCTGGTCTACAGAGAGAGTTCCAGGACAGCTGGGACTACAGGGAGACCCTGTCTCGAAAAGACAAAAAAAAAAAAAAAAAAAGTCTATAAAACTTAAGTGATTCCCCCTCTCTGCCTCTCTCTTTCAGCCCAGGCTGGCTTTGAAGTTGTGGCAATCCTCCTGCCTATCCCTCAAGTACTGGATTTACATAGGCCACCAAATTGGCTGGGGGTATGTATGTGCAGTCTGGATATGTAGCTCAGGCTGGAACTGAACTGTCAATCATCCTGTCTCTGCTTTCTGAATCCTGGGATTACAGGCATGTGCTACCTGTGTTTCCCTGTCTCAATGTAAAGAATGTTGTCTCCTCTGATTCTTCTTTAAAGATATTTAGGCTAGGCATACTGGCACACACCTTCAATCCCAGCAGAGGCAGTAGGATCCCCATGAGTTTGAGGCCACCCTGGTCTACAAAGTTAATTAAGGGCAGCTGGAAATACAGGGAGACCCTGTCTCAAAAAGACCAACAAAAAAAGGTCAATGTCATCCAAGGCTTCATAGCAGAGCTTGAGGCCAGCCTGAGTTATATAGATCCTATATCCAAAAAAGAGGGGGTGAGGGGCAGTAAACTGGGCTTGGTAGAGTGCTAGCCTAGCATGTCTATGATCCCTGCAATCAGAAGTGGAGGCGGGAAAATCAGAAGTTCAAAATCATCCTCAGCTATTCAAAGCCATCCAGGGTTACAAGAGACCCTATCTCAAAACAAAAAAACAAAAAACAAGGGGGGGTAGGGGTGGCCGCATATTAGGTATTCGGACATCTGAATCAATTATGCTGTTTAATATAAAACTTTGGGGCTAGAGGCTGGAGAGATGGCCTAGCAGTTAAGAGCACCGCTGACAGCTCTTGCAGAGGACCTGGGTTCGGTCCCCAACACCCACATGGTGGCTGAGAACTGTCTTTGACTCCAGTTCCAGAGGAATCCAACACCCTCTTCTGACCTCCACAGCACTGCAGGACACGGGTGCACAAACCTACACACAGATAGTACACTCATACACATTTAAAAAAAATAAAATAAAAAAAATAGTAATAATAACTACTTCAGGGCTGAAGAGATAGTTCAGTGGTTAAGAGCACTGGCTGCTCTTACAGAGGACCCAGGTTTGGTTCCAAGCCCCCAAATAGCAGCTCACAACTTTTCCTAACTCCACCAGGCACATCTAACACTCTCTGCAGGCCTCTATTTTCATTGCACACATGAGTGCACTTATACATATGCAGGCAAAGCATTCATAAATATTTAAAAAATTTTTAAATTGCTGGGTGTGGTAGTATATGCCTTTAATCCTAGTGCTCAGCAGCCAGAGGCAGGTGGATCTCTGTGAATTCAAGGCCAGCCTGGTCTATCAAGCTCCAGGCCAGCTGGGGCTACAGGGAGACCCTGTCTCAAAAGACAAAAAAAAAAGTTTTAATTGTAATAATAATAACAACAATAGATATCCAAGGCCAAACTATATAGTGAGAGTCAGTCTTTAAAAAAATAAAAGCCAGGCATGGTAGTATAGACCTATAAACTCAGTCAGGAGGTTGAAAAAAAAGTTCACAAATTCAAAGCCAGATTGGTCTATACAGGGATATCTTGTTTCAGAGAAATAGTAAAATGAGCTGGAGACATAGCTTACTGGCAGAGCACATAACACTGAACCCTGGGTTCAAATCCCCAGCACCACAAAAACAAACAAAACAAGATTAAATTTGCTGGATGTGGTGATGCACTCCTTTAATCCCAGGACTTGAGAGGCATAGGAAGAGGCAGGTGGATCTCTGTAAGTTCAAGGCCAGCCTGGTCTACATAGTGAGTTCTAGGCCAGCTAGGGCTACAGGGAGACCCTGTGTCAAAAAGAAAAAAAAGAAAAAAAAAAAAAAGTAAATGCAAAACAAGTAGAATGTTATATTACCTGTAATCCCAGTACTGGAGAGGCTGATCCAGGAAGATCCTAAATTAAGATTACCCTGAACCACAGGAGACCCTGGCCTGACTCCACACACACCCACAAACAAAACAAACAATCCAATCTACCTACCACATCTCTGAGGACTTGTGTCACAGTCGCATTTGCGTTTCCTCCTTTAATCAGCATGGCATTTTTAATGTTTTCAGTGAGTTTGGGTTCTCTCTTCTCAAGGAATCTCTTGGCCCTTTTTGTTTTGGGCTTTCTGTTCAGAAAAGCACAATTCAAGTAATGAAACACATTTTCCTCATATTGGACAACAACACTGACTATTGACAAATTCCTATTTAAAAAGAAAAAGAGGGCTGGAGGATGGCCTAGCGGTTAAGAGCGCCGACCCGCTCTTGCAGAGGACCCGGTTTCGATCCCAGCACCCCCATGGCAGCTGAGAACGTCTGTACTCCAATTCCAAGAGAACTCCAGTTCCAGGGGAATCCGAGACCTTCTTCTGAACTCCGCGGCTTTGCACGACACGGTGCACTAACCTACATGCAACCAGTAAATCTACAACATACAGAATAAAAAAAATAAAAAAAAAAAAGAAAAAAAGAAAAAAAGAAAAAAGAAATCAGGCTGGGCATGGTGGCGCAAGCCTTGAATCCCAGCACTTGGGAAGCAGAAGCAGGTGGATCTTTGTGAGTTCAAGGTCAGCCTGGTCTACAGAGTGAGTTCCAGGACAGCTGGGGCTACAGGGAGACCCTGTTTCGAAAAGACCAAAAGAAAACAAATCAGGGGCTGGAGAGATGGCCTACTGGTTAAAAGCGCCGACTGCTCTTGTAGAGGACCCGGGTTCAATCCCCAGCACCCACATGGTGGCTGAGAACCGTCTTTAACTCCAGTTCCCGGGGAATCCGATGCCCTCTTTTGACCTCCTCGGCATTGCACAACACAGGTGCACCAACCTACATGCAAACAGTATATTCATACACATAAAAAATAAATAAAAAATGCAAAAAAAACATAAAAAAAATCAATAGACATGCACAGTTATCAATTAGGTATGCACGGATGCACTGACATACACGCAGGTAAAACACTTGTACACATAAAAATATCATTTTATTTATTTTTTTAAGTGTATGAATATATTGCCCACATGTAGGTAGTCCACCTGTGCTGTGTACAATGCCCCTGGAGGTCAGAAGACAGCGTCTCAACTGGCATTAAGGATGGGTGTTAGCCATGATGTAAGTGTTGGGAATTGAACCTTCTTCTGCAAAAGCAGCCAATGTTCTTAACCACTGAGCCATCTCTCCAGCCCTCACATAAAAATAAAGACAACTAGAGAATATGCTAAGATCCACAGTTAGTATGCAGGTCTATCTTCAAAATGAACTAGATTTGGGGGCTGGAGGGATGGCTCAGCAATTAAACACACTTTTACTTTTCCTCTTACAGAGAAACCAAAAGTTTCCCAGCACCCACATCAGCCCCAGCTCCAGCTGCAGGGGATTCCATACTCTCTCTGGCCTTCATGGGCACTGATATATACCCAGACATAGCAATATTCAGACACATACACATAAAAAAAAAGTTTTAATGATTGGGGCTGGAGGGATGGCTCAGCAGTTAAGGTCACTGATTGCTTGGGCTGGGTTCCATCACCCACTTGGTGACTAACAAGCATTCATACTTCCGGTCTTCATGGGCACTGCATGAACAGACGCACTTACACACATGCACGACAACACTCATACAGAGAAAATACAAATAAATTTTAAAAAACTAAAAAGAAAAAAAAAGATCTATACCAACCATCCTCCACTGAGGAAAAAGAAATTCATTACTCTGATTTTATGGTTTGACAGTAGGAATAGGATGTTAAACACTTGTGTTCAAAAGAAAGGCTTCACCTTTCTTCGTCTGTGATAAACACTGTACTTTACAAACAGTTCTCTGCCATCTATTTACAGAATTCCTCCCCTTTTTCAATAGTTTTATTTTTGTATGCATGAGTGTTTTGTCTGCGAAAAAGTATGTGAACCACATGTATGCAATGCCCAAAGAGGCCAGAAGAGGGCGACAGATCTCCTGAAACTGGAGTGAGGATGGTTGTTAGGGAGTATGCTGGGAACCAAACTTGGGTCCTCTGCAAGAGCAGCTGTGCTCTTAACCACTCCACTCCAATTCTTCCTCTCTTAAATAACTATAACCTTTCCTCTCGCACTCATAGGCACAAGTAGAGAAAGAAAAGAAAAACAAAACAAAACAAAAAACAAACAATATACACACACTTTAGTTTTCTATATACAAATTAAAAACTCCCCTCCAGGGATTGAGAGGGCTCAGCTCTTACAGAGTATACATTGCGTTGGGTGTGGTGACTCTGTCTCAAAAAGACCAAAAAATAAAAATAAAAAATAAAAGCATACATTGCTTTACTTTTCCAAAGGACCTAAGTTCAATTCCCAATCTCCACATAAGGTGGCCAACCGCCACCTGTAATTCCAGCTCCAGATCTGCCATCTCTGGTCTCTGAGGGCTCCAGTACTAATGGACACACACACACAAAATTAAAATTCTCCACCAAGTAGAATGTCACATATAAAGCACCTGGCCACTTACTAGTTCATGAAGATACACATTTTTATTTTATCAAATCAAGGCATGTAGGGTATCTATATAGCAATAATTGCTATACACTATCGTTCATCCCATTTATTTATTTATTTTACTTCTCCTTATCAAGAACAAATGTAAATAGCATCTTACTCCTTTGGAGAAACATAGTGCACAAAATCTCTCAATTAATAACTAAAAGAACCTCTCGTTTATATTACACACTTACCTAAATAACAGGAAAACTATAGGAAACAAGAGCAGTGATATTTAAGAACAGAGTAAATATTTAAGAAACTTAAACATCACTCAAGGATAAACAGAAGAATACAAAGTTGGTGGTGGTGAACGTTTTGTACATATTCTACCAAAGGCTACTCTTACAGTTAGAAGGGCCAAAGTCACGAAGCTTTGCGGGACTGTCACCTAGCTCTGGTCGGATTCTGAGGCCTGTTCTCTCAACTCTGTCCACCAAAGCTCTCAGTGGCAGGGACAGAAATGGACCAAGGCTCTGACCCTCCGCCCTCCCTGCGGCTCCCAACTGTGGGTCTGCAGCAAAACCGCACTGGAGAATTTCCCCGCTCCTACCAAAGCGCGCCAAAAAGAGAGCAAAAACGGTCGCGAATGGGATCGAGCCCTTAGCACTGTCCCCAGAGACCAGCTCCCCACGCCATCCTACCCAACACTCACACTATGCGATCCAGAGCATCCATCGCTACCGGAACCCTAGGCAGATGCACGTGCGTCGCGCGCTTGCGCAAGACGGCCATAAGCGACGCAGTAGGTGGAACCGGAAGTGCGTAGTGTGACTTCCTGAGACAGCCAAACCCAAGTGCTGGCGGCCCTATTGAGTGCGAGTAGAGTTCTGTTCCCTTGGGTATGCACTTTTGTTTCGGCTCCCCCCCCCCCCAGGAGTAAATACTTGAAGTGATCTAGTGTGTACCCCTGGAGACCGGGATTCAGGATCAAGTGTTGCTTTTCAGGAAATTACAGAGGATGCTAGAAAGGTTGAAGGCTCGGTTTCTCAGGTAGTCACAGAAAATACTGATGTCTGCTGGGCGTGGTGGCCCACGCCTTTAATCCCAGCACTTGGGAGGCAGAAGTAGGCGGATCTCTGTGAGTTCAAGGCCAGTCAGAGCTAGGTTGTGAGACAGCGGTCTGAAAATAAAGCTGAAAAGATTATTGATTTGTAGCCGGGCGTGGTGGCGCACGCCTTTAATCCTAGCACTTGGGAGGCAGAGGCAGGCGGATCTTTGTGAGTTCAAGGCCAGCCTGGTCTACAGAGTGAGTTCCAGGACAGCTGGGGCTACAGGGAGACCCAGTCTCGAAAAGA
>VZQC01014466.1:111486-135951 GCA_009823505.1 Rhizomys pruinosus
GAAGGGGGGGAGGAAGGAAGGAAGGAAGGAAGGAAGGAAGGAAGGAAGGAAGGAAGGAAGGAAGGAAGGAAGGGAGGGAGGGAGGGAGGGAGGGAGGAGGGAGGGAGGGAGGGAAATGTGGTATATATACACAAAGGAATTTTATTTTGCTATAAAGAATTACTAAGCTGACATTTGTAGGAAAATGAATGCAACTAGAAACCATTACGTTAAGCAAAATAAGCCAAACTGAGAAGACAACTGCATATTTTCTCTCAACCAGGGAATCTATATTTATTTATTTATTTATTTGGTCTTTTCAAGACAGGGTCTCCCTGTAGCCCAGCTGTCCTGGAACTCACTCTGGAGACCAGACTGGCCTTGAACACACAAAGATCCACCTGCCTCTGCCTCCCAAGTGCTAGGATTAAAGGTGTGTGCCACCATGCCTGGCACGGGAATCTATATTTAAAATGGTGTGTGTGTATGTAGGACATGAAAGCAGGAAGGCGGTTATGGGGGAGGCCTGAAAGGAGGGGGAAGGAGGACATTAGTAAAGGGTAATGGATGCCTGTAACATGAAAGCAAAAGGAGAAACTACTGGCCTTGAGCTCTTAGCAATCTTCCCGTCTCCATCTCCCAAGTGCTGGGATTCTAAGTATGAGGCAGCCACCACACCCACCCTGTGCTAAACTTGAATATAGTAAGCATAGTACATATAGTTATTTGTAGTCTACAAAGTACAGATTATATCCTGATAATACCCCCCCTTCTCTCTCCTCTCTTCTCCCCTCTTTTTCTCTCTTCTCCCTCTCTCTGGTGTCTGGTACTCAGGATTTGTTTACAAGGCATTGGCTCATACACAAGGCATTGTGCTTGCTTAAATCTGGCCTTGAACTCCTAATGTTCACCTGTCTCTAGCTTCTGAGTGCTGTGATTACAAACAGGTTCCACTATAGCTCACTGGTCTTGGCATCAAACCCAGGACCTCACACGTACTAGGCAAGGACTCTCTAGACTGAGCTACACCTCTAGTCCAAGATCGACCCTTTTCTTCTTTTCTTTTCTCTTTTTCTCTTCTCTTCTCTTTTTCCTGGTCTTTTTGAAACAGGGTCTCCCTGTAGCCCCAGCTGTCCTGGAACTCACTCTGTAGACCAGGTTGGCCTTGAACTCCCAGAGATCTGCCTGCCTCTGCCTCCCAAGTGCTGGGATTAAAGGCGTGCACCACCAAGCCCAGCAAGATCAACCATTTTTAAAGAATTAAATTAACAAACCTATGTTTTCTTCTCCTTCCTTCTTTTCTGTCAGAAGAGTTCTTGTCATGCTGAGCTTCTTCATTGTGTGGCATTTGTATTTCAGCATTGTTTTATCAATTCCTTCTGGATCCACTAGGATATAAAATGATCTTAATTATTACATTGCTTGATGCCATCAAAATAATGAAGATGATGCTGTTCCACCTCAGTAAAGCCAATTTAGGGAGTTAGTGTCAAGTCCTTCCCACCAAGACAGTGCTGTACGTTCAAAGTATAATTCACCCATCTATCCCAAATGCAGAGAAATGACAGATAACACACGATCACTTGTAAGCATGACAGGACTCAAAACCAAACATCTCTAAGGACAGAAACATTAAGCAATGAAATTAGAGCCATAGTCTTAAGCTCTAACACGGGAAACTGGGGCCAGGAACTGGCCACTCAACTGAAGGACCCGAATCAGACTGGGGGCCTAACCAAGAGGAGGATGAGGCTGTGAGCCAAAGATGGGAAGCACTGGAAACTTCCCTAGTCCCTGCTCTGTCCAGTGTAAGCCGATTCCACACTTTAGAAAGCAACATTAAAAAAAAGCACATGCCTTTAATCCTAGCACTTGGAAGGCAGAGGCAGGTGGATCTTTGTGAGTTCAAGGCCAGCCTGGTCTACAGTGAGTTCCAGGACAGCTGGGGCTACAGGGAGACCCTGTTTCGAAAAGACCAAAAAAAAAAAGCAACATTAATTATTAATTTGAAGCATATAAAATTCAGCCAAACTGGAAATTTCACATGGGTCAAGTTGCTAATAAAGTTGAAGATTACATCTATTCATCAACTTCTCCCCCACCCCCTTTTTTTGTGCTGGGATTATGGCTAAGACCTCATACGTGCTAAGCATGTGCTCCAAAGCTTAGCCCTTATTAAACTCTATCTTCCCCTGGCTCATCTATTTCTAGATGCAAACTTCAGAGACATCTTTATCTATATGCACAAAGAGGCACATGAAAGAATGCCTGGCAACACTGCAGTAAGGCAGTTGGCAAGACTAAGAATGTTCAGCCAGGCATGAGAGCACACACCTGGAATCCCAGCATCCAGACGACTGAGGCAGGGTGACCAAAAGTCTGGAATCAGACAACAATTCCTCTCATTAAGTTTCTCGGGCTGGCCTTGAACACTCACAATTTCTTCCTGCCTCAGCCTCACTAGTTAAAACGTTGGCATTCACAAGGCCTTCCACCAGATCGCCACCTTCTCTGTAATACGATGCAACTGGCGGAAATATGTGACCAAAATGGGAAGGAGTTTCGACCCTATAAATTTTAGACAAGATTGCTGGTAACAATAAGTTGCTTGATTGTTTTTAATTTTTTTTTATGTTTTCTGGTTTCTTTGGTCTTTTTGAGGCCAGGGCTCCCCTGGTATCTCTCTAAGCTATCCTGGAACTCGGACTATGTTTAGAAACCAAGGTCGTGCCTTGAAACTCCCAGAATCCGTTCTAGCTCTCTCCTTCCCAAGTCGCGGTAGAATTAAAGGCATGCGCCACCACATCCCGCTATTAAATTTTATTGTATTTTTATGTGTATGAGTTGTATGTAAGTACACCCATTTCATTCAATTATTGCACATGGGGGCCAGAGAGGCCATGTGTTCTTTTGGAATTGGAGTTATGGACCTTTGTTGAGATGCCATGTAGGCGGCTTTACTAGGAACTGATTCCTGGGTCTCTCTCCAGTAAGAACAGCCATTTTTGCTCTTAACCATGAGCCACCGCTCCAGTCCCTTCTAATTGGCGGGTTTTTTTTTGTTTGTTTGTTCATTTTTTTTTTTTTTTTTTTTTTTTGTTTCTTTCTTCTTTTGACGCATCCAGGGTCCTCCTGTAGTCCCCCAGCTTATCCTTGGCTCACAGTTAATTTGTCTTAGACCAGGTGAGCCTTGAACTCACAAGAGAATACCAGCCTTGCCCTGCCTCCCAAGTGCTGGTATTACAGGCAAAGAAACCACCACACCCTGCCCAATCTCACTTTTGTTCTAAAAATTATTCTTCATGTATCTTATGTGTTCCCTCTAGTATGGTAACTGAAGAGCAGCAACGAGCAACGGATACTCGCTGCGACCATCGTGTTCTCTGTTTGTGTTGTGGTTGTTGGAACCAGTATGGCTAAGCACCTGTTGGAAAGGTCAAGGTTGAACGTCACCAGAAGAAGTCAATGCAGGTTGTCAATTCTCTCGCTGTGTAACACATGAAGGCCTTGAAATCAAATTCAACGCGATTCACTGGACTTGGAGGCAAGCTTCAGCATCTTATTGGCCTGAGAGATTTAATTTTTTTTACTTCTTTTTTTTTTTTTGTTTTTAAGACAAGGTATCTTCCCACTATGAGCCTTAACTGAGGTTTGGAACTCACTATGCTAGACCCAAGGCTGACCTCAAATCCATCCCGGCTAACTAATAAGTATGTCATGTGCCATCATTGCCCGTTCCCTTTTTTTTTAATTTTTTTTGGGGTGTGGTTTAGAATAGATACTAGAATGAGTAGTTCAGCATTTTATTTTAAACTCATGCCTCAGGTGATGACTGCTGGGTTATTACAGGTATACTTCGTGCCACTATGCCATAGCTTTCAAATATACTGTGTTATAATAAATATTAAAAAGTTAAATATTCTCAGCGCAGGCGCAACCTCCTCGCCCCTGCAGATGTCTCGTGTGGTTAGGAGCACCCAGCCCTTTCTTAAATCATCCAAGTACTCAGAAGACAGAAGCAGTGTGGAATCTCTAGTTGAATTTCAAGCCATCTGGCTATCGTAGTGAGTTTCCAGGATAGCTGGGGCTAAAAAAAAAAAAAAAAAAAAAAAAAAAAAAAGAAAGAAAAAAGAGAGAGAGAAAAAGAAGGAGGAAGCGCTCAGATAGAAGAGGAAAGAAAGAAAGAAAAAAGAATCTAAGACAGGGGCACGAAGAACAAAAGACAACACAGAGAAAAGAAAGGTAGAGAAAGAAGTAGCCAAATAAGAGGAAAGAAACGAAAGATAACAAAGAACCAGGGCCCAACGGATTGTTAGATGACGATGATGGACGAGAGGTGCCGACGGTCCTGAGAAACAGTATACGAGAGGAAAATCGAGGGCAGGGAGAGAAGAGAGAGAGACAGAGAGAGAAGAGAAGGAAGGAAAGGAAGGAAGGAATGAAGGAAGGAAGAGGGAAGGAAGGAAGGAAGGAAAGAAGGAAGAAAAATGTAGACGAGAAAAGGGAAAGGAAAGGAAGGAAGGAAGGAGAGAAAAAGAAAGAAAGAAAGAAAAAAAAAGAAAAAAAGAAAGTAAAGAGATTAAGAAAAGGACTGATAAGAAGAAAGAAAAGACAAAAAAGAAGAAGAAAAAGAAAAAAAAAAAAAGCAAATAAAAAGAAAAGGCAGGAGAGAAGATCTTAGGCTGGATGGTAGTCATATCTACTTTGAATCCCAGCACTTGTCGGAAGCACGCGGCAAGGCAAACCTTCTGAGTTCTACCAAGCCAGCCATCGGAGTCTATATAATGACGTCCTTAACGCCAGCTGGGCCGGCGTACCAGTAGATCCCTTAGTTCTTCAAAAAGCACCCACAAAAAAAGGAAAAAAAGAACAATAAGAATAATTAAGTCTGAGACTGGATGCATAGAACAGTACTGTTACCATGATTCAACACTTTCTTCCGGAATATAAGCACAGGTCCCACAGAGTATCTGCAGACAAACATGTTGGGAAGAAAATTAGAAAAGATATAAAAACTACCTCTCTGAAAAGTTATATTTAAAAAAAAAAGGCCCAGTTTCATCTATTGGCATCTTCCTACCTCATATTCCCCAGCAAAGACATAGCTGTCCACTTGCAGAATAAGGCCGTTTCAGTGTCAATTCCCCCTTACAACAAGATTAATAGCAGATTAAAGGGTCATTAAAACACGTTAGAAAATATCCTTTTAATGGTGGGCTGGAGAGTAAGGCCTAGATCGGTTAGAGATGGCGAACCCCGCTCTTGCAGAGGACCCGGGTTCGATCCCCAGCACCACATGCGCGGCGGAAACACGTCTGTAAACTCCAATTCCAGGAGAGACTAGCCCTCCATCCAGGGGATTCGAGACCCTTGTCTGACACCTCCGCCGAGACACTGCCACAACACGGGTGCACAGACCTAACGGGAAACAGTAGATTCATTAAACATAAATAAATAAATAAAAGTAAAAAATTAAAAAAAAAATTTCAAAAAAAAAAAAAAAAAAAAAATATCCATTAATGGGCCTAGACAGACGGAATCTTAGCTACGTAGCTTTGCTGCCATAGAGTCTGATGACCTGAGTTTCAATCCCTAGGGAACCCATAGTGAGTGTATGGAGAAAACGACTCCTGCGAGGTGTCCTCTGGCCCTCTACAGTGTGATTGTCATGAGCGAGCATGTACGACTAAACCGACCCCCACAAGGTATCCTCTGCGCAGTTATACACTGCGCAACATGGGCACACTCATAAACATGCAGGCAACACACACTGTGCAACATGGGCACACTCATGGGCATTTGCAGGGCAACACCGTTACACATAAATAATATATATAAGAATTGGGGCTCAGCATGGTAAGAGTGCTAATTGCTCTGTTCAGAGGGGACCTGGGGTTCAATTCAAGTAACCCACCACTCACATGTGTGGGACTAAGGGAACTTCGTTTTAAGCTGGGCTAGTGAGTAATACAGTAGTGGACTCCCTCTGTGAAGGCAAGAGCCAGCCTGGTCCTACAGAGCCATTTTCCAGGCCATGGTAACAAGTAGGAAGCCCAGTCTTAAAAAAAAAAATGATGCAGGATGTTGGCATCACCACAGAGCAATAAGAAATGCAAGAACTGGAAAGTCTTCCTAACAGTTAAGAGTCATCCACCGCTCTTACAAGGACCCGACTTCAGTACTCCCCGTCAGCAACCCACACATGGGATCGCTAGCCCAGGAGAACCGTTGACTCCAATTCCAGGAGAACCTGCCAGTTTCCAGGGAATCCTGCACCCTCTTCTGACTCCCTGCGGAGCATTCCATTACATGCAGGTGCACAACCACATTAACAACAGACAGTACACTCGCGGGTGCTGGGGCACACGCCTTTAATCCTAGAACTCTCCTTGGAGGCGATATGCAAGGCGGATCTATGTGCTTTCAAGGCTCAGCCTGGTCTACAGAGCAAGTCTTCCAGGATCAACTGGGGCTGACAGGAGAACCTCTGTCCTCCAAAAGACACAAAGAAAAAAAAAAAAAAAAAAAAACGTTTGCCTTTTTTTTTTTTTTTTTTAACAGAAGCATTTGGAGACCAGGTGTAGGCTGGTATACCACCCTTTAAATTCCTAGCACTGGACGGAACGAGAGGCAGGCATATCTCTGAGTTCAAGGCCAGCTGGTTTACAGAGGACTCCAGGCCAGCTGGCACTAAAGAGAGACTCTGTCTCAAAAATACCCCCAAAAAAGGTTAAAAAAAAAAAAAGCATCTTTAACATATAAACTTGCTACCAAGGAAACTGATTTTCAAAACTGGTGAACCTCACAAAACCAAGAACACCCAAACAAACAGAAACAGGGAAACTGTCTAGTCTACGGCACCTTGTATAAGACAGTACAAGATAAGTGACCACTGCTATTAACTCAGGGACCAGAAAATTACTTAATTCATGCCCAGATAGCAAGGCTTATTTCTTTTTTTTTTTTATTTATTTCTCGTATGTGTATGAATGTATTGTCTGCAGCAAATCTGTGCACCCGTGACGTGCAACGCCGCGGAGGTCAGAGGAAAAGGGGTGTCGGACCCCCTGGAACTGGAGTTCTCCTGGAATGGAGTTTCAGACAGCTCTCGGCCGCCATGTGGGTGCTGGGGATCAGAACCCGGGTCCTCTGCAAGAGCGTCGGCGCTCTTAACCGCTAGGCCATCTCTCCAGCCCAGCAAGGCTTATTTCAATCAACATCCTCTTCAAGTTTAAATAATGGAGCAGGAGATTTTTGTATCAGTCACTGAGATTATAAAGTGATAAGGGTTAGGGAGTCTAACAGTACAGAGAACATGTTTAGCATGCACAGGTCCTGGGCTCAGTTATCCAGAATGACAAAAAAATGCAGTGATAAAACAGATGATTGGACTAGGGCTTGAAACCATAGGTCTATAACTCCAGCTATTCAGATGATTGGAAGAGGGCTTGATACCACAGGTCTGTAACTCCAGCTATTCAGGAGGCTAAGGCAAGAAGGATCCCAAACTGCAAGGCCTGCCTGAGCCACAGCCTAATCAATTTAGTAAGACCCTATCTCACAATGAAAAATAAAAAGAGCTGGGGGATATGCAGATCAGTGGTAGAATACTTGCCTGGCATGTGAAAGAGTAGGTTTGATCTTCAGTACCACAACATAAAGGACTGGGTGGGAGCTGGTCATGGTTGCACACGCCCTTAATCCCAGCACTCAGGAGGCAGAGACAGGAGGATGCGTGTGAATTCAAGGCCACCCTGGTCTACATAGTGAGTTCCAGGCCAGTGTGGGGCTACAGGGAGACCCTCTCAAAAGACCAAAAAAAAAAAAAAAAAAAAAGGACTGGGTGGGACTATAGTTCAGCGATAAAGGGCTTTGCCCATCTTCGGGTCCCCCTCCCCCAATGTTGGTTCACGATGCCAAAGCATTAGTGAAAAGCAGCACGTCTGATGCCTCTGAGGTAGTTCTGAGGCAGAACAGAGAACCTCACAGAATCAAAAACATGTTTAAAGCAGGGCGTGGTGGCACACGCCTTTAATCCTAGCACTTGGGAGGCAGAGGCAGGCAGATAGATCTCTGAGTTCAAGGCCAGCCTGGTCTACAAAGTGAGTTCCAGGACAGTTGGGGCTGCATGGAGATCCTGTCTCAAAAAAGACTAAAAAAGAAAAAAAAAAAAAAGTTCAGACTCTAATCCATAACCATGAGGTCTCCAAAGAGAGAAACTCTAGTTTGAGACAAGGTCTCCCTGTAGCCCCAGTTGTCTTAGAACTGTTATGGAGCAGCCTGGTCTCAGCCTCACAGATTCAACTGCTTCTACTTCCTGAATGCTGGGATAATGGTGTACACTACTAAGCCCAAAGAAATTGCTGTTTTTAGGGCCTGCAATCTTTTTTTTTTTTTTTTTTTTTTATGGTCTTTTTTTTTTTTGGTCTTTTTGAGACAGGGTCTCCTTGTAGCCCCAGCTGTCCTGGAACTCACTTTGTAGACCAGACAAAAAGAAGCCGGGCGTGGTGGCGCACGCCTTTAATCCTAGCACTTAGAGGCAGAGGCAGGCGCATCTTTGTGAGTTCAAGGCCAGCCTGGTCTACAGAGTGAGTTCCAGTACAGCTGGGGCTACAGGGAGACCCTGTCTCGAAAAGACAAAATAAATAAAAACATTTTTCAAAAAGATTATTATTTTGTTTGTTTTGAGACAGGGTCTCGTTATGTAGCCTTGGCTGGCCTAGAACTCACAGTACAGACTAGGCTGGCTTCAAACTTAGAGATCCACCTTCCTCTGAAGATCATTTTTAATTATGTTTTAGTACTGGTGCCTGCAGAGGCCAGAGGTATCAGATTCCCCTGGAGCTGGAGTTATAGGCAGTCATGAACTGCCTGTCATGGGTGCTACAAATCCATCTTTGTAGGAGCAATATGTGCTCATCTCTTTGATTGGTACCTGGGGGTGAGTGGCAGGCTAGCCTGCTAGAACTTCTGAAGCCAGAGCTTTTTCTCTGAAAACTCTGGTAACAATAACTTCTTTTCATCTGTGTTTTGTTTGGGGGTTTGTTTGTTTGTTTGTTTTGTATTGTATTTTTGAGACAGGGTCTCCCTTTAGTCCCAGCTGGCTGGAGCTCTCCATGTAGACCAGGCTGGCCCTGAACTCAAAGAGATCCACCTGCCTCTGCCTCCCGAGTACAAGTTGTGTACCACCATGCCAGGCTTCTTGTTGTTGTTAAAGTGTTTCATGTAACCCAAACTGGCCTAGAATTCACTATGAAGCTGAGGATGACCCTGATCATCTGATCCTCTGCCTAACCTTCCCAAATGGGGGCATTACACATCCTGCTCAGATCTGTGTCTTGTAAGTGATGTCTGACTGGATAATGAGGGATGAGTGTGAGCAATGGAGATGTATCATCAGAGACGTGGTGCCTCAGTGCTGGGGCAGGTAACCTGGGTCATGGGTAACTGGCCTGGCAGTCCTGCACACTCAGCCAGGGCCTGGGTCAAGACTGATATTCCCTGATTGTGGGACCGGTAGTGGAAAACAGCAGAGGCTGAGCCACTGGAGCTCTACTTTGGGCCAGCAATGGCTGGGGCTTTTGTACTAAAATCCTCCTAGCAGTTTCTCATCAAATGTTACCTCCTTTACCCTTAACATTCTCTCCACCCATTCAGGCAATGAAGCAGAGTTAGGCACTTTGTCTCTCTACCCCCCATAGAATCCCGTCACCCTATTCTTAATAGTTTACTGCTTGCACGATGGAATAAATATAGTTATCTTTCTGGACAGGTATATCACCTTTCATCCTTGCTTTAAAGTTTAAGAAAATCTACAACAATCTCTAAATTCTTTTTTTTTCTTCTTTTTTTTTTTTTGTCTTTTCGAGACTCACCAAAATCTTGCATTTATTTTCACATTTGGAGAGAAAGTCTGAATCAATAATTCCTGACAATTCCACCAACACGAACTGTTCCTGGTGTAAGAAAGACAGTTAACACGGTTACGTTCCCAGTGAGCAGGAGACAACAAACATGAAAAGCCAAAAAAATCGCAGCTGCAATGATCCCACCTTTATGCAAAACGGATCTTGTTTTCAACGAATGGAAGCAAGCACTGTTACCTAAAACATCTTTCAGACCATCTTTAGCTTTTCGAGAGTGGGTAAACTAGGACTGAGACTACACCTCCAAGCATCACGCGCCCAGGAGCAAGGACAAGGATCGAGTGAGCGGTGGTGTCTCGAAGCCTCCCTCCCGGCGGCATCCCGGACTCCCTTCCCCACCCGGGGATGGCACAGCCAACACCGCCAACACTCTGCAGGCCTTCCACCGGCTCTTACAGCCTCATCTTCCTCTTCTTCCTCCTCTTCCTCTTCGTCCTCCCAATTCGTCTCCATTGCCGCCGCCATGGCCCGTGTTCTCGGAGACTCCATCACTGGCCACGCCCACACGGAACCGCCATCTTGGAAAGGGGCAGCTGTGTCCTTCCCGTACCTGAAAGCAAGATGGCGACCTATGGCTAGCGCTGTCTCTAGACCCACGTGGAGTCCCGAGAGTAACGTCAGGCTGCGAAATTAAGAAATTTTGTTTCTTTTGAGTCAGGTTCTCATATAGCCAGGCTTTGAACTCTATAAGTAGCTGGGAGTAACCTTGATCATCCCGCATCCACTTCCCAACTGGCTGAATTCCGAATCTTCAAAATAAACACCCCAACGCAGCGTGCCATACTTGATATTAGAAAACCAAATTGAGCCTCCTTGGGCGGGATGGGTAGTGGGAGCTCTCACAACCTCTCACAACTCTCACCCCAACATTTAAAGAGGCTGAGGCAGGAGGACGGCCCACCTGGGTAACATACCTTGTTGCGGGATGCAGGCTTGTACACCCTGGTGGGGCGTCAACTAAGGTTACAATGGGGAGAGGGAGGCAGGTGGGCCATTCTAAGACAGCAAAAATCAACCTAACACACACCACACACCCTTCGTCTTTAAACCAGTCCGGAAGTGGTTAGTTTGGGTTTGGCTGTAAAGATGCTAGCGTCTGATTGGGTGTTGTTCGTAATATGTTAATTAGAACTTGTTTAAATCTTTGTTTCTTTAAAATGCAAAGTTCTAAAAATTCTTTATTTAAGTCATATATCACATAAAGCTGCGAAAATACATTTATGTGACACTTCTTAGGAGAGCACACCAGAGAAACGCTGGCACCATTACTTTAAAATGTAGTGCCACACGGCACTAGGCAGTGGCTGAAACGAAAATGTTAAGACTATACTTTCAGGGATCATTTCTATAGTATGTTACTAGAGAAGTTTCTCTGACTGTGTAGAGTACCAGAAACCACGAGGAGGAGACGTAGCATTCTCTCCTGAGCGTGAAGCCGGCTCTAGGTGTTGCTTTGCTGCAACTGCCTTTTGCCATTGATGATCGTTCTTCTCTCTCTCCAGAGAGTAGAGGGAGAGAATGCAGTCTGAGTGGTTGAATGGTTTGTTTTTTTTTTATGGTCTTTTTTTTTTTTTTTTTTTTTTTTTACTTCTTTTGATTTTTTTTGTCTAACATACAGCTCCATTAATAATTATAAAGCTCAATTTAAAATAAAAGCTTGAAGTGCCTGTTTGCTTACATATAAATCATTTTTGGGTTCCAGCACCCCAGGCTGTGCTAACGGCCACTATAATTCCAGTTCCAGGAGCTCCAAAGCTCCTCTCCAGGCCTCTATGGACCACAGTGGGGCGCACGTAAGTACAGGAAAAGAACTCATAAAATAATAGGCACATAAAATAAAAAATTTTTTATTAATTTTTATTTCTGTATGTGTATGAATATACTGTCTGCATGCAAGTCTGTGCACCCATGTCGGTGCGATCCGCGGAGGTCAGAAGAGGGTCTCAGATCCCCTGGAACTGGAGTGCTTCCCTGGAAAGTGAGTTTCAGACGCTCCGCCGCATGTGGGTGCTGGGAATCGAACCCGGGTCTTCTGAAGAACGGTCCACGCTCTTAAACCGCTAGGCCTTTTTTAATAAAAATATTTTTAAGACAGAGAGCTACTAGGTGTGTGGAAGAACCTTTTAATCCCGCACCTCGGGAAAGAGCTAGGCAAGTGAATCTCTGTGGATTTCAAGGCCAGCCTGGTCTACAAAAAAAAAAAAAAAAGTCCAATTGTGTTAGCATGGTTGTTTACTCTGAATTCTCTCTCTTTGGCGTGCACCAGGTCCCTGGCGACGAGGAGCGCGAGCTGGCTTTACCTTACCATTTCTCTCAGCCCTATGTTTCTCATTTTGCAACTGCTAACTTTACCTTTCAAAGAAGGCTTGTGGAGGCTGTGTGGGCCCGTTTGCCTAGTTCAGTTCACTCGAACTTGTAGTGAATTATCTCAAGATGGGGCTCTGAGTTCAAGGCCAGCCTGGTCTTACATACTCCAGGCCAGCTGGGGCACCAGGGAGCCTCTGTCTCAAAAAGAGCAAAAACAATTTTTAAAAAAAAGTTATTCTCAATCGGTCTCTCTCTCCCCTCTCTCTCTCGTCTCTCTTCTCATCTCTCTTCCCTCTCCTTCCCTCTGCTCATTGGGAGATGTTGACACCTCGACTTGCGCTCCAGTTCCCAGCCACCATGCTTCCCACCAAATGGACGCTGATTCCCTGTAACCGTCCAATCAAGCGCAAATAAACTCTTTCCTTTTATAAAAAAAAAAAAAAGCAAACAAAAAACAGTTATATTCACACTATCTATCAGCTTAGAGGGACTTTTCTGAACTGCAGTCGTGCTTTTTCACTACTGCAGTGTTTTACTGGATGGACATAGCATAATTTATCCAGCCCATATTAATAAGCATGCAGGCTGTTCCCTATTTTTAAAGTTTTACAGTGTTGGGGGGCTGGGCGTGTGATACAAGCCTTTAATCCGAGCAGAAGGCAGAGCAAGTGGATCTCTGTGAGTTCAAAGACCAGCCGGTCTCAAAGCAAAGCTGCCAGGCCAGCTGGAACTAAAAAGAGATGCTCTCAAAAGCCCCCCCCCACAAAAGTTTTAGAGTGTTGTAGTGGACGCAATATTCTGTTACACAAAAATCTGCAGTTTTAGAGGGCATGGGTGGCTCACGCCTTTAGTCCTAGCACTTGGGGAAGCAAGGCAGGCGATATTTGTGAATTCCAAGGCCAAACCTGGTCTACAGAGCGAGTTCCAGACAGATGGGCTAGAGGGGAGACCCTGTCTCCCCCAAAACAAAAAACAAACAAACAAAAAGAAATTTCTGGATTTAGAATTTTCTTGGGTCAAAAGATACCATACATCAATGATTTGAAATGGTATAGTTACAGCACCCAAAATGCTAAGAATGGACACACTCGCTGTCCATTGTTTTTATTTTGCCTTTTGCAATTAACAGCATCTTAATTTTCCTGGTATTCTTATTGGAATTTGGTTATGTTTTTATTTTTTTGTTTTTTGTTGTTGTTTGGCTTTTGAGACAGGGTCTCGTAGACCAGGCTGCCTTGAACTCACAGATCTACCTGCCTCGGCCTCCCAGTACAAGGAGAAAGGCGTGCGCCTCACTCCTTTTTGAGACAGGGTCCCCCTTTTTTTTTTTTTTTGGCTGTCCTGGAACTCACATCTGCCTGCCTCTGCCCTTGAGTGCTGGGATTAAAGGCGTGTGTCCTACAATCCGGTAGTTTAAGTAGTTTTGTCTTTATTTTTAAAAAAATTAAAAAAAAAAAATGGGGGAGAGGGGGGGGGGGGGAGAGGGGGGGAGAGGGGGAGAGGGGAGGAGGAAGAGGGGGGGGGGGGGGGGGGGGAGAAAAGAGTTTATTTAATGAGCTGATGATTTTATTTGATCACCTTTTGGGACTGTGATGGCTAATCTTGATTGTCAGCTTTATGGGATCTGGAATTAATTGAACTGAGAAAGACTTTCTTTTGGGGGGGTCCCATTTTTGAGCCAGGGTCTCCCTTTAGTCCACCAGCTGGCTTGGAGCTCGCTAATGTGACCAGGCTGGCCTTGAACTCACATAAGATCCACCTGCCTCAGTCGCCCATAGTGCTTTTATTAAAGGTGTGCATCAGCCCCGCTACAGACTTTTCGTGATAATTATATCAATCCGGAAATCCCACCTCATGTCAGCGTTACCTATCTGATTGATGGCAGCCGATATAAAAGGCCATGAGGGAGTGCTTGCTTTTTTGCTGCTTGCCTTCTCTCTCACAGGGCTTCATCGAGCCATCCTCTGTTGAGAGTAGAACAGAAATTCTTTTGGTATTCCCCGGAGACTGTAGACTTCCAGGAACCATCAGACCTTCAGACCAAGTTTGGGACTACTGAAGACATCCAGCCTCGCGGATGAACTCCCCTGGCCCCCCTCTCCCCCTGCCCCATTCCTCTCGCGGCCATTGTTGGACTACAATGGCAGATGAAGAAATGAATGGTGACTACCCAGTAGAAATCCGCGAGTCTTTACTTGCTCTGCAGAGAGCCCTTGGTCCTGTGGATGACATGCTGAAGACCATGATGTCTGTTTCTAGAGCTGAGTTGTCACAGAAGTTGAACCCATATGAACAAGCAAAAATGGATTTAGTTTCTGCATACACATTAAATTCAATGTTTTGGGTTTATTTGACAACTCAAGGAGTTAATCCTAAGGAACATCCAGTAAAGAAAGAACTGGAAAGGATCAGAGACTACATGAACAGAGTCAAAGAAGTAGCAGACAAGAAAAAGGCTGCCAAGCATGGGATAGAGAAGCAGCTTCAAGATTGTAAAAGTGCACATTGTTAGATATTTTTTTTTTTATTTTATGTTTTTGTTTTTGGTGAACCAAAACGGGAAACTTCATCAAAAACTAACCCTTTATCCAGGCGGTGGTGAACACCTTTAATCCCAGCACTCAGGATGCAAAGGAAGGTGGGTGCCTTGCAATTGTGATTCAATCACCAATGTTCCCCTGGTTTGTGTTTTTTGTGGGGTGGTTTGTCGTTTGAAAGCTCCTGTAAAGTCAGGGTTTGCAGTACAACAAGCAAAACAACAACATAAAGGACTGCATCAAGGAACTTCTGAAACAGGAACTTCTGCTCAAAACATTCCCAATTCCTCATGGAGAATATTGAGAAAGACTGAAAAGGTGAAAGCCATGTTTGGCAGAATGCAATGAGCTCTGGCTGGGTGGGGGAAGGGCGGGAACACAGTTCGAAGTATATTTGTTAAAAAAATAAATTTATGTGAAAAAAAAAGAGTCAGGGTTGCACCCTTCTCTGCGATGGAGTTGGGTTGTGTCCACTGGTGCATCAACGTTGTGACACAAACACACACACACACACACAACACATCACACACAACCATATTCTCATTGGTTTCTGGAGTAACCAGCAATTAAGTAAATTTTGTTTTAAAGATTGAATCCTGGGCGTGAGAGTGTTTTTTCTGTGGGTTTTTCAAAACTAACATATTTCGAGGACAGCTGGAGCTAGTCTCAAAAGACCAAATGGGCGGGAGAAATGGCCTAGCGGTTTAAGAGCACCGACTGCTCTATAGCAGAGGACCCGGGTTCAATCCCCAGCCACCCACATGGAGGCTAAGAACCGTCTGTAACTCCAATCCGGGAGAACTCCAGTTTCCATTGGAATCTGAGACCCTCTTCGACCTCCGCGGCATTGGCGACGACACGGGTGCAACAGACTTGCATGCAGGGAGTACATTCAGACACATACAAAAATAATAAAATTTTTAAAAAGTAATAAAATTTTAAAAAAGACCAAATAATAATATTTTTTTGTCTTTTTGAGACAGGGTCTCCAAATAATTTTTATTTCTTATTTTTGTTCTTTTCAAGACAAGTCTCCCTTTAGCCCCAGCCTAGCCTGAACTTGCTCTGTAGACAACAGGCCTTGAACTCACAACGATCCGCCTGCCTGTGGCCTCCCAAATGCTAGGATTAAAGGCGTGCTCCCCCACACCCAGCTAATAGATGATTATAACATTTTTTAAATATAAAAAAAATCTCTCAGGCGGAAACTGGATTTACTGGGCTTGAAAATCACTCATCACCCTCAACTTGAACAAAAGTGGGAGAAAAAAACAAGTAACCTGAGGCCAGCCAGAATCATGATATGATGAACCCAGCCTAGCCCAGCCAAGGGTGGAGTGAAAATGGAAACAATAAACCAAATGTAGCTCACAGAGAGTCCCTGCTGGACGGAGAGAGAATGAAAATGTCCAGTGTGGTGAGATGACGGCATGAAACGTCGCACTCAGCAGAGGCAGGCAATCTCTTATGTGTTCGGGGCCACTGGTGTCTACTCAGGCAGAGGCAGGCCAATCCTCGTTATGAGTTCGGGCCCACTGGTGTCTACATAGCAAATTCGAAGCCAACTGGGGCTACAAGAAGATTTTTATCTCCAGCAAAAAAAACAAGAAGAAGAAATGTAGATACATGCTAGGACATGGAATTTATTTTAAAAACTTTTTCTTTCAAATGATTATTTATGAAACTCAAGTCAACAACTCAAACAGCAATTAAAAAAAAAAAAAAAAGAGCAAAAAAAAAATTTTTTTTGCGGAGATGGAGCCCGGGATCCCAGCAATCTAGACACCGAGAATTGAGCTGGTGATTGCAGCACTCAAGACTCTGAAATGGAACCTGTGATCCCAGTACTCCAGACACTGAGATGGAAGCCCAGGAATCCCAGCACACAAGATGCTGAGGTGGAGCTGTGATCCCAGGACTCAAGATGAAGAGATGAAGCCCATGATCTCAGGATTTGAGATGCAGAGATGGAGCGCATGATCCCAGTGTTAGGACCAGGTCAGAAAAAGTTAATCAAAAGGAAAGGGTAAACCATGCAGGAGCAACTCTCTAGTTGAAAGCAAGTCAGGGAGGGGGGGGGGGGGGGGGGGGGGGGGGGGGGGGGGGGGGGGGGGGGGGGGGGGGGGGGGGGGGGGAGGGGGGGGGGGGGGGGGGGGGGGGGGGGGGGGGGGGGGGGGGGGGGGGGGGGGGGGGGGGGGGGGGGGGGGGGGGGGGGGGGGGGGGGGGGGGGGGGAGGGGGGGGGGGGGGGGGTGGGTGGTTCCGGTAGTTACTCCCTCCCACCTTGAGTTTTTAGTTCCCAGAGCTACCTGAGGTCAGGATGAACTTTCCCAGCCCAGCAGAAGGAAGCCGCGTGTTTCTCACCCCCTAAGGAGCCCATTCCTTTCCAAGGGGCTTCATGCTGCCAAACACAACCATTGTTTTCAAATAAATGGTAACAGAACGGTGGACTGATCCAATGAAAGACTGCCTGGTCTGCAAACACCAAGACCCCACCAACAGAGGAAGGTCACCGGAACTGCATGGAAATCCACTAACGGGAGTAAAAGTGGGAGAGGATCGGACCTCCGGCCGCTGCCCTCCAGTACCCTGGGAGTGTGCTTGGCCCTACGCTTCGATCTGTCTCTGTCACTGCCTCTGTATTTTATTCTGTACGTTTTCCTTGATGTAATGTTCTTTTTTTTTTAAATATTTTTTAAATTCCTTTATTTATTTTTCTATCTATAGTGTATGGATGTACTGCCTGACGTGTCACGGTTTGTGCCCCCCGTATCGTGCACTGCCGCAGAGGTCAAAAGAGAACATCAAATTCCCCCAGAACTGGAGTTCTCCTGGCCTGGAGTTTAGTCAGAAGTCATTTCACAATCAGCCGGTTTTCTCGGCCGCCAGTGGGGGTGCTGGGGATCGACCGGGGTCCTCTGTAAGGCAGTCCGGCGCTCTTAACTGCTTAGGCCATCTCTCCAGCCCTGATGATGATTTTCTGTTTATTACGCTTTTTCTCTCCCCGGTTTATTGGCCTCTCGCAAATTCTTTTGGTAAGTGCAGTTTGCTAACTCACACCATGCCTAAGATGCTGAGATGGAGTGGGCCTCCCCCAGAACTTTTTGGAGAAAAAAAGAAATTTGAAGGGAACAACACAACAAAAGGACCTTGCTCAAAAAAGAAAGATTAAACCACAGCAAGTAAAGACTTCTGCACAAAAAAGTTAACTAAGGCAGCGGCGTGGCTGCACGCCTTTGATCCTAGCACTCGGGAGCAGATATAGGACAGTCTTTTTATGAGTTCAGGCCAAGCCCTTGTCCCTAACCGGTGAGTTCGAGGACAGTGGGGGCTACGGGAGACCCCTGTCTCAGAAAAGACCAAAAAAAAAACAAAAAAAGGTTAAAAAAAAAAGACTGGAAAAAGTTCAAGACAGGAACATTACCATAATGGCAGAAGGCACAATTCTGGTGATGGGGGCATGGATGGGGAACAGCATAACTTGATTAATAAAATTTTATAAGGGTTGGAGATGTGGCTCAGCTGTTAACAGCACGGACTGCTCTTGCAGAGGACTGGGGTCAATCCCAGCACCATATGGTGGCTAAAACCGTCTTTACGGGGCTGGAGAGATGGCCTAAGACGTATTTAAGAGCACCGACCTGCTCTTGCAGAGGACTTGGTTCGTCGCCCAGCACCCACGTGGCGGCTAGAGAACCGTTTGAACCTCCAATTCAACAGAAGAACTCCAGTCCAGGGGAAGCTTGACACCCCCATCTGACCTCTGCGGCATTGCCACTACACGGTTGGCACAAGCCTACGGGCAGACAGTACATGCATACACACAGAGAAAATAAATAAAAAATTAAAAAAAAAAAAGAACCGGCTTTAACTCCAGTGTCAGGGAATCCAAATACTCTTCTGATCGCCGCAGCATTGCACGATACGAGTGTACAAACCTACATTAGAACAGTAACATTCATACACATAAAAAATAAATAAAGGGTCTGGAAAGATGGCTCAAAACTTAAGAATGAACACTGGTTGTTCTTCCAAATGACCCAGATTCAGTTCCCACAACCCACACTGCAGCTAACAAACATCTGTAAATCCAGTTCCAGGGAAATCAGACCCCTACTTCTATTGACCTCCACAGCATTGCACAACACAGGTGCCAAACCTACATGAAGACAGTAACATTCCAATCAGTGTATAAAATAAATTTTAAAAATATTTAAAATGTCTAATATAAATAAAATATTGTATGAAATGCACAAAGCTCAATAAAATTAAGGAAAAAATAAACTTTTGAGACAGGGTCTGCCCTCTAGCCCCCATCTGGCCTGGAACTCCCTCTGTATAGACAGGCTGGCCTTGAACTCACCAGAAATCCAACCCTGTGACTGCTCTTGCAGAAGGACCTGGGTTTTATCCCCAACACCCACATGTTTTCTGATAACCATCTTTAACTCAAGTTCCAGGAGAATTCAATGCCCGCTTCTGATCTCCATGAAATTTCACAACAACGGGTGGCAGAAACCTGCAATGCAGACAGAATTCTACACGTATAAAACAAATAAATGAAAAATTNCTGTAAGAACGGTCCACGCTCTTAACCGTAGGCCATTCTCCAGCCCATAAAAATATTTTTAAACAGAGAGCTACTAGGTGTGTTGGAAGAACCTTTTAATCCACCACCTCGGGAAAGACTAGGCAAGTGAATTGGTAGTTTCAAGGCCAGCCTGGTCTACAAAAAAAAAAAAAAAAGTCCAATTGTGTTAGGCATGGTTGTTTACTCCTGCATTCTCTCTCCTTTGGCGTGCACTCAGGTCCCTGGCGACAAGGAGCGCGAGCTGGCTTTACCTTACCATTTCTCTCAGCCCTATGTTTCTCATTTTGCAACTGCTAACTTTACCTTTCAAAGAAGGCTTGTGGAGGCTGTGTGGGCCCGTTTGCCTAGTTCAGTTCACTCGAACTTGTAGTGAATTATCTCAAGATGGGGCTCTGAGTTCAAGGCCAGCCTGGTCTTACATACTCCAGGCCAGCTGGGGCACCAGGGAGCCCTTGTCTCAAAAAGAGCAAAAACAATTTTTAAAAAAAAATGTTTTTGAGATGGAGTAGGTTATTCTCTCTCTCTCTCTCTCTCTCTCTCTCTCTCTCTCTCTCTCTCCTTCCTCTGCTCATTGGGAGATGTGACCCTCGACTTGCTGCTCCAGTCCCAGCCACCATGCTTCCCACCAAAATGGACTCTGATTCCCTGGAACCGTCAATCATAAGCTCAAATAAACTCTTCCTTTTATAAAAAAAAAAACAACAAAAAAAAAACAGGTTATATTCACACTATTCTTCAGCTAGGGACTTTTCTGAACTGCAGTCGTGCTTTTTCACTACTGCAGTGTTTTACTGGATGGACATAGCATAATTTATCCAGCCCATATTAATAAGCATGCAGGCTGTTCCCTATTTTTAAAGTTTTACAGTGTTGGGGGGCTGGGCGTGGTGATACAAGCCTTTAATCCGAGCAGAAGCAGAGGCAAGTGGATCTCTGTGAGTTCAAAGCCAGCCTGGTCTACAAAGCAAGCTCCAGGCCAGCTGGAACTAAAAAGAGATCTCTCAAAAGCCCCCCCCACAAAAGTTTTAGAGTGTTGTAGTGGACGCAATATTCTGTTACACAAAAATCTGCATTTTGAGAGGGCATGGTGGCTCACGCCTTTAATCCTAGCACTTGGGAAGCAGAGGCAGGCAGATATTTGTGAATTCAAGGCCAGCCTGGTCTACAGAGTGAGTTCCAGGACAGCTGGGGCTAGAGGGAGACCTTGTCTCCCCCAAAACAAAAAACAAACAAACAAAAAAGAAATTCTGGATTTTGAGAAGTTTACTGGGTCAAAGAATACCATACATCAATGATTTTGAAATGTAGAGTTACAGCACCACAAAAATGCTAAGATATGGCCACACTCGCTGTCAGTGTTTTTATTTTTGCCTATTTGGCAAATTAAAACAGCATCTTATTTTCCTGGTTTCTTAGTGAAGTTGGGTAGGGTTTTTTTTTTGTTTGTTTTTTGTTGTTGTTTTGTCTTTTTGAGACAGGGTCTCTGTAGACCAGGCTGGCCTTGAACTCACAAAGATCTACCTGCCTCTGCCTCCCAAGTACTAGGATTAAAGGCGTGCGCCATCACTCCTTTTATGAGACAGGGTCTCCATGCAGCCCCTGCTGGCCTGGAACTCAGACATCTGCCTGCCTCTGCCTCTTGAGTGCTGGGATTAAAGGCGTGTGTCACTACATCCGGTTTAAGTAGTTTTCTTTATGGTTATTGGTCATTTGGATTCTTTTATTTATGAGCTGATGATTTTATTTGATCACCTTTTGGGACTGTGATGGCTAATCTTGATTGTCAGCTTTATGGGATCTGGAATTAATTGAACTGAGAAAGACTTTCTTTTGGGGGGTGTCTTTTTGAGACAGGGTCTCCCTTTAGTCCCAGCTGGCCTGGAGCTCGCTATGTAGACCAGGCTGGCCTTGAACTCACAGAGATCTGCCTGCCTCAGTCTCCCGAGTGCTGTTATTAAAGGTGTGTGCGATCACGCCCCGCTATAGACTTTCTTGATAATTATATCAAGCCGGAAGGCCCACCCTCAATATCAGCGTTACCTTCTGATTGATGGCAGCCCGTATAAAAGGTCGTGGCAGAAGGGAGCTTTGCTTGCCTTCTCTCTCACAGGGCTTCATCGAGCCATCCTCTGTTGAGAGTAGAACCAACTTCTTTGGTATTCCTCCGGAGACTGTAGACTCCAGGAATCCATCAGACCTTCAGAGCCAAGTTGGGACTACTGAGACATCCAGTCTCGCGGATGAACTCCCCCGGCCCCCCTCTCCCCCTGCCCCATTCCTCTCGCGGCCATTGTTGGACTACAATGGCAGATGAAGAAATGAATGGTGACTACCCAGTAGAAATCCGCGAGTCTTTACTTGCTCTGCAGAGAGCCCTTGGTCCTGTGGATGACATGCTGAAGACCATGATGTCTGTTTCTAGAGCTGAGTTGTCGCAGAAGTTGAACCCATATGAACAAGCAAAAATGGATTTAGTTTCTGCATACACATTAAATTCAATGTTTTGGGTTTATTTGACAACTCAAGGAGTTAATCCTAAAGAACATCCAGTAAAGAAAGAACTGGAAAGGATCAGAGACTACATGAACAGAGTCAAAGAAGTAGCAGACAAGAAAAAGGCTGCCAAGCTGGATAGAGAAGCCGCTTCAAGATTTGTAAAAAGTGCACTTTGGGAACCAAAACGGGAAACTGCATCAAAAAACTAACCCTTTAGCCAGGCGGTGGTGCACACCTTTAATCCCAGCACTCAGGAGGCAGAGGCAGGTGGGTGCCTTGCAATTGTGATTCAATCACCAATGTTCCCCTGGTTTGTGTTTTTTGTGGGTTTTGTCTTTAAAAGCTCTCTGTAAGAGTCAGGGTTACAGTACAACAACAACAACAACAGAAAGGACTGCATCAAAGAACTGACTGAAACAGTGAACTTCTGCTCAAAACAGTCAACTTCCTCATGGAGAATATTGAGAAAGACTGAGAAAGAGATGAAAAGCATGTTTGGCAGAATGCATGAGCTCTGGCGGGGTGGGGGAATGGGCGGGAACACGGGTCTAGATTTGTTTAAAAAAAATAAATTTATGTGAAAAAAAAAGAGTCAGGGTTGCACCCTTCTCTGCGTGGAGTGGGTTGTGTCCCTGGTGCATCAACAGTTTGACACACACACACACACACACACACACACACACACACACACCAGTATTCTCAATTGGTTTCTGGAGTACCAGCAAATTAAAATAAATTTTGTATCGAAGATTGAATCCTGGGCTTGAGAGTTTTTTTCTGTGTGTTTTTCAAACCTAACATAGTTCCAGGACAGCTGGAGCTTGTCTCAAAAAGACCAAATGGGGCTGGAGAAATGGCCTAGCGGTTAAGAGCACCGACGCTCTTGCAGAGGACCCGGGTTCAATCCCCAGCACCCACATGGCGGCTAAGAACCGTCTGTAACTCCAATTCCAGGAGAACTCCAGTTCCAGGGGAATCCGAGACCCTCTTCTGACCTCCGCGGCATTGCACGACACGGGTGCACAGACCTGCATGCAGACAGTACATTCAGACACATACAAAAATAAATAAAATTTTTAAAAAGTAAATAAAAATTTTAAAAAAGACCAAATAAATAATAATTTTTTTGGTCTTTTTGAGACAGGGTCTCCCATAATAATTTTATTTCTTTTTTGGTCTTTTCAAGACAGGGTCTCCCTGTAGCCCCAGCTAGCCTGGAACTTGCTCTGTAGACCAAGCAGGCCTTGAACTCACAAAGATCCGCCTGCCTGTGCCTCCCAAATGCTAGGATTAAAGGCGTGCGCCACCACGCCCAGCTAATAAATAATAATAATTTTAAAATATTAAAAAAAATCTCTCAGGCTGAAACTGGAATTTACTGGGCTGAATAACTCATCACCCTCAAGCTATGAACAAAAGGGGGAGAAAAAACAAGTATCTGAGGCAGCAAGATCATGAGTTTAATGCAAGCCTAGCCCAGCCAAGGGTGGAGTGAAAATGGAAACAATAAACCAAATGTGGCCTATCAACAGAGTCTGCTGGACGGTAGGAGAGAATGAAATGTCAGGTGTGGTGGAGTGAAGGCATGAAACGTCAGCACTCAGGCAGAGGCAGGCAATCTCTTATGTGTTCGGGGCCACTGGTGTCTACTCAGGCAGAGGCAGGCCAATCTCTTATGAGTTCGGGGCCACTGGTGTCTACATAGTAAATTCTAAGCCAACTGGGGCTACAAGAAGATTTTATCTCCAAAAAAACAAGAAGAAGAAATGTAGATACATGCTATGACATGGAATTATTTTAAAACTTTTTTGAGGTATGCTCGCTTTGGCAGCACATATACTAAAATTGGAACAATACAGAGAAGATTAGCATGGCAAAAAAAATTTTTTTTTTGAGGAGATGGAGCCCGGGATCCCAGCAATCTAGACACCGAGATGGAGCTGGTGATTGCAGCACTCAAGACTCTGAAATGGAACCTGTGATCCCAGTACTCAAGACACTGAGATGGAGCCCAGGATCCCAGCACACAAGATGCTGAGGTGGAGCTGTGATCCCAGGACTCAAGATGAAGAGATGAAGCCCATGATCTCAGGATTTGAGATGCAGAGATGGAGCGCATGATCCCAGTGTTAGGACCAGGTCAGAAAGAAGTTAATCCAAAGGAAAGGGTTAACCATGCAGGAGCAACTCTCTAGTTGAAGCAAGTCTGGTTCCTGTAGTTACTCCCTCCCACCTTGAGTTATTAGTTCCCAGAGCTACCTGAGGTCAGGATGAACTTTCCCAGCCCTCGTAGGAGCGCTTCTCACCCCCTAAGGAGCCCATTACTCTCCAAGGGGCTTCATGCTGCCAAACACAACCATTGTTTCAAATAAAGGGGTACAGAACAGGTGGACTGATCCAATGAAAGACTGCCTGGTCTGCAACCACCAAGACCCCACCAATCAGAGAAAGGGTCACCGTAACTGCAGTGGAAATCCCCTAACTGGGAGTAAAAGTGGGAGAGGATCGGACCTCCGGCCGCTGCCCTCCAGTACCCTGGGAGTGTGCTTGGCCCTACGCTTCGATCTGTCTCTGTCACTGCCTCTGTATTGTATTCTGTACTTTTTCCTTGATGTAATGTTCTTTTTTTTT
>VZQC01014466.1:138095-165491 GCA_009823505.1 Rhizomys pruinosus
AGATGCCTCAGTGGTTAGGAGTTCAGACTGCTCTTGCAGAGGACCTAGAGTTGGGTTCACAGCACCCACGCTGAGTGGCTCACAACTGCATGTGATTTCAGCTCCAGTGCGTCCAATGCCTTTGGTCTCCTTGGACACAAGCCTCATGTTCAGACCCACAGATGCACATATTTAACAAATAATAAACTAAACCTTTAAAAAATAAGGGATCTCGCCGGGCGTGGTGGCGCACGCCTTTATCCTAGCACTTGGGAGGCAGGCAGGCGGATCTTTGTGAGTTCAAGGCCAGCCTGGTCTACAGAGTGAGTCCAGGACAGCTGGGGCTAACAGGGAGACCCTGTCTCGAAAAGACCAGAAAACAAAATAAATAAAATAAGGGATCTCAGGATTCATTTTCCAGTAATGTCCGTTTTCACCGATCTGGAAGGAGAGCTAGAGTGACGCCTGAGGGTGCAGAGCTCCTAGGGCTGCACTGGGGAACTCACTTAAAGCTCATCAAGGGGCTGGAGACATGGCCTAGCGGTTAAGAGCACTAATGCTCTTGCAGAGGACCCACATTCGATTCCCAGCAACCATTGGTTGACTAACTCCAAGTCCAGTTCCAGGGGATTCCGGACACCTTCTTCTGACCTCTTCAGCCATTGCATGACACAAGGTACCTCTACATTGCCATAGATGTCAGTACACTCATACACAGAAGTAAAAATAAAATAAATTAACTAAGCAAAGGGCAGTTGGTTGGGGCTTGGGGCTTCCCCAGGTTTGGAAAAACCCAACAAGTTGTCCTTGAACTGTGTTCAGCGGGGCGGTGGTGGTGCAAGCCTTAATCCTAGCACTTGGGACACAGAGGCAGGTGGGATCTTGGGAGTTCTGGCCAGGCCTGGTTGTACAGGGGTTCACGGACAGCTGGGGCTACAGGAGACCAAAAAAAACAAAAAAAAAAAAACAAAAAAGGAAACACAAAACAAAAACCAAAGAAAGGCAGCTCAACGAAAACCACTCTTGTGATGACAAGCTATATTGATGTTTCCTACAGACAAGTCTTTAACCCCCCCCCCCCCCCGCCCCGGACTAATGGTCACTTTGCAGCCCTTGCCTCTGGTACTGAGTCTTCCCTTTAGGAATTTTTTTTTCTTATCCGTTTTTATTATTAGTAGTAATAGTAACCCTGAGTAAACAAAGTTTTTTTTTTTTAACTTTTATTTAGTGTGTGTGCTCGTGTGTGTGTGTGACCTGTGGAAATCAGGACAACGAACTGGAATTGGGTCTCTCCTTCCACCGTGGGGGGGCGGGGGAGACTCGCTTCGTCGGCGCCGCGGCAGGCTTCTTTACCCACTGAGCCATCTCCTGCTTCCCAACAACTTTTGAAGAAAAGGAGCTACTGAAGATTTTAACTTTAGACAGTACTTTATAGATAATAGCTATTGTGAAAATTCCAAATTGAATATCTATGAGATCTTGAATCCTTTTCCTCCTTGAAGCTACCCCTAGATTAACTGTTAACTGCTGTAGTTTTTCATGGAAGCACAGGCTATGGGTTGCAAATGTTCTGGGGTGCTTTAGCAGCTACTCAGTCATTCATAAAGGAATCGTGCTTCCTGGGAAGCACAGTGGCCCCGTCTCTAGGAAAGACAGAAAACAGAAAGTTTCTCTCTGGAATTTTATTGGAATAATGAATTTCGTGTTTTTATGAAGACTGGGGACTAACCCTCATTTAGAATCTTTCTGAGAGACTAATAGAGCATAAGTTGATGCTTCTCAACTTGTGTCTAACAAAGTTGTCAAAGCACAGGACTGTGTACTCCCTGACTAGTCGAAGTACCATGGAAATAGTTACAAAGCATAAAAATGGAGGTTTTCTTATAAAGATGTGTGTTTGTGTGTGTGTTTGTGCGCGCGCCTGAGTGTGTATGTATGTCTACCACATGTGTACAGGTACCCATTGGGGCCACAAAAGGGCATTGGATCACCTGGAATTGTAAACAGCTGTCATGGGCCATGTGGGTGCTGGGTATTGAACACGGGTCCTCTGGTCCTTTGCAAGAGCAGCAACTGTCCTTAACCACTGAGCCATCTTTCCAGTTCCAAGAGTTTTTGTTTTGTTTTGTTTTGTTTTGTTGGTCTTTTTGAGACAGGGTCTCCTGTAGCCCCAGCTGTCCTAGAACTCACTCTGCAGACCAAGCTGGCCTTGAACTCACAAAGATCCACCTGCCTCTGCCTCCTGAGTGCTAGGATTAAAGGTGTTCGCCACCACCCCCGGCTCCAAGAGGTTTTTTTGTTGTTGTTTTGTTTTGTTTTTGTTTTGTTTTGTTTCTGGGTTTTTTTGCTGGTGAGAGTTGAAGTTGTTTTTTTTGTGTGTATGAATGTCCTGTCTGCATGTAGGTCAGTGCACCAGTGTCGTGCAATGCTGCGGAGGTCAGAAGAGGATGTCAGATTTCTCTGGAACTGGAATTAAAGATTGTTCTCAGCCGCCATGTGGGTGCTGGGGATTGAACTCGGGTCCTTTGCAAGAGCAGTCAGTGCTCTTAACTGCTAGGCCATCTCTCCAGCCTGAAGTTGTTGTTTTTTAAAGTTGGTGTTTAATAGGTGTGATGGTTGAATAAGCGATCCCTATAGGCTCCAAGTACTTGGCCCCACTTGGCGGTGCTGTTTGTGGAGGTCTAGGAGGTGTGGCCTTGTTGGAGGAAGCACATCATGATTGTGATGAGGGGGCTATAAGTGTTTTTTTTTTTCTTTTTGAGGCAGAGTCTCCCTTTAGTCCCAGCTAGCCTCGAATTCACTATGTAGACCAGGCTGGCCTTGATCTCACAAACATCCACCTGCCTCTATCTTCCCACATATACCACCACACGCTGAGCATTCTTAGCTCTTTCTAGCTTCTTTCTCTGCTTACTGTTGGAGATGTGAGTACTCAGTTGTCTGCTCTGGCCGCTCTGCCACCAGCCTCCCAGCCATGATGGATTCCTATCCCTCCGAACCCATAAGCCAAATAAATTCCTCCTTCAATAAGTTATCTTGGTCATGGTATTTTATCACAGAAAGAGAAAAGTAACTAATATAATAGGGTTGTTCCTCCCATAAAAGACTTTCAATTGGTTCTGAGTATAATAAACAATAAAATTGGCGTGGGGCTCGGTGGGTGAAAGTGCTATTGAGCCTGGAGATCAGAGGACAATTTTCAGGAGCCGGTTCTCTCTTCCACCATGTGGCTGGATCCTGGGGGTTGGACTCAGGTCATCCGTCTCACTGGCCTGGTTTTTAAATTCTGTGACAGAATGTCTTGAACTTACTCTGGCCAGGCAGCCCCTGAACTTGAGATCCTGTTGCCTGGTCTTAAAAGTCTGTGCCATGCCAGGAGTAGTGGCCACACGCCTTTAATCCTAGCACTCGGGAGGCAGAGGCAGGCAATCTTTGTGAGTTCAAGACCAGCCTGGTCTACAGAGTGAGTTCCAGGCCAGCTGGGGCTACAGGGAGACCCTGTCTCAAAAAGACCAAAAAAAAAAGTCTGTGCCACAAGCTGGACTCTTCTCTCTCTCTCTCTCTCTCTCTCTCTCTCTCTCTCTCTCTCTCTCTTTGGCTTTTTGAGACAATGTCTCCCTGCAGGCCCAGCTGTCTTAGAACTCACTTTGTAGACTGGGCTGGCCTTGAACTCCCAGAGATCTTCCAGTCTCTGCTTCCCGAGTGCTGGGATTAAAGGCTTTCGGCACCACACCCTGCCTGCTTTTTCTCTCTCTTTTTTTTTTCTCTGCCTTTTAAATTTTATTTATTTTTATCTGAATGAATGTACTGTCTGTATGTAGGTCTGTGCATCCATGTCGTGCAATGCCACAGAGGTCAGAAGAGGGTGTCGGATTCCCCTGGAACTGGAGTTCTCCTGGAATTGGAGTTACAGACAGTTCTCAGCCACCATGTGTGTGCTGGGGATTGAACCCGGGTCCTCTGCAAGAGCAGTTGGTGCTCTTAACCGCTAGGCCATCTCTCCAGCCCCTGCTTTTTCTCTTTTTATACCCTCAGGGAATATAATATCTGAGCAGGCTTCCTCAGTCTTCAACTCACATTGGTTCAACTCCCATGGTTGAAGCCACATAGATTCCTTTTTTAAAATGTTTTATTATTATTTAATATTAATTAATTAATTAATTTTGGTGTTTTCGAGACAGGGTCTCCCTGTAGCCCCAGCTGTCCTGGAACTCACTCTGTAGACCAGGCTGGCCTTGAACTCACAAAGATATACCTGCCTCTGCCTCCCAAGAGCTGGGATTAAAGGCATGCGCCACCACGTCCGGCTATTATTATTTTTATTCTGTAAGAGAGGCCCACACTGACTCCATTTTGAGTATAGCCACCATTTTAAGCAATTACTGGAACCTGCCCAATTGAGGGGGGGTCAATTCCTCAAGGTCAGTTGCTGGAGGCCTCAAGAACAGCTAATAAAATTTAAACACCAAAGATAACCTTTGGTGCCAGGTGTGGTGGTGCACGCCTTTAATCCTAGCACTCTGGAGGCAGAGGCAGGCAGATCTTTGTGAGTGCAAGGCCAGCCTGGTCTACAGAGTGAGTTTCAGGTCAGCTGGGGCTACAGGGAGACACTGTCTTGAAAAGACCAGAGAGAGAGAGAGAGAGAGAGAGAGAGAGAGATGAAACAAAAGTAAGAAGAGTAAATCGGGTCTTCAGAGGACCTGGGTTGAATCCCCAGCACCCACATGACAGCTAAGAACCATCTTTAACTCCAGTTCCAGGGGAATCTGATGCCTTCTTCTGACCTCTGCAGTACTGCACAACACGGGTACACCTACTTACATGCAGACAGTACACTCTTACACATAAAAAAAAAAGTAAAAAAGAAGAGTTAAAGCATAATAGCTTGGGGACTGGAGAGAAAGCTCATCCTTTAACAGCACTGGCTGTTCTTGCAGTGGACTCATGTTGAGTTCTAACAACCATCCGTAACTCCAATTCCAGGGGGCTTGTCGCCCTCTTCTGGTCTCTGTGGACATTGCATACACAAATGCACATACATGCAGGCAAAACACTCAGACACATAATAAAAAACTTAAAAAAAAAACTTTTTTGGGAGGTCATTTGAGACAGGGTCTCCCTGCAGTCCCGGCTGGCCTGAACTCACTTTGTAGACCAGGCTGGCCTTGAACTCTCAGGGATACACCTGCCTCTGCCTCCTGAGTGCTGGGATCAAAGGTGTGCACCACCACACCCAGCTGATAAATAAAAATTTTAACAAAGAATAACTTGGGTGCTCATCTTGGATAGCTCAGTGGTAGAACACCTCCTTAGCATGCATGAAGCCTTGTGCTCAATTTCCTATTACCACCCCCACCCCCAAACAAAACAAACTTGAGTGTTGTTAAAATCCTAAAACTTGCTGGGCATGGTGGCGCACGCCTTTAATCCAAGCATTTTTGGGAGGCAGAGGCAAGCAGATATCTGTGAGTTCAAGGCTAGCCTGGTCTACAGAGTGAGTTCCAGAACAGCTGGGGCTACAGGGAGACCCTGTCTCAAAAAGACCAAAATAGATAGATAGATAGATAGATAGATAGATAGATAGATAGATAGATAGAAAGATAGATAGATAGATAGAAATCCTAAAAGTTGCAGGCCATGGTGGTGCACACCTTTAATCCCAGCATTCAGGAGGCAGAGATGGGTGGAAATCAAAACAGGCCTGGTTTTACTTAGTGAGTTCAAGGCCTGCTTTGCCTAGAGGGAGACCCTGTCTTAAAACAACCAATCAACTAAAAACTTCTAGAAATTCTAAGCAGGGTGTGGTGGAGCACGCCTTTAATCCCGGTACTCAGGGTGGGTGTGGTGGGTGTGGGGCTGGAGAGATGGCTCAGTGGCTCTTATAGAGGACTCAGGTTTGAGCTGCACCCACATGGCAGCTAAGAACCATCTTTGCAGATCTCTGTGAGTTCAAGGCCAGTCTGGTCTACAAAGCGAGCTCCAGGTGAGCTGGGGCTACAGGGAGACCCTGTCTCAAAAACACCCCCCAAAAAGAAGAAATTATGGACTACAAAATAGGAAATTTTACAAGTCAGATTAAAAGGAACCATGTATGAGATGAATTACATGGTCTTCTACAAGCCTAGTTAGAGTTCCTGGGAAAAAACTGAGAAGGAACATTAACTTGAATCTTAGCAAATAAAAGGAATCAGAAATACGATTTCTGAAAAATATGAAGTGGTTATTGGGTTCAATATTAGAAGTCTGCCACTAGGAGGAGACAAATGACTTAAGAGTTGTTTCATCTGCCCCTTCCTGTTCTAATTTAAGAAAAGCCTAGATGAAAACTGTATTTAGTTGTAGAATTCTAGTAAAGGAGACTTAGTATTAACATCTTGTTTTAGAAATTAATAATTTTCTGGGTGTGGTGGTGCACGCCTTTAATCCCAGCACTTGAGAAGCAGAGGCAGGCAGATCTCTGTGAGTTTAGAGTTCAAGGCCAGCCTGGTCCACATAGTGAGCTCCAGGCCAGCTGGGACTAAAGGGAGACTGTGTGTCAAAAAGACTTAAAGAAAAAAAGAGAAAAAGAATATTTTTCACTTACATAATAGTTTGTATTCAAAAACAGTAAAGGTTTTTTGTTTTGTTTTTTATATGCATCTTGTTTTGGATGAAAAAAACGAAGTGCAAGGCTGGGGATGTAGCTCAGTGATAGACCACTTGCCTGCATAAATGAAGCCCTTGTTTCCAATCCCCAATACATAAACAGAGTGTGATAGCACATGCCTGTAATCCAAGTACTCAGGAGGTAGAGGCAGGAGGATCAGATGTTCAAAGTCATTCTTAGCTACATAACATGTTACATGAAACTTTGCCTCAAAAAACAAATTCTCTGGGTCTGAAGAGATGGCTCAGCAGTTAAGAGCTACTCTTACAGGGGACCTGGGTTCGGTTCTCAGCACTGACACAGTGGCTAACAAGTATCTATAATTCCAGTTCCTCCAGCACCCTCTTTTGGCCTCCATGGGCATTGCACAGTATGGGTGCATTACATACATGCAGGCAAAACACTCATACACATAAAATAAAAATAAATTAATAAAAAATTTTAAAGTGCCAGTCATGGTGGCATATGCCTTTAATCCTGGCACTCAGGAGGCAGAGGCAGGCGGATCTTTGTGTGTTCAAGGCCAGCCTGGTCTACAGAGTGAGTTCTAGGACAGCTGGGGCTACAGGGAGATGTCTCGAAAAGACAAAAAAAAATTTTTAAGTAAAAAAGAAAAGATGAGGCTAGGTGTGGTGGTGCACGCCTTTGATGCCAGCACTCAGGAGGTTGAGGCAGGTGGATCTCTGTGAGTTCCAGGACAGCTGTGGCTACAGGGAGACCTTGTCTCAAAAAAAAAAACAAACAAACAAACAAAAAAACAAAAAGAAAAGATGGGACTATAGCTCAGTGGTAAGCACTTGCCTAGCTAGCATGTGTGAGGATCCAGGTTCAACCCCCAGCACCACACAAAAAATACATAAGTAAATAAATGAAGCTTGGAATTTCATGATGAAATTTGTAGTTGGAGAAGCATGCTAGGTTTCAGCTGCCCTGCTGATGTGGGGAGAATATTTAGGACTTGGCAACTCATTGAAAATAAGATGGCTGCTAAGAGCTTTGGAAGGGACCAAGATAAGCTAGGGTCCTTCCTTAAGAAAAGAATATGAAGGTAAACAGAAATCAGCCTTTGCCCCCCCCCCCTTTTTTTGTCTTTTCGAGACAGGGTCTCCCTGTAGCCCCAGCTATCCTGGAACTCACTCTGTAGACCAGGCTGGCCTTGAACTCACAGAGATCTGCCTGCCTCTGCCTCCCAAGTGCTAGGATTAAAGGTGTGCACCACCACGCCCGGCTCATCTTGTGATCTTTTATAACCATATGTAACCACTTGTTTAATTACTACCTATATACTATTTGCTTGCTTAAACTCCCGAATTTAAAAAAAAAAACTGGAGCCGGCTGCAGCTCCCATGGTGGAATAATCCGGGCGTCAGCACACTGGCATAAATGAACTTTCCTTGGGGGCTGGAGAGATGGCTCAGCGGTTAAGAGCACTGACTGCTCTTTCAGAGGACCCAGGTTCAATTCCCAGCACCCACATAACAGCTAAGAACCGACTTTAAACCAGGCGTGGTGGTGCATGCCTTTAATCCCAACACTCAGGAGGCAGATCTCTATGAGTTCCAGGCCAGCCTGGTCTTCATGCAGAGGAGTGAGTTCCAGACCAGACAGGAGACCCTGTCTCAAAAAGAAAACAAAAACAAAAACAAAAACACTTCTCCTTCAACTATTGGTTACTTTTTCTTTTGTCTTTTTTTGACCCAGGGTTTCCGTTTAGTCCCAGCTGGCCTGGAGTTCTCTATGTAGACCAGGCTGGCCTTGAACTCACAGAAATCCACTCGCCTCTGGTGGGATTAAATACCACATGCCCAGCCTATTGGTGTCTTGATTTCCAGAAATTCCTGAAATAAGGTAAAAGAGAGAAGAGATGAGGAGAAAAAATATCCAAATTACTAGCTGGGTGTGGTAGTGTACACCTGTAATCTTAGGTACTCAGGAGGCCAAAGCAGAAGAATCACAACTCAAGATGAGCCTGGGGAACTTATTCAGAGCCTTACACAAAAAACATACATATATTTGGGGACTGGAGAGATGGCCTAGTGGTGAAGAGCGCCGACCACTCTTGCAGAGGACCGGGGTTCAATCCCCAGCACCCACATGGCAGCTGAGAGCCGTCTTTAACTCCAGTTCCAGGGGAATCCAACGCCCTCTTCTGACCTCCATGGCATTGCACAACACGGTGCACCAACCTACATGCAGACAGTACATTTATACACATACAAAAATAAATAAAAATTTAAAAACATACATATATTTAAATTTTTATTTTTTTATTATTAGTGTGTATGTGTATGTGTGTGGCCATACATAAGTGATGCATGTACATGAATGCACCTGTGGAGGTCAGAAGACAACTTTGTGTAGTTCTTTCTTTCCTATCTTTACATCGGTTCCAGGGATTTGGCTTATGTTGTCAGGCTTGCACAGAAAGCACCTTGGCACTCTCAGCTATCTAGCTGGTTCCTCTTTCAAAAGAAAAAGAAGGAAAAAGAACGAGCTTATGAAGCTGGAGATAGGACCCAATTAGTAGAGTGTCTGCCTATCATATCTGAGCCATGGACTTGGTCCCCAGCATCACATGAAATCAGGTATGGTGGTCCATGATTATAATCCCAGCATGTGAGTGGTGGGGGCAGGAGGACTAGATATTGAAAGTCATCCTTGGCTACAGAATAAATTTGAGGCCAGCCTGGGCTATGTGAGATTCTATTTCAAAAGCAAACCAAGAGGCTATTGAGATGGCCCAGTGGGTCAGAGCACTTGCTATGCAAGCCTCAAGACATAAATGTAATCTCTGGACCCCACACAAAGATGGAAGGACAGCATTGACTCCACAAACCTGACTTCTGACTTCCACACATGCATTGTGGCATGTGTGCCCCTATCACACGCTCATCATACACACACACATACACACATACAAGGGGCAGGGCTGGAGAGAAGTCTCAGCAGTTAAGAGCACAGACTGCTCTTGCAGAGGACCCAGGTTCGATTCCCAGCACCCACATGGCAGCTAAGAACCATCCTTAACTTCAGTCCCAAGGGAAATCCTATGCCCTCCTCCTGCCTTTGTGGCATTGCAGGACATGGGTGCACTCACATACATGCAGGCAATACACTCATACATGTAAAAAAATAATAAATAAAATATTTAAAAATAAGAAAGAAAAGGAGGAGGAGGGAGGAAGAGAGAGAGAAATGGGGGCTAGAGAGATGAGATGGCTCAGTGGTTAAGAGCATTTGCTCTTCTCGCAGAGGAACCACATTGGTCCCTAGTTCCCATGTTGGACAGCTCACCACTGCCTGTAACTCCAGCTCTTGGGGATGGGATGCTCTCCTCTGCAACTCATCCATGCCTTCTGCAATCCACACATATGTGCTCATATACTCACAAAGACAAAGACACAGAAACAGACACACACTCTTTTTATAAAAAAAGAAATAAAGTTTATTTTCATACAATAAACCATTAAGCATTTGAGGATTTGAGGGCTATCAGTGGGAGGGACAGTTTGGCAGCCATGTTGTATGTAGTGACTCAGAGCAGAAAGCTGTTCTGAGACAGTCAGGTGCTAGGGGAGGGGAAGGACAGGCAGGACACAGGACCTGGGTGAGGCAGTGCCTGAGGAAGAGAAAAGGAGATGTGTTGGAGATAGCCCCACTGACGAAGTAGGACTTGGGAGACTGTCTAGATGAGGGGGAAGCCAATAAAAGAAGGAAGCTGGGAAAAAAAGTCTCCAGCCGAGTCTAAGCCGGAGCAGTTCAGACCCACGGTATAGGCAACATGAGGTAGCTTGCCCCAGTAGCTCTGCCCAAACAGATAAAAGGATGATTAACCCAGGCCAGTGGTTCTCAAGGGTGGTTCCCAGGGCATTGTATTCAATATTAGCTGGGATTCTTTCAGGAATGCAAATTTTCAGGCCCTACCCAAGAGTACTAAATCAACTCCCCCAACCCCACAACCAACAACTGGTGGCTTAAATTCTCCAGGACATTCTGATATGCATTTAAGTTGGCAAACTGAAGTTGGCAAACTGAGCCGGGCTATCAGGCTAATTTTCTTTTTTTTTCCGTCAAGAATTTGAATCAGTCTGCTGGTTGTGGGGGAAAAAGTTGGATGTTGGTTCCAGAGAGCTTATGAGTAAGCTGGAACTCTGAGTAAGCAGAGGCAATGAGCAAATGCGGTAGTTGGCTCAGGCAGAGAGACAGAGGACCTGTGACACACGCCCTCACGGTGAGGAGTACTGCCTGCCTGCAACAGCCAAGACAAACAGAAACCCAGTCTCTCCCTGTGCACACAACTAGCTCACTTCCATGTGATTTTTGGTTCCCGACCATTTTGCTGCTGTTAGGCTCCTCTCGTCTTACCTCCTTTACTCTCATTTGGAGCCTTTAAAAACTGTATTACATTTAATTGATTAGCTAATTAATTAATTAATTTGCTGGGGGTGCACACCTGCGGAACTCAGAGGACAACTTGCAGGAGTCAGCCATTTCATTCCACCTTATTGGGTCTGGGAGACAGAACTCAAGTTGTCAGGTTTGGTGGCAAGTGCGTGGTACCTGCCGAGCCATCTCTCTAGTCCCTCATGTAGAGCCTTAAAGTACATTCCCCATTATTGGAGTGAACCTATGTTCTTGAAACACAGAGAGAGGGGGCTGGAGAAATGGCTCAGTGGTCAAGACCACATGATGCTCTTGCAGAGGTCGTGGGTTTGGTTCCCTGCACCCATATGGCAGCAAATAACTATTCACAACTCTACTTAACACACATGCAGTTTAACATGAATGCACATAAAATAAAAATAAACTAAAAAATAAATGCATACATACAGAGAAATAGCTCTAAAATAGATTGAACAGAAGTTTATTTTATTTCATTTTGAGGCAAGACCTTTTTTTGTGTATGTGAGATAGGATCTCCCTTTAAGTCCCAGCTGGCCTGGGTCTCACTCTGTTGAACAGGCTAGCCCCAAACTCACAGAGACCCGCCTGCCTTTGCCTCCCGAGTGCTAGGATTAAAGGTGTGCACCATCACGCCCCGGCACTAAGAACAGTTCTTAGCTGCCATGTGGGTGCTGGGAATCAAACCCAGGTCCTCTTCAAGAGCAATCAGTGCTCTTAACCGCTGAGCCATCTCTGTAGCCCCTGAGGCAAGATCTTATGTTGCTATGTAGTTGAGGTTAATCTTGAACTTCTTTTTTGCTTTGTTTTTTAGATCTAGGTAGCCTTAGCTGGCCTGGAACTTTCTTTTTTTTTAATTTTTTTTTTTTTTGTATGTGTATGAATGTACTGACTGCATGTAGGTTTGTGCACCCATGTCATGCAATGCTGCAGAGGTCAGAAGAGGCTGTCAGATTCCCCTGGAACTGGAGTTCTCCTGGAATTGGAGTTACAGACGGTTTTCAGCCACCATGTGGGTGCTGGGGATCGAACCTGGGTCCTCTGCAAGAGTAGTCAGCGCTCTTAACCACTAGGCTATCTCTTCAGCCCCTGGAACTTTCTATACAGTCCAGAGATCTGCCTGTATTTGCCTCTGCCTCCTGAGTTCTGGGATTAAAGGTGTGCCACCAAGCCCAGCAACCTTGAGCTTCTTCGGATCCTTCTGTTTCCTTGACTTCTGGAATTACAGGTGGGCATCACTGCTCTGGGTTTATGCACTGCCAGAGACCAAAGCCATGGCTTCATGCATGCTAGGCAAGCCCTTCACCACCTGAACCACATCCTCAGCCCTGTTGTATGTGCATGTGTGTGTACACATGTGGGATATGCATGTGGAAGCTGAACCCAGAGTGCTGTTCTTCAGGAACCCTGTCCACCTTGGGGTTTTTTTGTTTTGTTTTGTTTTGGGTTTTTTGGTATTTTTGAGACAGGGTCTCCTTTTTTTAGTCCCAGCCTGCCTGGAGCTTGCTATGTGGACCAGGCTAACCTTGAATTCACAGAGATCCACCTGCCTCTGCCTCCCAAGTGCTGGGGTTAAAGGAGTGCACCACCATGCCTGGCCCAGGTTTATTATATTTTAGTTATTTATTGATGTGTATGTGTGCTATGCCACAGAGCATGTACGGAGGTCAGAGGTCAACTTGTAGGAGTTGGTTCTCTCCCTCCACCATGTGAGTCCTAGGGCTCAAACTCAGGTTGTCAGGCTTGGCAGCAGGCACCTTCCAAGATGAGTCATCTTCCCAGTTCAGTCTCTCTCTCTCTCTCTCTCTCTCTCTCTCTCTCTCACACACACACACACACACATACCTTGCACTCACCAACTAGGTTCTGCTGGTAGCCTAGTGAGCCCCAGGGATCCTTGCATCTCTGCCTCCTCAGTACTTGGAGTTTAAGAACACACCACCATGTCTGGCTTTTTCAGGGCACTCAACTCAGGTTCTCCTGCTTATGTGGTGTGGTGGTTTGAATGAGAATGTCCCCCACAGGCTTTAAGTATTCAGACATTTTGTCTCCAGGTGGTGGTACTGTTCTTGGAGGTCTTAGAAGGTGTGGCTGTGCTGGAGGAAGTACATTGGGGGCAGGCTTAGTGAGTTGAGCAAGCCTCGTGGTCTCCAGTCTCTCTCTCTCTGCTTCCTGTGCTCATTGCCAGATGTGACCCTCAGCTTGCTGCTCCAGCCCCCGCCACCATGCTTCCCACCACAATGGAGTCTGATTCCCTGGAACAGTCAATCATAAGCTCAAATAAACTCTTCCTTTTATAAGTTCCCTTGGTCAGGGTGGATTTATCACAGCAACAGAAAAGTGACTAAAACAGTGCCACCAACTGGAGACAAAATATCTGAATACTTAAAGCCTATGGGGGACACTATCATTCAAACCACCACATTCCACTCCCTGACCCCCATAGGCTCATGACAGTATAAAATGCAAAATTCATTTACCAACCTTAAAAGTCCCCATAGTCTTTACCAGTCTCAATTCTATTCAAGTCTATGGTCCAAAATCTCTTCTGAGACACAGGCCAATCTCTTAACTGTAAGCTCCTGTAAAATCAAAAGGCAAATTACATTCTCCCAACATACAGTGGAACTGAATACACAGTCCCATTCCAAAAGGGAGGAATAGAGGCATAGTGAGGAAATATTGGACCAAAACAAGACCAAAAACCAGCAGGGCAAACACCAAGTCCAGTTAGCTCCACGTGCAACTTCTGAGACTTGACTTCCAAAAGGCTTAGATGGCTCAGGTCTTCCAGGATTGTGTGCAACATACATCTCTTTCTTAGGCTGGTACCACTCCCTGTATGCAGCTCTCCTTGGCAAATATCTCACAGCTCTGGCATCTTGAAAGTCTTCTTAGGGTCTCCGCTGCCAACCAGGCTTCGCATTCACAGCTTCATGCAATGGCCTATCAGGGCCTTCTTTATTCAGGGACTGCTGCACTCTGCTTGGCCTCTGTGGATCTCTGAAACCGTGAAGGAAGAACTGATGCCCCCTTCACTCTTGCATCCTTCGTTCCTCTAAAGCCAGCACCATGTGAATGAACTTGCCGAATTTGGCTGCAAGTTTGGATGGACCCTCTCCTACTTTAACCACATTTGCAAATTTTCTCTGCCCTGGACTTGTTGGAGTAGAAAACGCTTTCAGTATTTTCCTTTCAAAAGTTGGAGGATTAGCTGAGTGTGGTTTTGCCCTGAAGGTACTATTTCTGTTGTTTACTTGTAAATCTTGAGGCCCCTCCTTAATCACACTTTTTCCATTGTCTACTTGTAAATATCTAGGCCTCTCCTTAATCACTTTAGTCTCCTTAACAAAAGGAACCTCTCCTTAACATGCCTTGGCCCCACCTTTAATCTTCCTAGTGTACTTTTCAGATCCAAACTGTACATTCTGCATTTCTTTCTGCCCCATTATTTGCTCTTTTTGGCTGTAGATCTGTATAATATTCACCATTAAAAGCCATGCCACCCTTTCTATGTTAGGCTGTCTTGAAATATCCTCTACCAAAGACATTAGTCCATTGCTTTTCAACTTAGCTTCAGGCAAGCATTTGGGCTGTGGGCAAACTGCTGCCACACTTTATCAAAATGCCTAAGTCTTTATTTTCCTCCGGAACTACAATTTTTGCAGCAATGCTTTCTTCCATACTTCTACTAGAATGACCCATTAAGCTCTGTGTAGAGTAGTCAATAGCTTTTCTAGCCCAAAGTTCCAAAGTCTTCCACATTTCTCCAAACATCCACATGGTCAGGTTCTTCACAGCCAACAGCCTACTCTCTGGTACCAATTAACTGTATTAGTCACTTTTCTGTTGCTGTGATAAAACCACCATGAGCAAGGGAACTTGTAAAAGGAAGAGTTTATTTGAGCTTATGATTGACGGTGCCAGGGAATCAGAGTCCATTATGGCAGGAAGCATGGTGGCCGGGGCTGGAGCAGCAAGCTGAGGGTCACATCTCGCAATGAGCACAGGAAGCCAAGAGAGGGAGACTGGAGACTGCAAGGCTTGTTAAACTTACTAAGCCCGCCCCTAATGACATACTTCCTCCAGCATGGCCATACCTTCTAAGACCTCCAAGACCAGTGCCACCAACTGGAGACAAAAATGTCTGAATACTTAAAGCTATGGGGGACATTTTCATTCAAACCACCACATGTGACAAGCATTTTACCAGATGACCTATGTCGCAGCCCATTTTGTACTTTCTTTTTTTTTTTTTTTGTCTTTTAAAAAAATTTTTTTTTTATTAATTTTATTTATTTCTGTATGTGTATGAATGTACTGTCTGCATGCAGGTTTGTGCACCCGTGTCGTGCAATGCCGCGGAGGTCAGAAGAGGGTGTCGGATTCCCCTGGAACTGGAGTTCTCCTGGAATTGGAGTTTCAGACGGCTCTCGGCCGCCATGTGGGTGCTGGGGATAGAACCCGGGTCCTCTGCAAGAGCGTCGGCGCTCCTAACTGCTAGGCCATCTCTCCAGCTCCTTTTTTTGTCTTTTTGAGACAGGGTCTCCCCATAGCTCCAGCTGGCCTCAAACTCACTCTGTAGACCAGGCTGGCCTTGAACTCAGAGATCCACCTGCCTCTGCCTCCTGAGTGCTAAGATTAAAGGCGTGCACCAAAAATACATAAATAAATAAATAAATAAATAAATAAATAAATAAATAAATAAATAATAAAGGCATGCGCCACCATGCCTGGCTTAAAGACAGTTCCTAGAGACCATGTGGGTGCTGGGAATTGAACCCGCATCCTCTGCAAGAGTGCCAATGCACTCTCAACTGCTGAGCCATCTCTCCAGCCCCATTGTACTTTCCTGAGAGTGCTGTGCATCCCATGCTGGCCTCAAACTGTCTATGCAGTGGAGACTGGCCTTGAACTTCTGACCCTCCTGCCTCCTCTTTCCAAGTACTAAGATTATAAGGGTGGACTATCATGCTCAGAAAATATTACCAATATTTATTTATTTATATTTATGTAATTACTTTGATACAGGGTCTCTCTGCAGCCCAGGCTGGCCTAGAATTTACTATGTAACTCAAGCTGGCCTGAAACTAGCAACAATCATCCTCCCATAGCCCTCTAGTGCTGGGATTACAAGTGTGATCCCTCAGGCCTGGCTAATATTACCTATTTAAATAGCTTAGTCTGGGCCTGGCATGGTGGCACATGCCTTTAATCCCAACATTTGGGAAACAAGGGCAGGTAGATCTCTGAGAGTTTGGGGGCAGCTTGGTCTATATAGAGAGTTCTAGGCTAGTCAGGGCCATACAGTGAGACTCTGCTCCACAACTAAATAAGCAAACAAATAAATTGTTTGGCTTTGTAGAATTAATATTTTTATTATTAAGCTATTTCAAGAAAGGAAGTAAAAGTTCTAGGAACAAAACTGTGGAGGCACGTGTGTAAACTCGGTGGTAGAACTGAGCCCCTGAATACAACACCTAGACCATGAAAAACAAAACAAAAATTATTAATGTTGCAGAAGCTTTACAGTTTTATCACAGTCTGACTTGTAACGGAACCCACCAAACCTTATCAAACCACGCACCCTTCCTCTATGCCCACACTGACACTTTTCACTACAATACGATACTCTGCTGAGCCGCCACATCCTGCCCTGCTCCCTTTCACCAATGCTGTTTGTCCATATTTCCTCCTGGCTCATTATTCCTCTTGTTTCAAGAAACTTGTCCTGGCTAGCTGACACTAACCTAACACTCATTCTTGAAGCCCACAACTTTAAACCATATTGCTTTTATCCTGTTTTATATTTGTTCATTCATGTGTGTGGATTTTTTTTTCTTGACTTGGTTTTTAAATGCCTTGCTAACTTTTTCTGGCTTGTTTGTACAGTGCTATATATTCACTAATGTTATTGAAGTAATGAATAGATGGATGCATTCATTACATGATGTGAAATTGGTCTAACTCAGTAGAATTTTTTTCTTTTTTTGGTGTTTTTGAGACAAGGCCTCCCTGTGGCCCCAGCTAGCCTGGAATTCACTCTGTGGACCAGGGCGGCTTTGAATTCACAGAGATCCACCTACCTCTGCCTCCCAAGAGCTGTTTTTGTTTTTGTTGTTGTTGTGTGTGTGTTTGAGACAGGGTCTCCCTTTAGTTCCAGCTGTCCTGGAGCTTGCTATATAGACCAGGCTGGCCTTGAACTCAGAGGTCTGCCTGCGTGCTGGGATATGTCTCTCTCTCTCTCTGTCTCTTCCCAACTTCTTCCTCCTCGCATCTTTTTATTTTTACTTTTTTTGGGGGGGGTCTTTTTGAGATAGGGTCTCCCTGTAGCCCCAGCTGTCCTGGAACTCACTCTGTAGACCAGGCTGGCCTTGAACTCACAAAGATCCTCCTGCCTCTGCCTCCCAAGGGCAAGGATTAAAGGCATGTGCCACCACGCCCAGCTTACTTTTTATTTTTAAACAGGGTATCACTAAATTGCCAAGGCTGGCTTGGAACTCATTGTACAGCAGCCAAGCCAGTCCTTGAACTTTTGATCCTCCTGCCTCAGCTTCCTGACTAGCAGGAGCAGGGATTATGGGCTTATGGCATCAGGTCCAGCTCCTAAGTCAGTATTTCTCAGTGTAGTTCTAGACTATAATAGACACACTGGAGATTCTTGTTAGAAACTTAAATTGGGGGGGGGCTGGAGAGATAGCCTAGTGGTTAGGAGCACCGACTGCTCTTACAGAGGACCCAGGTTCGATCCCCGGCACCCACATGGTGGTGAAGAACCATCCGTAACTCCAATTCCAGGAGAACTCCAGTTCCAGGGGAATCCAAGACCCTCTTCTGACCTCCGCGGCATTGCACGACACTGGTGCACAGACCTACATGCAGACAGTACACTCATACACATACAAAAATAAATAAAATTAAAAAAAAAAGAAACTTAAATTGGGGGTTGTAGAGTGTATGCTTGCCATGTGAGAGCGCCTGGCTTAGATTCCCACCACTGCCCCAAATAATCAAAACAGAGATTCTTCCATCATGTGGGGAGGGAGTGCAGGGCCTGGAAGTTGGCACCATTCAGAAGTAGCTCTTGTGATTCTGATGCTTTCTGAACATGGATGCTCTGAGACTGAGGTCAGGCTGGTAAATGAGCCTCAAGGAGGTCACTGAGTCCTGGGTGCGGGAGCTACATGTCTTGGTTTCCTGACTCTTGACCTTTATTAAATTAGTTCTAGGCATACTATTTAACTTTCCTGGCCTTAGACTCCTCACCTAGGAAATGGAGAAAATACATAATTAGCTCATAAGGTTTTTGTGAGCATTAAACAATTGCCTGTATTAAGGTCCTTGGCACAGAGAACACTCTCTGGATCTGTTTGCCATTGTCAGAATTCCATTTTCCAACAAAATAGACATTTCTCAGCTGGGGCTACAGAGTGATTAAAAAGAAAGACCAAAAAAAAAAACCTTTTCTTGCCACCACTGGGGGAGCCTGAGCTTTAGCCGGGCGTGGTGATGCACAACTTTATTCCCAGCACTTGGTATAGGCACAGATAGGCAGATCTCTGTGAGTTTGAGACCAGCCTGATCTACATAGGAAGTCCCAGGCCAGCTGGGGCTATAGGGGACACTGTCTCAAAAAGAAAACAAAAAACAAAAACCAATAAAACATTTCTCTATAAAATCTGGCTTACTATAAAAAAACTTAACCTGGGGCTGGAGAGATGGCCTAGCGGTTAAGAGCGCCGACCGCTCTTGCAGAGGACCCGGGTTCGATCCCCAGCACCCACATGGCGGCCGAGAACTGTCCGAAACTCCAATTCCAGGAGAACTCCAGTTCCAGGGGGAATCCGACACCCTCTTCTGACCTCCGCGGCATTGCACGACACGGGTGCACAGACTTGCATGCAGACAGTACATTCATACACATACAGAAATAAATAAAAAAAATTAAAAAATTTTAAAAAAAAAGGACCAAAAAAAAAAAATTTAACCCATAGGGTTTGTCATTCCATCCCATTTCAAAGAAACAGTTCAGTCAGAAACTGCCTTACCCAGGGAAAGTGCACAAAGCAAGCTAAAAAAGCTAAAAGCCATAACCTGCTGCTGAGCCAGAGGATCCCTGCACACACTCAGCCCTCCTCCGGCTTCCCCATAATTAAAACTCACATAAAAAGGGGAGATGCAAATGAGTCTAACGCCTTTCTCACTAACCAGAGTGTTTGGATAACAAAACACAAAGTTTATTGTAGCAACCATCCTTTGGTCAAGTCATCTCCTGTCCTAGGTCTCTTTGGAGCTTGCCTTGGCTCCAGGGCCTCGTCTTCCTTCTTATCCCTGTCTTCAGAAGCAGGTTTGCTAGACTCCGATAGGTAGAAAACATGCCCAAGACCAAGCCAGAGAGTTGCAACTCTCTATCCCCACCCTGGACAGTGAGGTGAGCTCCAGAAACTCACCACTTGGGGTGCCATTCCCATCCATGAAGCAGGTGTTCCTGAGAAATTTAACAGTGTTTCTGTAACGCTGTGGAGTGAAACCATACTGGGTTGGATATGATTACTTAACTCTTAAAATGAGGGTTTCTTCTTTTTGTTTTGTTTTGTTTTGTTTTGTTTTTGTTTTTGTTTTGGTCTTTTCGAGACAGGGTCTTCCTGTAGCCCTGGCTGTCCTGGAACTCACTCTGTAGACCAGGTTGGCCTTGAACTCACAAAGATCCGCCTGCCTCTGCCTCCCAAGTGCTAGGATTAAAGGTGTGCGCCACCACGCCTGCCTGCAGAGGGTTTCTTCTTATGTGACTCCTCAAAGTCATCTGAGAATAGAATTTCTATCTTTACAATTCACTCAGATGCTCTGTGCTGGGCAGTGGTGGTGGTTGGAAGGTTGAGACAGGGTTCATGTAGCCTAGGCCAGCCTTGAACTAGTTATGTAGCCAAGAGAGGCGATGAACTGATCGGCCCGCCTCCACCTCCTGAGTACCAGGATCACAAATGTGAGCAACCACGCCCAGCTAGCCTTCACTCTGAACTGGAAACACATAACGTCTAGTGACTAGAATCTAGTATCGGTCTTTTCAGCAACACCCACTCAGACAGATAATAATCATTGTTTTCAAATTGTAGCATCTTCTGACTTGAACAATGGAAGATAAAAATCTAGCCGTAAGAACAATTAATATCAACAGCTATTTATTAGAGAGTATAGTGGTACGCTAGTAGATGGAAGAAAATATATATGGTGTTTTGAGTTGCTGGGCTCAACAAAGTTCTTTTTTTTTNAATGCAGGCAAAATAGTCATACACATAGAAGGATAAATAAACTCTACAAAAAGACAAAACACAAAAAATTCTTATAGCACACAGTCAGAGGTGGGTATGATGGACATGTCTATAAATCTAGGCATTGCAAGAAGGCAAGAGGCAAGAAGTTTGGTGAGCTCAAAGGCCAACTGGGGCTCATAGGGAGATACTCTGCCTCAAAAAACAAACGAAACAAACAAAACAAAGGGAAGGGTGGACTGGAAAAATTGACTCAGGTAGTTAGGAGCACCAAGCTGCCTTGCTTGCAGAGGACCATGCTTTGATTCCCAGCACCACTGGGCTGAGATCCAAGGCTTAATGAGAGGCTCGTCCTCGTTTGATTCTTCCATGCCAGTTTCGGAGGTGGCGGTGAGAGTCCGGATTGGCTTCTATACCATGAATGGACACGGCATAGCCAGACTTGGATGGGCCGTTCTAAGTCTCTAGCTCAGGTCAACATAGAGTACGGGGATCGGATTACAAGGAGAGAAAGGGATTTTCTGTTGAGGGCACAATGTCTTACACTTAAATACACACAATAAAAATATAAATAAATATTTTTTAAAGCCAAGGGGACAATGGGAAACTCAGCACTCATACATATATGTAATAAGATAAGATTCCATCACACATAATGTGAACTGAGAGCCTGGACACTGTAACAATTCTCAGTTGAGTCAAATTAAAGGTTTAGTTGAAACTTAGAAAAATTATTGTGGGCTGGGAGGATGGCTTCCAGCCCGGGTTAGAGACTGGACTACCTCTTGGCTGAGGACGCGGTTTGATTCCAGCCACATGTTACCACATGTCGACTAAGAAACCGTCTTTAACTCCATCCAGTTCCAGGGGAATCCGACAGCCTCTTCTGACCTCTTCAGGCACTGTACAACATTGGGTGTGCTTATGTATATGCAGGCAATGCATTTATTCATACACTAAAAATAATAATGAAAAAGAAAAAAAAAAAAAAAAATTTTTTGAGACAGGGTCCTATGTAGCCCAAGCTGGGCATTAGATTCACTAATTAGCCAGGAATAGCTTTGAATCTGAGATCCTCCTGTGCCACCTGGCAAGGTGCTGGGATTATAGGTTGTAACAGAACATCTATTTTTTTTTTGTTTCAGCTCTGTTTTGGAGATAGGTCTCCTGTCACCCCAGCGGTGGCCTGGGAATTGCTGTTAGGGCCAGCCTGGGTTGCCTTTTTGCCCTCCAATGTGTGTTGTTTTTTTTTTTGGTCTTTTTGAGACAGGTCCCTGTAGCTCCTCATTGTCCTAGATATTCACTCTGTGAGACCAGGCTGGCCTTGAACTCATAGAGATTTGCCTGCTCTGCCTCCAGAGTGCTGGGATTTTAAAAGGCGTGCGCCAGCCAAGCCTGGCCTCCATGTGTGGTTTTATTTGCATATGCTAGGGACTGAACCCGGGCTTTTGTAATATGCTAGCAAAGAATTTAACCAACGTGAGCCAATTTCTAGCCCCAGTTGAAATTTTTGTTTTCTCCAGTTGAAAATTTTTAATCATCTTTGGAGTGTGAAACAACAAAATTCATTGTGTTATAAAAGAGAAACAATTTAAATTGTGTTTATACTTTTATGGTTACTTTGTAGGATTTTTTTTCTTCAGACTTTAATCAGAAAGATGGCCACAAGCTTACAATAGTAGACATTACTAAAACAGTAAGTCATGTTCTAGAAGTTTGCAAGTTGTCTAGTGAGGGCAAGCCAGTTTCATTACTGAAAAGCTTTAGGAGAAGAATGAGTTATGATTGGGAATGGTAGTTGTAGGTGTGGTGCACAGTAGGATAATTGGTCCTCTTAAGATTGGAGAGATAGAGGTGTTTGTATCAAAGGTTTAATAGACGGGTGTTTAGAAAAAAAGCGGGAAGTAGAGAGATTTAATTGTTGCTATAAGAAAGCGATATGAGGAGACTCTTCTCGATAGAAAGAAATGGCTGTGCAGGTTTAAGCAAAGATCAACGAGGTAACAGTATGACCTGTAGCTGATCATTGATTTAGCAGACTGAACCGGAATTATGGTGTGGTCGATGAGTAGGAGGAGAGTAGACGTATCAACCTAACAAAAACAAGGATGCTGTGTGGCAGTGCTGGAAGGAAACACAGGACGCCATTAAATGCCGTGCGAGCGTTATTGTTGACCATCTTCCCTCATTCATTGACGCTATTGCAGAGTTAAACTGTGGGCAGTCGTAAATGAATAATGGGAGAGCAACCTTAAAATAGTTAAGCATCGCATGATAGCCTTATCCATATGCTCTCTCAAAGCGTACAGTGGTGGTGAAGGCAGAAGGCAAATGAGCTATGGTACAAGAGAGATACATAGTATAGAAGTCGCAGTTTAGCTGAGCAGGGTACTTTTAGAGCGTCTCCAAATAGAATGGAATAGATAGAGTTAAGAGAGATATGAACAACATTGGGAGACAGCACCAGAGAATCACAAGCAAAGAAAGAAATGTAAGGGACTGGAGACATGGTTCTGCAGTTAAGAGCACTGACTGTTCTTCCAGAGGAACTGGGTTCAATTCCCAGCATCCACATGGCAGCTAACAACATCTATAATGCCTCTTTTTACCTCCAAGGATTATTGCATGACAACAGATATCACAATGCAAGGAAATACACCCATACCAACATAAATAAAATAAAGCATTTAAAAGAAACAATTAGTTCATACATTTTTTTTTTGTCTTTTTGAGAAACAGAGTCTCCCTTATTAATAACATATTTCACAACAGTTAGCTTAATTAGAGTTTCAGAAAAAATGAGAAGATCTAAAAGATAACATGGTTATGAAACATTAGTTTATCCTAGCACTTAGGGAGGCAGAGGCAGGCGGATTCTTTGTGAGTTCAAGGCCCACCTGGTCTACAGAGTGAGTTCCAGGACAGCTTGGGCTAATGGGAGACCCTGTCCTCCGAACAAAGACCAAAAAAAAAAAAAAAAAAGAAGAAGAAAATGAAAAATTGGGGGGCTGGAGAGAGTGCCATAGCGGTTAACGAGCGCTGATGCTCTTGCAGATGACCCGCCGGTTCTGATTTTTCCAGCACCCACATGGGGGCGTAAGAGCCCATCTTTTAACTCCAGTTCCAGGGGAATCCTGACGCCCTCCGTTCTGACCTCCAGGCATTCATGACAGGTGCGCAACCTACATGCAGGCGTAACACATCATACACATAAAAATTAATAATAAATAAAAATTTAAATATTATTTAAAAAACAAAAAATGGATTTTTAGGAGTTCAGATGTTGTTTTACTTACACATTTCCTAATATTTATTTGTGTGTGTGCACGTGTGCTACAATATACATGAAGAGGTCGGAGGACAACTTTGTGGAGTTGGTTCTTTCTGTCCACAGTCTGGGTTCCAAGGATTGAGTTCAGGTCATCAGGCTGAACCATCTCTCAGGTTCCAGAAGAGGTCATTTCAGATCTCTGAACTGATCCTTTGATGCTTCAATGCAAGTCAATGTACTTCTTTTTTTTTTTGGTCTTTTTGAGACACAGCATCTCCCTGTAGCTTCTGGCTGTCCTGGAACTCATCTTGTAGACCCAGGACTGGCTTGAAAACTTGAACTCAACAGAGATCTGCCTGCTCCTGCCTCCCAAGTTGCTAGGATTAAAATTGTACGATTACCAAAATCACCGGCTATTTTTTTTTTTTTTGCAAGTCAATGTGCTTTTTTTTTTTTCCAGTATGTGTATGAATGCACTGTTGATGCAGGTTTGTGCACCATGTCCTGCAATAGCTAGCAGGTCATGAAGAAGGTGTCGATTCCCTTGGAACTAAGGTTAAATACGGCTTGCCTAGACGCTCAAGTCAATGTCCTTTTTTTTTTTTTTTTTTTGTCATAGTAACTTTTAATTCTTTTCCCCACGATAGGGGGACCAGTAGGGAGAAATTAATTAATTAATTTGGTCTTTTTGAGACAGGGTCTCCCTGTAGCCCCAGCTGTCCTGGAACTCACTCTGTGGAGCAGGCTGGACTTGAACTCACAAAGATCCACCTGCCTCTGCCTCCCAAGTGCTAATTTTATTTATTTTTATGTGTATGAGTGTACTGTCTGCATGTCAGTTTGTGCACCTGTGTCATGCGTTGCCGAGAAGGTCAGAAGAGGGCATCGGACTCCCCTGGAACTGGAGTTAAAGATGGTTTTCAGCCACCATGTGGGTGCTGGGCATCGAACCTGGGTCCTCTGCAAGAGCAGTCGGCGCTCTTAACCACTAGGCCATCTCTCCAGCCCCAAATTTAATTTTGTTAATTAAAGTAAAATAAAATGTTGGGGGCTGGAGAAATGGCTCAGAGGTTAAGAGCACCGACTTTTTTTTTTTTTTTGGTCTTTTCGAGACAGGGTCTCCCTATAGCCCCAGCTGTCCTGGAACTCACTCTGTAGACCAGGCTGGCCTTGAACTCACAAAGATCCGCCTGCCTCTGCCTCCCAAGTGCTAGGATAACTATATTTTCATAACTATGTTATCTTGTTAGATCTTTCTCATTTTTCTGAAACTCTAATTAAGCTAGACTGGGTGTGAAATATGTATTGAATACAGGGAGACTCTGTCTCAAAAAGACAAAAAAAATGTATTGAACTAAATTGTTTCTTTTAAATGCTTTATTTTATTTTATGTGTATGGGTGTATTTTCTGCATTTGTGTATCTGTGTCATGCAATATCCTTGGAGGTAAAAAGAGGCAGTTATAGATGGTTGTTAGCTGCCATGTGGATGCTGGGAATTGAACCCAGTTCCTCTGGAAGAACAGTCAGTGCTCTTAACTGCAGAACCATGTCTCCAGTCCCTTACATTTCTTTCTTGCTGTGATTCTCTGGTGCTTGTCTCCCAATGGGGTTCATATTCATTAACATCTATTCCATTCATTGGAAGCTCAAAGTACCTGTCAGAAATGCATTCTATCTAGATCTCCTTGTGAATGCTCATTCCTCTGCCTTCACAACTGTACGCTTTGAGAGAGCATATGGAAGGGCACAGTGAGTGCTTAACATAGGTGCCCTTATATTACGACTGCCACAGTTTGAACTCTGAATAGCGAATGAATGAGGGAAGATGGTCAACAATAACGCTTGCTCGGCATTTAATGGCGTCCTGTGTTTCCTTCCAGCACTGCCACACAGCATCCTTGTGTAGGAAGTTACCTCTCATCACCACACAAATCCGTACTGTGTAATCAGACAGCAAAATGACTCGGTGTAAACCAAGCCCATTTCTATGAGCAAGAGTTTTATAGCAACAATTAAACTCTTATTCCCGTTTCTAAGCATAAACCTTTGGAACACACCTCTTTCTCACATTTAAGAGGACAAATCTGTGCACACACCTAAAACTTACCTATAACCTCATCCTCCTAAGAGCTTTTCAGTATGAAACTGGCTTCCTACCAGATGAACTTCTAGAACATGACTTACTGTTTTAGTAATGTCTACTATTGTAAGCTTGTGGCCATCTTTCTGATTAAAGTCTGAAGAAAAAAAATCCTACAAAGTAACCATAAGTATAACACAATTTAAATTGTTTCTCTTTTAAACACAATGAATTTTTGTTGTGTTCACACTCAAAAGATGATTAAAATTTTCAACTGGAAAAAAAATTCAACTGGGGCTAGAAATTGGCTCAGTTGGTAGAATTCTTGCCTAGCATATACAAAGCCCTGGGTTCAGTCCCTAGCAATGCATAAAACCACACATGGAGGCCAGGCTTGGTGGCGCACGCCTTTAATCCTAGCACTTGGGAGGCAGAGGCAGGCAAATCTCTATGAGTTCAAGGCCAGCCTGGTCTACAGAGTGAATTCTAGGACAATGAGAGCTACAGGGAGACCCTGTCTCAAAAAGACCAAAAACAAACAAACAAACACACATGGAGGCAGAGGCAACCAGGCTGGCCTAAACAGCAATTTCCAGGCCAGCTGGGGTGACAGGGAGACCATATCTCAAAAAGACTGAAAAAAAAAAATAGATGGTTCTGTACACCTATAATCCCAGCACTTGCCAGGTGGAAGGAAGGGGATCTCAGGAGTTCAAAGTATTCCTTGGCTAATAGTGAATCTAAGGCCAGCTTGGGCTACATAGGACCCTGTCTCAAAAAATTTTATTTTTCTTTTTATTTATTATTTTTTATGTGTATGAGGGTACTGTCTGCATGTAGGTTGGTGCATCCGTGTCGTGCAATGCAGAGGTCAGAAGAGGGTGTCGGATTCCCCTGGAACTGGATGGAGTTAAAGACGGTTCTTAGTCGACATGTGGGTGCTGGGAATCAAACCTGGGTCCTCAGCAAGAGTAGTCAGTGCTCTTAACCGCTGAGCCATCTCTCCAGCCCCATAATTTTATTTTTCAACTAACCTTAATGCTAGCTGTAGGAATGTAGTGTCAGCTCATTCATTTATTTTGGTTTTGGTTTAAATTTATTATCTATTTATTTTTGTGTGTGTGAGGGGTGTGGTAAGACATGGTGGCCAAAGGAAATCCCTTCCTCTCTTGCTCTCTACCTTATTTTTTGGCTGGATGGTTAGCAAGGCCCTGCAATCTGCTTTGCCTCCTGACATTGGGGTTCTAGGGATGCATGGCCAGGCCACATCCAGGCATTGGGTTTTAAGGACGCATGGCCAGGCCCCGTCCAGGCACTGGGTTCTAGGGACGCATGGCCAGGCCACGTCCAGGCACTGGGTTCTAGGGGCGCATGGCCAGGCCCCGTCCAGGCACTGGGTTCTAGGGGCGCATGGCCAGGCCCCGTCCAGGCACTGGGTTCTAGGGGCGCATGGCCAGGCCCCGTCCAGGCACTGGGTTCTAGGGGCGCATGGCCAGGCCCCGTCCAGGCACTGGGTTCTAGGGGCGCATGGCCAGGCCCCGTCCAGGCACTGGGTTCTAGGGGCGCATGGCCAGGCCCCGTCCAGGCACTGGGTTCTAGGGGCGCATGGCCAGGCCCCGTCCAGGCACTGGGTTCTAGGGGCGCATGGCCAGGCCCCGTCCAGGCACTGGGTTCTAGGGGCGCATGGCCAGGCCCCGTCCAGGCACTGGGTTCTAGGGGCGCATGGCCAGGCCCCGTCCAGGCACTGG
>VZQC01014466.1:172487-220793 GCA_009823505.1 Rhizomys pruinosus
AAAAAAAATTTACAGTTCCTATGAAGAGCTACTAAAAATTTGTAAGGTTTATGCCGGGCATGGTGGCGCATGCCTTTAATCCTAGCACTTGGGAGGCAGAGGCAGGCAGGTCTTCGTGAGTTCAAGGCCAGCCTGGTCTACAGAGCGAGTTCCAGGACAGCTGGGGCTACATACAGGGAGACCCTGTCTCGAAAAGACCAAAAAAAATTTTTTTGTAAGGTTTATGAGAAAGGGATTATGGTTATGAAATAGTGTTGAGGAAGATACTTATTATTGTGTGTGTGTGTGTGTGTGTGTGCGTGCGTGTGTGTGTGTGTGTGTGTGTGTGTGTGTATGAGTGTGTTTTTGAGTCTCCCTGTAGCCCTAGCTGGCCTGGAACTCACTCTGTAGACCAGGCTGGCCTTGAACTCACAGAGATCCACCTACCTCTGCCTGGGATTAAAGGAATCTGTTACCACCCCGAGATAACTATTCTTATAATAGCTAACATTTACTGGGCATTTGTGTGCCCTGTGAAGGAGACACTGTTCTCTCCATTGATAGGAAATGAAACAAAACAGATGCAGAGCTTATAGTAAGAGCCTTTCTAGAACAATAACAAAATAAAAGGTAACAGCATAATCAGTGTCTATGTGTAACATTGAACAACAATGCATCAGAATGTATATTAGCATATAGGGGACACAAAAGACCAAAATATAAAGGGTAACTAAAAGAAAGTATGCAAGCAATGCCCCACTAGCTCGGTGCTCAGTCTTTAGATGAGAATCTGCTGAGCCAGTGCCATGAGTAAATTCTGCTTCCTGCAGAAAGCTTTGGTGTCCCTTCTCTGTTTAATTGTCCATCAACAACCTCGCAAAGATAACTTGTATGGGGCATGGTGGTGTATACCTTTTATCCCAGCCCTCAGCAGGCAGAGGCAGGTGGATCTCTGTGAGCTCAAGGCCAGCCTGGTCTACCTAGTGAGTGCCAATCCAGCTGAGGCTACAGGGAGACTCTGTCTCAAAAATAAACATAAGATAACTTGTTTCTTCAAAGCCACATTGTTTTTCTTTCTTTCTTTCTTTCTTTCTTTCTTTCTTTCTTTCTTTCTTTCTTTCTTTGCCACATTGTTTCTTTTTTTTTAATTATCTTATTTATTTTTTTGTATGTATACGAATGTACTGTCTGCATGTAGGTCTGTGCATCCGTGTAGTGCAATGTACTGTCTGCATGTAGGTCTGTGCACCCGTGTCGTGCAATGCCGCGGAGGTCAGAAGCGGGTCTTGGATTCCCCTGGAACTGGAGTTCTCCTGGAACTGGAGTTACAGACGGTTCTCAGCCACCATGTGGGTGCTGGGGATCGAACCCCGGGTCCTCTGAAAGAGCAGTCAGTGCTCTTAACAGCTAGGCTATCTCTCCAGCCCTTGCCACATTTTTTTTAAATTTTTATTGATGCTTTGTGCATTTCATACATCATTTTCCAATTCAGATCAGGCATATTTCCCTTTCCCTTCCCCCCCACCCCCACCCCATCCCAGATCATGCATTCTGCCGTAACTGTCCTGCATCTTTCTCTAAGTTTTTTTTCTTCGTTTTTTAGCTCCACATTGTTTCTAAAATCAAACCTGAACCAACAATTTGGGCAGTCTGACTTAAGCCTGCTGCCACTCTTATGGGATGTAACCTCCACTATAAAGAGCTCTTTGCTTATGGTGTTTCTAAGCCATATTAAAGTTATGCTTGAATTTAAAAACAGCTTGACTCAGCATTTGTTTCAAGGTCAAGAGCACACTTGAACTACTGAGTACCTGATCCTTTCCGTGTTTTTCAGATCTGTGATCCAGAGAAAAGGCTTCTTTCCTCTTTTGTTGAAATAGTATATCCAGGGGCTGGAGAGATGGCTCAGAGGTTAAGAGCACTGACTGCTCTTGCAGAGGACCCAGGTTGGATTCCCAGCACCCACATGGCTAAGAACTGTCTTTTTTTTTTTTTTTTGGTCTTTTCGAGACAGGGTCTCCCTGTAGCCCCAGCTGTCCTGGAATTCACTCTGTAGACCAGGCTGGCCTTGAACTCACGAAGACCTGCCTGCCTCTGCCTCCCAAGTGCTAGGATTAAAGGCATGCGCCACCACGCCCGGCTTGCTAAGAACTGTCTTTAAGCCAGAGTGGTGGTGCATACCTTTAATCCTAGCGCTTGGGAGGCAGAGACAGGTGGATCTCTGTGAGTTCAAGGCCAGCCTGGTCTACATAGTGAGCTCCAGGCCAGCTGGGACTAAAAGGGAGACCCCATCTCAAAAAGACCAAAAAAGGAAAAAAAGAAATAGTGTATCCAACATGAAATGGGGAAGCAGAAGTCAGCACCCACATGTATCAGAGAATCTTGACCTTTGAGTTATGGTCCTAGAATATCACACAACTACAAATGCAAGGTTCTCAATTTTTTGCAATGAGAAACGCATGCTTGCAGTGCTTTGATATGTAAAGCATGTACAAATAGATTCATACACTATCTTGGTGGAGGACAAGGAAGGATCTTGAAGGATGAAGGATTAAGGTCACATGCCCAAGTCACAAGAGAAGTCCATAGCTCAGTGAGTTTGCTTACATTACAAACAGTAACTTTTTGGTAACAAAGTTATGTAAAACTTTAATCTACATTATGTGCAGATTGTCAAAGTCATTCCTACCTTTGCCTGTGTAGATGATGGAGGAGATTGGCTAGGAGGTGTGAATTATCCAAGGCTTAAACTGCAGTCACAGAAAAGCAGGAAGGGATGAAGCTGAAAACAAGGTCGGTCAGTCAGACTTGCTGAAGTATTCGAAAATGGAGAGAAGGGAGATTAGGAGGATAAGGAGGTTGCTTGACTGTGTTCTCCATGTCGTTCCCAAAGTAATTCGTGACCACCTGTGTGTCCAGAACTGTTAGGTTAAGAAACAGTGAAGCAAACAGACAAAGATCTTGTACTTTCGAAAGAAGATTATCCAAGTAGCAAACAAATTATGCAGGCACTAACTGGGAAGAATCCTGACCTCACAATACACTGGGGCAGTGGTTGCTCGGGAGCAGTGCAAGATGGGAGCAGAAAGTGGGAGAGAAGAGAGACCTATTATTATTGCTATTATTATTATTATTGGTCTTCTGAGACAGGTTCTCACTAAGTAAGCCAAACTCGTGATCCTTCTACCTCAGCCCACCACGTGCGGTGATTAGAGGCATGAACCATGATGCCCAGCTAACCTAATGGAATTTGAAACATAAACCTGTTAGCTATTTAATCTTTGTAGTTTTTTTTTTTCTTCCTTTTCTTCTTTTTTCTCCTTGAGACAGGGTCTCCCTATAGCTTCAGCTGGCCTGGCACATACTGGATTTGTAGACCAGGCTGGTCTGTAACTCACAGATACGGATGCTTGCCTGTGTTCTCCATTTCATTCCCAAAGTAATTAGCGACTACCTGTGTGTCAAGAACTGATAGGTTAAGAAAACTGCCTCTGCCTCCCAAGTGCTGGGATTTAAGGCTCCCACACCCAGCTTTAAAAATAAAAAAATTGATCTAGGGCTGGAGAGATGGCCTAGTGGTTAAGAGCGCCGACCGCTCTTACAGAGGACCCGGGTTCGATCCCCAGCACCCACATGGCGGCCGAGAACCGTCTGAAACTCCAATTCCAGGAGAACTCCAGTTCCAGGGGAATCCGACACCCGCTTCTGACCTCCGCGGCATTGCACGACACGGGTGCACAAACTTGCATGCAGACAGTACATTCATACACATACAGAAATAAAGTTAATAAAAAAAATAAAAAAATAAAAATAAAAAAAATTGATCTAATAACATTGCATGCTATGTATTAAGGTACAAACACACATATATTTTGCCTGCATGTGCCTTCTGACAAGTGCTAAAAGAAATGGCAAAATGAGGTGGCAATGAACCTTAAATCCCAGCTCTTGGGAGGCAGAAGCAGGTGGATCTCTATGAGTTCAAGGCCAGCCTGGTCTACATAAGGAGTTCTAGGACAGCTGAGGCTACAGGGAGACCCTGTCTGAAAAAGATTTAAAAAAAAAAAGGAAGAAATGGAAAAATGAACCAAGTGTGGTTGTGCAGGACTTTAATCTCAACACTCTTCAGCAGAGGCAGCAAGGGCTACATACCAAGACCTGTTGTGGTAAGGGTGTTCACAGAACAAAGAAAAGGAGTATGACATAGTCCATGTCTATGTACACATCATCAGGGTAACTGACATGCTTATAAGGGGACGCCTTGGCCACGCTCTGGGCTCAGCCCTTTCATGTGAATCCTCTGAGCCAAAGCTGGCCTGAGTAATTTTGGTGAAGGTCCCAGCATCCTGTCTCTCTGAGTGTCTACCAACCTTTCCTCAAAACCAGCCAAACCAAAACAAAAGTACCCTGCACAATAAGACATACCTCGGGAGGGAAGTTCAGAACCGTGGTGAGAGGCACTTCCACTGCGCATTGTTTTGTACCATTTGTATCTTTATAATTGCAATTATTGAATATTATATACACATTTAATGTTTTACTCATTAAAACATTAAATGATGCCCAGCCTGGTGGCACACGCCTTTAATCCCAGCACTCGGGAGGTAGAGGCAGGCGGATCTCTGTGAGTTCAAGGCCAGCCTGGTCTACAGAGCCAGTTTCAGGCCAGCTGGGGCTACAGGGAGACCCTGTCTCAAACACACACACACACACACACACACACACACTAAAAAAATTAAAGAAAAAATTAAATGAGTTGTAAAATGGCAAGCAGAAACCTAGGGATGAAGAGGTCCCACATATTTTCAACCTTTTGTACACCAGTGTGATTTCTTTCCAAGTAACTTCTACCAAAATTGACATTTAAAGAAAATGTGTGTGTGCATGGGGGCACAGGAAAGAGGGACCAATAAAAACTAGCATTTGGGAAAATGAGGGAACTGAAATGTTTTGGCCTCTGGCTAGTGTGGGAAAACTCAGCTATCAAAATCTCCCAGATAAGGTTGCAAATAGTGCCCCAGGGCAGTTTCGTTCCACACAATAGACAGTGTGTTGAAACAGGTTCAGGGGGTGGCCAACCTCCACCCATAGGCTGCTGGGCTTTTGTGCTTTCTCGTAGAACTAACTAACCCTGATATGACAACTTGTGCCAGGAATTAACCTGAATTGATTCACTGGGTCCCTAACAAAATTTGGATGATGAAACTCATTTCATGAGATGAGGATGGCTAATTTAAATAGAAGGCTTAACAGGTGTGGTAGTACATGCCTGTAATCCCAGCACTTTCAAAACCAGAGGCCGGAGGATCAGGAGTTCAAGGCAGCTTTGGATACTTAGTCAATTCAAGGTCAGCCTCCATTACAAGACATTATCTTTTGCTCTACCCCCCCCACCCAAAGAAGAAAGAAATCGGTGCAAAAGAAGGAAAGAGGGAAGGGATCTGCAGCTCGAGCTAGGCTGGGATGTGGCAGGGCCTTTATGTAAATAAAATTTTACTGGGAGAGGGAGAAGAGGAAGTAAAGGTTAAACATTCCTGGGATAATTCCTTTGATAGCAAAGATTTTAATTCCGGTGGATCTGACACCCTCTTCTGAGCTTCCGAGGCACTCCACAACATGGATGCATTTACATACATGTAGCCATAGCCCTCAGACACAATAAATAAATAAATAAATATGATTTGAATCCTTTTTAAGGATTTCCCTCACCTCTTAGTCTGGGGATTGACCAGCCCAACTGGATTAGCTCTTATGTTTGGGTAGCTTGGAATGTTAGTTCTCCACCCAAAAGTAGATTTCATTCTTTGTCTATATGAAGGGAATAGTCTTCCTTTAATAAGACTTCAATGCTACCAGACTAGGGACCAAACCTTGGGCTTCTAGCATGCCAATTAAGCACTGTTACCACTAAGCGATAGTCCCAGCACTTAGAATTTTATAGAAATGAAATGAGATCAAGTAATTGTATCAAAGGGTTCATATTCTTTGTTTCTTTCATTTGGCATAGTTCTTGTGAGATTAATCTATATTGTGATCACCAGCTTTTTATTATTTATTTACTTACTGTGATACTGGAGATTGAACCAATGACCAGGCACGTGCTAGACAGGCACTCTACCACTAAGCCGCATCCCCAGCACAGTCTGTAACTTCAGCACTTAGGAGACTGAGGCAGAAAGATCAAAGCTAGCCTGAGCTTCATGAGATACTGCCTCAACAACATTTTAATTTGATTTTAGCTGGACATGGTGAGGCAAACTTTGTGAGGCAGATCTCTGTGAGTTCAAGGCCAGCCTGGTCTACAGAGTGAGTTCCAGGCCAGACAGAGCAACAGGGAGACCCTGTCTCGAAAAGACCAAAAAAAAAAGAGGGCATCAGATCCTCTAGAACTGGAGTTACACATGGCTGTTAGGCACCATGTGGGTGCTGGGGTTCTAATCCAAATCTTCTGCAAGGACAGCCAGTGCTCTTAAATGCTGAGCAAACTCTCTAGGTTCAGTCCCCTTTTTTGAGACAGGTCTCCACGTAGTCCCACCTGACCTGGAACTCCAGATGTAGACTAGACTAGCCTGGATCTGAGAGAAATTCACCTGCCTTTGCTCCCAGATGATGGGAATAAAGGCTTTTGTTATCAAATCTGGCTGAACTGTAACAATTTTTACCAAAACATAAAATCTTGGGGTGTAAGTCAAATACAAAATATCACTAAGAACATTACAATATTCTTAAGAAAGTCTTGCTGCTTTATAAACAGAAATTGGGTTCTAATTTTACAATGGTGTATTTATATGAACACATGGACATCTTTAAAAACAGATAAGCCAGCCATGCATGGCAGTGCACGCCTTTGGTCTCTGGGAGTTCAACACCAGCCTGGTCTACATAGTGAATTCCAGGCCAGCTAGGGGCTACAGGTCTCAAAAAGACCAAAAAAAGTAAAAGCATAAATGAAACAAAAAAACAACAAAACAAAAAAAAAAAACCAAGATAAACTTTGGGACTAGAGCGATGGCTCAGCAGTTAAGAACACTGGCTACTCTTGCAAAGGACCTGGGTTTGTTTCCCAGCAACTGTCCGAAACTATGTAGACCAGACTGCCCTTGAATTCCCAGAGATCCACCTGCCTCTGCCTCCAGAGTGCTAGGATCAAAGATGTGGGCCAGCCACCACACCAGGCTGAAACTTGTAAGAAATTTAAATCTTTTAAATCTTTCTCAACCTTGTAAAACTTTCTCAACCTTGGAAAACTTTTGCTTATGCAAAGGCCCAGCCACTTTCCAAGAACTTGATGGCCTGGAGTGGGAACCCTTCCCCCTTTCTTTCATTTTCTTTGAGGCTTTGTTTTTGAGACAGGGTCTCCCTTTAGTCCCAGCTGGCCTGGAGCTTGCTCTGTAGACCAGGTTGGCCTTGAACTCACAGAGTGAATTCTTAGCCACCATGTGGGTGCTGGGAATCCAACCTGGGTCCTATGTAAGAGCAGTTGGTGCTCTTAACCACTGAGCCATCTCTCCAGTCCCCATATTTAATGTTTCTTACATCCTGGAAATGTAATTACATGTAGTTATGAGCCATGTGACTCCAGTGCAGGGAATCCAACTTGGGTTCTCTGCAAGAGCAGTATACACTTTTAACCACTGAGCTATCTCCCAAGCCTCAAGACCAAATTTTGTTTTGTTTTGTTTTGTTTTTGAGACAGGGTCTCCCTGTAGCCTGAAACTCCTTATGTAGACCATGTTGGCCTCCAGAGCACTGGGATTAAGAGCCACAGGCCCAGTTTATGTTAAAAAAAANTTTTTGTAATGATCCCTGAGTGGTCTGCATAAAAAGCAGCATTCCTCCCCCAATGCTCTGCAAATTCCCCCTTGTTCAAGGGTTAGGAGATCCAGTCCCCCCTGATTTTGGAGGACTACTAGTGCTAGGGAATCTAAGGATTTTTTACCAGGGCCAGGGAGGCCCCTCCCAGACCGGTTTCCACTGCCTAAGCCCCAGAAGGGAGGTGACCACTAGCGCAGTAATGAGTTCCCTTTTTTCCCTGTGGTTACCCTGCCTGGCTGCCATTTCTTCATTAGAATGATATAATACATGGGGCATCACTGCCACCATAGCACAGGTATCGTTGCCCTGTTTAAGAACTGCAGTTGCTATGCAGGGCGTGAGGCCTGAGTGTTGACACAACCAATATATTCCCTGTTCTGAGGGTATTATCCATTCATTATCACCAGTAACCTCCTGACACCTCCCCCATGAAGAGAGTCCTTGGGCAGATGTCACACAAGTGAAATTTGCTCCCCGAAGGGGTAAGGTGAGCCCTGTTCTTTTAATGTCTTGTTTTGTATTCGACCATCGGGGACCCCATCGACATTTTGAGGACATGCTTTCCTTTGTAAAATTTCCAATATACTCTAGAGCTTCATAGTACGGTGGTGTGGGACTAAGGCATAGCCAACATGACTCTGTTAACTCAGGCCTGGTCTCATTTAGGGCTTCATAAGCTATTTTTACTACCGCTTCCCAGGGGCTAGTTTTGTCCCTAGCTTTACCCTTACTGTGTCCCTTTCTTTTGCCCTTGCCCTTGTGTCCTCTCCCGAAGGCGTGAGGTTGGGGGGTGCTATTTACTGGCTAGTTTGTTGGTGGTGGGTTTGTCATAGTCTTTGTTTTGTTGGGAGTTGGGTCTGGGGCATCTGGCCCTGCCTGAGTATTACTAGCAATGGGATTTATTTGTCTCCTCATGGAGAATAATAATCCTTGATCATAGCCTGATTGATACAAGCTAAGGCCCCACATTTTTCCCAATTTCCCCAGTTTTTGTTTCCTTTTTGCCCTCTTCAGTGAATGTTACCTGAATGGGGTTGCAGTGGTAACTGGTGCATGCCCCATAAAGGGGGTTACTAGCCCTTCTCTGTGTCTTTACCCTAGTAACCTGGATAGCTCCCCTTTGCCCCACCCAAGAACATGACCCTGTGGTCTTGAACCCCCATGCCCTACAGTAGAAATCTCCCAGCCCACAACAGTCAGATATCTTTTGTGCAGTCGCAGTTTTTACTCCCAGGACGTACATAGATGTTGGTGTCCCTGGGCACAGCTCGTTTGAGGATGTGGGAACATCCCGGGGATCTAGGGTTCTCCCACCACTGGCAGAGTGCATCCTTTTTGTCTGTTACATTCTGGCCTACCCAGGTGAGCAGGGGTCCAATCAGCCACATCCCAACTTCCTCGGGCCAGATCACAGAGGTCGAAGTAGAGTGATGGCCACCATGTTGATGGCGTTGTGTCCTTCGTGGTGGAATTGAGGGCTTGCCCATTAATGGGGTTAGCCACTAGCCATGTCACTCTCTGTGGTTGGTGAGTATTAGGATTCTGCACTTCTATTACTGTTGTTGTCATCCATGCAGCCATTAACAGTCTCAGGGACTACACCATCTGTGAACGAGAAAAGACATAAGAACTCCTCAAGGGTTTGTAGCCCTTGGATTCAATTATATTATTGTTTCCTTTTCCGAGGGGGTCGGTAGGAACTTCAAGTTCCTTGCTAGTATCCAGATTGGTGCTTCTTCCCCAATAGGATATACACATCCAAAGCCTCTCCCCATAGTGATTAGTGGGTCTGAGCTTTTCCATTGGTATGTTAAAGGGTCTTTCCATTTAACCTTTACTTGGGGGTTAAGGCTTGTGTGTCCCCAATGCTTTTGGAACCTAGAATTCCATTTATGTCCTTGGAACATTTAAATATTTATGGCAAACAAGGCTTGCGCCAACTGCAGGTGGGGGTTTACTTCCCCTTTTTATTTTTGTAATTGTTTTCCTTGAACAATTGTGGTTGGCTTTCTAAAATGGCTTGCCTTTGGGGGTTATAAGGAATTCTGGTGGTGTGTTTAATCCCCCATCTTTTAAGAAAGTTTGCAAGGGTCTTAGAGGTAAAGCAAGGCCCATTGTCTGTTTTAATTTGACTGTTTAGTCCTAACATTGTGAAACATTGGAGGAAATGAGATTGGGCGTGTCTGGCTCTTTTCTCCAGAATGGGCCGTGGCCCAGCAGGCTCTGGAGTAAGTATCAATGGGCACGAAAACATATTTAAGTTTGCCAAAGGTGGCAAGGTGGGTGACATCTGTTTGCCAGAGGGCATTAGGTCTTAGGCCCCAAGGATTAACTCCTTGGGGTTGAAGCAGGGATACCTTAAGGAAGGGTTGGCAAGATTTACACATTTGACAGTTTTTCAATTCTTTTATAGGCACTTGAGGGAAATTTTGGTGTAGACTTCTCCATTTCACATGGGTTAGCTCATGAAAGTTTGTGGCTTCCTGAGCTGTTAGAATGTTAGGCCCCAAGGCCAGCTGGTCTGCCAGGGCATTGCCCATAGATAAGAAACCAGGAAGGCCCGAGTGTCCTCTAAGGTGCTGGAGGTATATTGGGGCACTCCTTCCTTCTAAAAGGGCCTGAAGCTCTACCATAAGAGGGGAGATTGGGTTACTATCAAGTCTAATGTGGGCCTGCAGTAAATGGGGTAGAAGGTTGACCACATATAAACTGTCAGTGAAAAGGTTGCAGGACTCCTGAATGTCCTGCAGCGCTATTATGACTGCTAATAATTCCTTATATTGGGCGGATCCTTGGCTTGGCTGGAATCTTTGGCTGGTTGGGGTGGAACAGTCTCCCTAAAGGCCACATAGGCTGAGCCGGCTTTCCCTCCATCAGTTACAATGCAGGGTGCATGTGGTATGGGTTCTTTTAAAAACAGGGAGGGCATTATGAGCTCCAGGGGGAGTCTTTGCAAGAAGGCGGCCCACTTAGAGGGTCCAAAATGACAATCCAGTTTTCCCATGAAGCCTTCTAAGGAAATAGCCAGGTGTGAGTGGTTGCAAGCCAGCCACTCAACATCTGTCAATCTGTATGGGAGGATGATGTCATGAGGGTCTATTCCATAGTGTCTCTGTGCCTGAGTCCTCCCCCTTATGAAAGCATCTGCCAGCTGGTCTGTTTGGGAGTACACTCGAGGTGTACCAGCTGTGGATGTATGTATCCATTCTAAAGGGGCCCCCTCCTGGGTGATGACTGCTGTGGCCAGGCTCTGTCCTGTGAGGACCCAAAGGGACAGAGGGCATTCTGCAGAATACCTTCTCAGAGAACAGTGATGTAAAGCATTTTGAAAAGCTTTGAGAATTTTTTGGTGTTCTGGGGTGAGGGAGATTTCCTCCTGAGGACTCTTGTCTCTTAATAGGGTAAATAATGGCATTAAAGTCTCTGTGGGGATGGCTACCCAGGGTTGGAGCCAATTGATTTCACCAAGTAAGCTTTGGAGTTGTGCTAGGGTAAGTTGGTCAGGTATTTTTATACTAGGTTTTATGGGACTAACTTGAGAGTGAGAGAGATGGGTAACCAGCACCTTGAAGGGAGGAACTCATTGGACTTTTTCAGGTGCCACTGTGAACCCTCCTTTAATCAAGGTATGTGATATTGTAGCCAGGAGCCCTGGCAGCTTATGAGGGTCCCAGTGGCCAATGATCAGGTCATCCACATAGAGGTACACTAAGGAGCCCTCCTGTGAGAGCACGGGGGCCAGGAAGGTAGTAAGATATTGCTGGCAAAATGCTGGGCTATTGGCCATGCCCTGTGGTAGCACCACCCACTCATATCAGTGATCTGGCTGGGAATAGTTGAGAGACGGCATTGGAAAGTGAATTTAGCGCAATCCTTGGGGTGCAGGGGAATGGAAAAGAAGCAATCTTTTTTTTTTTGTCTTTTTGAGACAGGGTCTCCCTGTAGCACCCAGCTGTCCTGGAAACTCCACTCGTAGACCAGGCTGCTTTGAAACTCACAAAGATCCGCCATGCACCCTCTGCCCCAAAGTGCTAGGATTAAAGGCGTGCGCCACTACGCCCAGCAAAAAAAGAAGCAATCTTTAAAATCGATTACAGCTATAGAAAAAAATCTGTGGGGATCGCAGGGATCCAGGGCATGCCCCGCAAAGGGGTCCCAACCAATTCCATTCTATCATTTACCTTCCCCAAATCTTGGAGCATGCGCCATGCTCCTGAAGCCTTGTGAATGACAAAGACAGGTGTATTCCAGGGACTCATAATAGGGCAGATGTGCCCGAGTTTTAATTGTTCATCCATTAACTGGTGTTGGGCCTCATGCTTTTGTCCTGTTAGTGGTCACTGCTCCACCCAGACGGGTTTTCCCGGTTTCCATAGTATGGGAGGAACCCAGGGAGCAGTGGCCCCTATGATTGGGGGTAAATTTTGATTTGTCTTTGCTTTTGGGTGTGATCATGAGGGGGGTCGATTAGGGGATCCTCAAAGTATAGTTTATGATCAGTAGTTAATACTGCATCCATCTGTCCCAACAAATCCTGGCCTAATAGATTAGCTGTGAGGCCTTGGGCTACCAATGGCCTAATTTTCCCTTGGTCCCCATCCGGGCTCACCCACTTCATGAGGGTAGAGGTCTCCTCAGTCTGGGAATTCCTCCCCACTCCCAAGACCAGGGGTGCAGGTGTCAGGGACCAAGTAGCTGGAATTTCCTCTTTTCTTAGGACAGTCCTGTCTGCTCTTGTAGATATTGGAATTGTCTTGGAGACATTGGAATTTGACACCACCAATGATAATTGACATTTGGGGTCACAGTCCCTCTGAGAGTGGGACCGTCCAATGAGCCTGGGGTTGTGCCTGTTCACATAGCTGGTTGCATTTGCGTAAGAACGAGCCTCCTTGGTTTGATGGGGCTAGAGGCTGCCCCTGGTCTAGTTTAAAGGTTTGCCTTCAATATCAAATGTAGATTTGCAGTCTCTTTTCCAATGTAATCCCTTTCTACAGTGGGGACAGGGGGTGCAAGGTGGCTTGCCTCCTCCCAAGACCTTACCCCCCGGATTCCCCTGGGGGCAGTCACGCTTAAAGTGCCCCTCTTGGCTGCAACGAAACAGAGCTGCCCCTTTGTTTTTTCCCCCTGGTAATTTGGTTGCACCTAAGGCTTGAGTGATTGCAGCTGTTAAGACTTAAGACCGATGTCTGAGCCTGTATGGCCTGCGTTAAGGCTTGTGCCTTATGGCTTTGAGTACCTATGTCTTGGGTGGCTAAAATCCAGGAACTCATTGTCCGGCCCCTCATGCCTGCACAGGCTAGGCGGTGATCGCCATTCATTCCCTCCCAGACTGTCATCCTAATAAATTGGTCTAGGAGGTCACCCGGGGGTAGCTTGCATTGAAGGCTTTGCTATACCTGGCCAATAAATTCAGGGAGTGTTTCGCAAGCCTTTTGTCTCATCCCCGCCAAGGGGCTCTCAGAGGGGCCGTGTTGAGTTTGTTCCATGCATCCAAGCTGCATTGCNCATTAAAACATTAAATGATGCCCAGCCTGGTGGCACACGCCTTTAATCCCAGCACTCGGGAGGTAGAGGCAGGCGGATCTCTGTGAGTTCAAGGCCAGCCTGGTCTACAGAGCCAGTTTCAGGCCAGCTGGGGCTACAGGGAGACCCTGTCTCAAACACACACACACACACACACACACACACACTAAAAAAATTAAAGAAAAAATTAAATGAGTTGTAAAATGGCAAGCAGAAACCTAGGGATGAAGAGGTCCCTCATATTTTCAACCTTTTGTACACCAGTGTGATTTCTTTCCAAGTAACTTCTACCAAAATTGACATTTAAAGAAAATGTGTGTGTGCATGGGGGCACAGGAAAGAGGGACCAATAAAAACTAGCATTTGGGAAAATGAGGGAACTGAAATGTTTTGGCCTCTGGCTAGTGTGGGAAAAACTCAGCTATCAAAATCTCCCAGATAAGGTTGCAAATAGTGCCCCAGGGCAGTTTCGTTCCACACAATAGACAGTGTGTTGAAACAGGTTCAGGGGGTGGCCAACCTCCACCCATAGGCTGCTGGGCTTTTGTGCTTTCTCGTAGAACTAACTAACCCTGATATGACAACTTGTGCCAGGAATTAACCTGAATTGATTCACTGGGTCCCTAACAAAATTTGGATGATGAAACTCATTTCATGAGATGAGGATGGCTAATTTAAATAGAAGGCTTAACAGGTGTGGTAGTACATGCCTGTAATCCCAGCACTTTCAAAACCAGAGGCTGGAGGATCAGGAGTTCAAGGCAGCTTTGGATACTTAGTCAATTCAAGGTCAGCCTCCATTACAAGACAATATCTTTTGCTCTACCCCCCCCACCCAAAGAAGAAAGAAATCGGTGCAAAAGAAGGAAAGAGGGAAGGGATCTGCAGCTCGAGCTAGGCTACGATGTGGCAGGGCCTTTATGTAAATAAAATTTTACTGGGAGAGGGAGAAGAGGAAGTAAAGGTTAAACATTCCTGGGATAATTCCTTTGATAGCAAAGATTTTAATTCCGGTGGATCTGACACCCTCTTCTGAGCTTCCGAGGCACTCCACAACATGGATGCATTTACATACATGTAGCCATAGCCCTCAGACACAATAAATAAATAAATAAATAAATAAATAAATAAATAAATAAATATGATTTGAATCCTTTTTAAGGATTTCCCTCACCTCTTAGTCTGGGGATTGACCAGCCCAACTGGATTAGCTCTTATGTTTGGGTAGCTTGGAATGTTAGTTCTCCACCCAAAAGTAGATTTCATTCTTTGTCTATATGAAGGGAATAGTCTTCCTTTAATAAGACTTCAATGCTACCAGACTAGGGACCAAACCTTGGGCTTCTAGCATGCCAATTAAGCACTGTTACCACTAAGCGATAGTCCCAGCACTTAGAATTTTATAGAAATGAAATGAGATCAAGTAATTGTATCAAAGGGTTCATATTCTTTGTTTCTTTCATTTGGCATAGTTCTTGTGAGATTAATCTATATTGTGATCACCAGCTTTTTATTATTTATTTACTTACTGTGATACTGGAGATTGAACCAATGACCAGGCACGTGCTAGACAGGCACTCTACCACTAAGCCGCATCCCCAGCACAGTCTGTAACTTCAGCACTTAGGAGACTGAGGCAGAAAGATCAAAGCTAGCCTGAGCTTCATGAGATACTGCCTCAACAACATTTTAATTTGATTTTAGCTGGACATGGTGAGGCAAACTTTGTGAGGCAGATCTCTGTGAGTTCAAGGCCAGCCTGGTCTACAGAGTGAGTTCCAGGCCAGACAGAGCAACAGGGAGACCCTGTCTCGAAAAGACCAAAAAAAAANGGAAGTGACTGGTGAAAAAACAGGTCACCAAACTCGAGCCAGGCTTAGAGATTTCCAACAGGCCACGTGTTTTGGAGAGCCCGTAAGGCCCAACACTGTCCCTTCAATCCCAGCACTGCAGAATGGACATTCACAGATGTCCACCAGCCTGGGCTGTATAGAAAGTACAGGCTACCTAGTGAGACCCAGCCTTCAAAAAATAAAGAGAAAGCTGTTTTTGTTGTTGTTGTTGTTCTTTTTGAGATAGGGTCTCCCTGTAGCTCCGGTTGTCCTGAAACTCACTATGTGGACCAGGCTGGCCTTGAACTCACAGAGATCTGCCTGCCTCTGCCTCCCAAGTGCTGGGATTAAGGGTATGTGCCACCAGCCCAATTTTATCTTTTTTGTTTGTTTTGTTTTTGGTCTTTTCACGACAGGGTCTCCTTGTAGCCCTAGCTGTCCTGGAACTTGCTCTGTAGACCAGGCTGGCCTTGAACTCACAAAGATCCACCTGTCTCTGCCTCCCAGGTGCTAGGATTAAAGGTGTGTGCCACCACGCCTGGCCCAATTTTACCTTTTAAATTAAATGGAGATTTCTTCTTTTGGCTTTCAGCTCAGAGGAGGCTAATTCGGTCATCCAAAATTGGGGTTCCTCCTTCATCTGACACCAGCTACCTCCATCATGCCACCCATGTTTGACCCCAACGAGATCAAAATCATCTACCTGAGGTGCACTGAAGGCGAGGTTGGCACCACATCCGCCTTGGCCCCCAAGATCGGTCTACTGGGTCTGTCTCCAAAAATAGTTGGTGATGTGACATTGCCAAGGCAACCAGAGATTGGAAGGGTCTGAGGATTACAGTGAAGCTGATTATTCAGAACAGACAGGGTCTAAGGATTACAGTGACGCAGACTATTCAGAACACAGGGTCTGAGGATTACAGCGATGCTGACTGTTCAGAACACAGGGTCTGAGGATTACAGTGAAGCTGACTACTCAGAACACAGGGTAAGGATTACAGTGATGCTGACTATTCAAAACAGACAGAGTTTGAGGATTACAGTGACGCTGACTACTCAGAACACAGCGTAAGGATTACAGTGACGCTGACTATTCAGAACAGACAGGGTCTGAGCATTACAGTGACGCTGACTGTTCAGGACAGGGTCTGAGGATTACAGTGAAGCTGACTATTCAGAACAGACAGGGTCTGAGCATTACAGTGACGCTGACTATTCAGAACACAGGGTCTGAGGATTACAGTGATGCTGACTGTTCAGAACACAGACTCAGACTGAGGTCAGCCCTTCAGCCTCTGCCCTGATCATCAAAGCCCCAAGTAGCCACTAAGACACAGAAAGAAGCAGAGAAACATTGAGCACAGTAGAAATAGTACTTTTGATGAGATAGTCAACATTGTCCAATAGATGTGGCACCAGAGAACTTTCTGGAACTATTAAAGAGATCCTGGGGACTGCAGTCTGTGGGCTGCCATGTGGATGGCCAGCACCCTCATGACATCATAGACGACATCAACAGTGGGGCTGTCCAGTGCCCAGCTAGTTGAAGCAAGAGAAACTTGTTTCAATAAAAGATAATCTGGGGGCTGGAGAGATGGCCTAGTGGTTAAGAGCGCTGACTGCTCTTGCAAAGGACCCAGGTTCAATCCCCAGCACCCACATGGCGGCTGAGAACCGTCTGTAACTCCAATTCCAGGAGAACTCCAGTTCCAGGGGAATCCGACACCCTCTTCTGACCTCTGTGGCATTGCATGACATGGGTGCACAGACCTACATACAAACAGTACACTCGCCGGGCGTGGTGGCACATGCCTTTAATCCTAGCACTTGGGAGGCAGAGGCAGATCTTTGTGAGTTCAAGGCCAGCCTGGTCTACAGAGTGAGTTCCAGGACAGCTGGGGCTACAGGGAGACCCTGTCTCAAAAAGACAAACAAAAAAACCAAACAGTACACTCATATACATAAAATAAAACTTAAAATTAAAAGACTATCTGACAACAGAAAAAAAATGAATACAGATAGAAGATAATATCCTTTCTTTGAAGTACCTGAATCCTGTCTTAGCATAGGGTGCTGGATGGCTTTGGTATCAACTGACACACCTGGGTCTAGGAAGCCTCCGTTGGAGGGTTTCCCACATTAGACTGGCCTGTGGCCCAAGTTGGTTTTGGTCAGTGTTTTGTCGCAGCAAACTAGAAAGCAAACTAGAACAGAAATTGGTACTAGAGAGTGGGCTATTGCTGTGACAGACCTGACCTTGGTGTTTTTTGAAGGACTGTGGAAGTGTTTGGAACTTAGGGCTGGACAAGCCATTGAGTGCTTAGTTTGCTGCTGTGAAGCTTGGAACAGTTATTCTGAAAGTTGTAGATGATGGAGGCCTGGTTTGTGAAGCTTCAAAGGCATGGAGAACATCAGAGCAGTTTGTGTGATAGTTTTGAATTAAAAATCTGTGGGTTCTTGTCTGCTGGGGCTGAAGAATCAGCTGTAACAAGAGATCAGCATCACTATGGTGAAATATTCTGGGAAGAAATTCCTCAGTTACAACACACAGAAACTGTGGTCCAGAGGGGGCCAAAGCCTCCACCTCAAGCCAGAAGCAGGGCTTGGTAATATGTAAGAGTCTCCAATATGGTTCTGGTGTTGAAATGTGATGGAATCAAAGAGAGCAGCCGAGGCCTGGGATTGTGACAAAGCAGGTAAGGCCATTGATGAAAGTGCATCTCAGGTGCAATGAAGACCCCACCAGAAGAGGTCAGAAGCACCCATTGGTGAAGGTGAGGCCTTAGTTTCAGTGGAGACCCCAGATTTTTAGAGATGCCAGGACCATGGGACGACCGCCAAGAGGTGTGGAATGGAGCTGGCCCCGTCCTGCGAGATGAGCTGTGTCCTGTGGATGGCAGAGTCAGAAAAGCGGAGCTGCTGAAATCCTTTGGAACCCAGATGTCCAGCCTTGAGCTACTTTGCTGGACTTAGGTTTTTTTTTTTTTCCACTGTTGTTCTGCCTATCTTCATTTTCTTCTTTTTTTTTTTTTTTTNTCAGATTCCCCTGGAACTGGAGTTCTCCTGGAAGTGGAGTTACAGACGGTTCTCAGCTGCCATGTGGGTGCTGGGGATCGAACCTGGGTCCTCTGCAAGAGCAGTCGGCGCTCTTAACCACTAGGCCATCTCTCCAGCCTGCTCAGTGATTTCTTGAACACGCTTTTCAGTTTGAGCTTTGTCACCTTTTCCTTTCAAAAACATGGCATCACCTTTGGTGACAATGACCTCTCCAACTTTTCCTAAGTCATGGACTTGAACATCTTCAAGGCTTAGATTCAATCCCTCTTCTCCAAATACCACACCACCAGTAGCAATAGCGATATCTTTTAGCCAGTTCTTCCTGTTGTCCCCAAACATGGAGCTTTGGCTGTTACCACCTGAAGACCACCTTTTAGCCTATTCAAAACCAGTGTACTGGGCTGGAGAGATGGCCTAGCGGTTAAGAGCGCCGACCGCTCTTACAGAGGACCCGGGTTCGATCCCCAGCACCCACATGGTGGCCGAGAACCGTCTGAAACTCCAATTCCAGGAGAACTCCAGTTCCAGGGGAATCCGAGACCGTCTTCTGACCTCCGCGGCATAGCACGACACGGGTGCACAAACTTGCATGCAGACAGTACATTCATACACATACAGAAATAAATAAAATTAATAAAAAAAAAATTTTTTAAAAAGAAATAAGAACCAGGCCAGGCATGGTGGTTCACACCTTTAATCCTAGCACTTGGGAGGCAGAGGCAGGTGGATCTTTGTGAGTTCAAGGCCAGCCTGGTCTACAGAGCAAGTTCCAGGCCAGTTGGGGCTACAAGGAGACCGACTCGAAAAGACCAAAAAACAAATAAGAACCACAGCCAGACCTGCAACAGGCAAAGAATATATACTTATCATATAAGTGTACAATGGGCATAGGACAGATGCTCCACGGGTGTGAAGTGTTTGCCACCTAATAGAGGGAAAATTTTCTTCCCTGCGCTCAGCTGGAATGCATCAGATGCCACGGCCTGGTGTCGTTGGGTAATTTGAAAGCCTTCCTTTGATTCCTCAGGGTGAGCAGGGCAGTATCTCAAGACTGTTAAGACAGGTGTCTCCATAAACAGACTGCCTCATCTTGGGAGTGACTGGTTGGTTGATAAGGCTTTAGCAAGGCCAGACTGGCAATTTATTCACATACTCTATGAAATGTTAACATCCTATCTTAGGGGTCAAGAAATGGAAACATTCCTCCATGGCCTGTGACTGCCTCCAGGTTCCTGCCCTGACTTCCCAGGTTGGGCTCCATCAGGGATGAACTGTGACCTGGGAGATGTGAGCGGAGTAACTTTCCTCCCCAAGTTGGTTTTGGTCAGTGTTTTGTCACAGCAATTGATGGCAAACTAGAACAGAAATTAGCCAGTTTGATTTCTCTTTCAGACAGGGTCTCAGACAGCCTATGGTGGCCTTGAACTCCTGATCCTACTGACTCTACCTCCCAAGTACAGAAATTCCAGGCAAGTATCACTAATTTGTACCCCACCCCATCTACCACCACCACTGCAAATCAAATCTAGGGCTTTACATATGCTGGTGGGAAGAACAGCTAAAGTACTCTAATGCTGAGCTATATTGTCCCCAGCTGTATTTTGGTCTCTACGTACGTCTGCCTCTTTAAAGCTAACATTAATTTATCAAGCTGGGCAGCAAGATGGCTGTCAGTTCAAACCAGCATGGACCCTCCACCAAAAATGCAAAACAAAGAATCCTCCAACATATCCCAAACCAAACCTTTTTATTTTGCCAGGCATGGTAGTGCACACCTGTAATCCCAGCACTTGGGAGGCAGAGGCAGGCAGATCTCTATGAATCCAAGGCAATCCTGGGCTACAAAGTGAGTTCCAGGACAGCTGGGGCTTCAGGGAGGCCCTGTCTCAAAAAGACCAAAAAGACAAAATTAGGAATAAGGACACTGAGAACATATTTGAGGACATTATTAGATGTAAAGATCTCTCATGGATTGAGATAACTGAAAATTAACTAGCTAGGTGTGGTTGTACATACCTTTAGTCCCTGCTCTAAAGGTAGGAGCACAAAGATCTCAAGTCTGTCCAGGACTACATAGTGGGACCATCTCAAGAAAGGGAAATGTATAGATGGGGAAAATTCTGTCATGCAAATAGCATGTTTTCACAAGCAGAATAATTTAGGTTTTTGTATATTGTATATATGAGTATATAGAGAGCAAGAAGAGTCTAAAGAGGATAACAGAATGTCATGAAAGCAAAAGGCCATGTGGGAGAGGACAGTGGGAATAAAAAGTTGTATATATAGAAATGTCAAAAATTTCTGTGCCCTAACTAAAATAGAGTGCTTTATCCCACTGAAAACTCAGGCTGGCCTTGAACTCTCACAGATCCATCCGCCTGCCTTTGCCTCCAGAGAGTTGGGATTAAAGGCATAAGCCACCACGCCCGGCATCATTTTGTTTTTTTAAAAGCTATTCTTCTGGTTTAAGGACCAAAGGGGGGGGGGGATAAAGGCTATTCTGAATGGGACCTTCCTGTCCCAGTTTCAAGGTCATTAGCACCAAATAGAAAACCTACTGATGGTCTGGCATAGTGGCCTTTGGTCCTTGCACTGGGGAGGTAGGCAGATGTCTCTGGGTTCTAGGCCAGCTTATCTACACACCAAGTTCTAAGCTACATACCTACATAGTGATATACTGCCTTTAAATTGCTATGTTGCTGAGAAGTATTTATTAGGTTTTCTGGCAATCTTTAGGGTCTCTTAGGGTTAGGATCCATTATGTCATCTGCAAGTAGGAATGTTCTGGCCTCTTACCACACCTAAGACTTCAAGCAATACAATGAATAAGAGCAGAGAAATATGTATATTCCTGCTTTTGGAGGACGTGGTGGTTTTTCCTTTATTACTATGTGGGCTACAGGTTCTCTGCTTACAGCCTTGTCTTTAAGACAAGAGTCTCCCTCTATCCCAGCTGTCCTGGAAATGGCTATGTAGGCCAGGATGGCCTCTGCCTCAGTGTTGGGACTAAAGGTGTGTGCCACCATGCCTGGCTTTGGGGTGTGTTCTATTCCAGGATTGCCCTGAATCCCTCATTTTCCTGTCTCATCCTTTGCCATGTCGTGAATGCCCTACACTTCCTAACCTCTTGCCTAACTGGATGTTTAGTTTTTAAACTTGCATGTTTAGTTTTTTTAAAATGTTATTTTTATGTGTATGAATGTACTGTCTGCATGTAGGTTTGTGCACCCGTGTCATGCAATGCCACGGAGGTCAGAAGAGGGTGTCGGATTCCTCTGGAACTGGAGTTAAAGATGGTTCTCGGCCACCATGTGGGTGCTGGGGATCAGATCCAGGTCCTCTAGAAGAGCAGTCGGAGCTCTTAACTGCTAGGCCATCTCTCCAGCCCCTGGACTTGCATCTTTAAAAGCTACCATAACCCCTTACTTTTCTCTTTCTTGAGACACAGTAGCTTTGGTTGGCCTGAAACTATGTAGACCAGGCTGACCTCAAATTAGAGATCTGCCTGCTTCTGCCTCAGGAGTGTTAGGATTAAAAGCTTTTGGTACTGGGGCTGGAGAGATGGCCTAGCAGTTAGGAGCGCCGACGCTCTTTCAGAGGACTCGGGTTCGATCCCCAGCACCCACATGGCAGCTGAGAGCTGTCCGTAACTCCAATTCCAGGGGAATCCGAGACCCTCTTCTGGCTTCCGAGGCATTGCACGACATGGGTGCACAGACCTACATGCAGACAGTACATTCATACACAAAATAAATAGGTAAATAATTAAAAAAATAAAAATAAAAAAATAAAAGCTTTTGGTACCATGCCTAACCTCACTTTTTTATGGGGTTTGGGTGCTTCACCTCAAAATCCCTAATGTCACCTGAACCAGACACACTACACATTTTGGGGAATTTTTTGAATTGTAAACAAAACCCACGTGTACTCTGCCTCATTTATCTGAACACCAGGGACTACAGGCATGAATTACCATGCCCAGATTGGATTCAATATGGATAATTTGCCATCATTCAAAGGACTAGCAAAGATACCCGAGAAAGATCAAATAAGAGGGGAGAAAATAACAAATGAATAACCAATAGTATTATCTTGACAGAACTGACAACTGAATTACATGCAGTTCATGTAGTCTCTGAAGTCTGAAGGTAGGTTAGGACAGGACACAAAGAACAAACAGCACCTCTTCCATAAGACAGCACGACAATTGGGGATCCAGATATCTATCAAATTTACCACGCTTGTCAGGTCATTAGGGACCACTAAAATTCAAACCTGTCTTCTATAATGATCATACACAAATGTAGCACTTGCTTTTGTTTAGAATTATCTTTTTTCCTTGGGGCTGGAGAGATGGCTCAGCGGTTAAGAGCAGCAATTGCTCTTGGAGAGGACCCGGGTTCAATTCCCAGCACCCACTCCGTGGCTAAGAACCGTCTTTAACTCCAGTTCCAGGGGAATCCAACGCCCTCCCCTCTGACCTCTGCAGCATTGCACAACATGGGCACACCAACCTACATGCAGACAGTACGCTCATACGCATAAAAATAAATAATTACTTTTTAGCTGAGAAAGCTGCACATTCACATCTATAGGGAATCAAGTGACCATTTTGCACGGCTTCTAGTTTTCAACAGAAAATTTGCAAAATATTTCTGAACTTAAGCCTATCTTGTGAAAGATGCACAAAGCCTTGGCTTAAAAAAATCCTCTCCGGGGGCTGGAGAGATGGCCTAGCGGTTAAGAGCACCGACCGCTCTTACAGAGGACCCGGGTTCGATCCCCAGCACCTACATAGCGGCAGAGAACTGTCCGAAACTCCAATTCCAGAACTCCAGTTCCAAGGGAATCCGACACCCTCTGCTCCACAGCATTGCATGACATGGGTGCACAAAACCGCATACAGACAGTACATTCATACACATACAGAAAAAAAAAAAAAACAAAAACCAAAAAAACCCAAAAACCTCTCCCCAAACAAATCATGACATATGTACCTGCATGGCAAAACCACCGTACAGAACTACTGCTCAATGGAAATATCAGAAGTGAAGTCCCCTACCCCATGGTCTGTCTAACCTATGAATGCTATAACCTTCCACCTTCAAACTTTGAACTTGCCTATTTTTGGTCAAGTAGACATAAAGCAGAAAACCTTCTCAATTTTACTAGACAGTTAATTAAGCAAACTTTTATTGAAGCTTACATTGTGGTACAGGAATACATTTCAACTGCTTAAAGTCCAACACCAATGAAGAGAGAAATCGCGGCACCCAAATCTTCCCTCCTCTAACCACATCAGGATGGATACTATTCAATCTACGGTTTCCTTTTTCCCCCTAGGCTTTGTTCCACACAAATCTGTGTGCGTTTTTAACATTAGAATTCTTAGTTTCTCATTAGGGGTAGGGAATCCAACCTCAAGCCAACAAAATATCACCAGACCTACCAGGTTTCTACCAGGTTACTGTTCAAGAACAAAATCCAGCTTAAACATCGGTCCTCCCAACAGAGCAAGTGAAAATACATTAGGTGTTGTGCTCATCAGGGTCCTATCGATAAAGCTGATTGAAAGCTCACTCAGCAAACAGTCCATCAATAGAGTGCTTGAAATAAGTGGTCTAACCACTTGATTCCAACCAAGTGGATTCTATGTTTAGAAACACTAAAGTGTTTTATTTATAAATACAGAAAGAACAAAGTATCACTATATCAATCCAGAACTATTAAGAAAATATGAGGACAATAAAAAATTCAGTCAACCTTATTTTCTCAGTTGCTTAAGTATTTGCAAATACCGCCAATAAGATGGCAACTCTCAAAAGGCTGTATTTCTAGTATGTTCTCAATATTTTCAAATATTGATTTTTTAATCCATTCATATGGTCTGCTACCTGGCTATCTGAGTAACTTGGATGGTTCTCACTCTGGGCAGTCACTCATTTGATATGTGAATGCTATGGTGAAGGAAAGACCACACTGGAGCAGGTGAAGTCAACTCTCATGTAAAGCTAAAAATCACAGAATTTTAAAGTCACAGATGTTTCCATTTTGAACCAAAGTTTACATTAATGGAAATTGATGGCAATGGCTGCCGAAAGGGAAAGTTAAAGATGACTGTACTGACTGAACCCAGAACATTTATGATTAAACTTCTAGTGGTAACACTCTCATTTAGCAAGGTGTAGTAAGTACTCCAATAGAAGGTAGATCACATAGTCTATAGCTTCTATGGGTTCACCTGTGTGTCAGCCTACTAATTCTTTATGGGTACTCCCTATTTATTACCACTGGAGAACAAATTCATTTTTGAGACATTCAGTCTTGTCATTTATCTTCCAAGCTCATGTCAAAAGAAAGGAGGTCACATTCTCATGTCTTTAAAAAGACTTAGGCCCTTGCCCCCAAACCTGGGATAAGATTATTATAAGCCCATAGTATGGAAAGTATTGCTTTGACTGAAGAGTTAGGGGCAGGGTGATATCGTGGTGTGGGAAGAAACTAATCATTAGGCTATATACGTAGGAGAATGATTAAAATAGTAAGACAAAAAACAAAAGTAATCATTTTTCTCACGAGGACTCAACATGTTGAAGAAAAACTTTAATTGCCATTGCAAAAACACCTGTATGAAGTAAAAATTTGTCTTTAATAACATTAGTAGAGAATATGTTCTAGAAAGTGGAGGTAACTGGACATAAAATTCTGGCAGCAATTAATTGAACAGTCCCAGATGGTTAGCTGAGGCCAACATCTAATGAGGACGAAAGCCTTGTCTGTGGGGAATTTTGGACGATACTTGCAGAAATATTATACTGTGCATAAACCAAATTGAATTGTTTTCACAAGAGTTGTAAAGTTTCATATAGGAAAAGTTTTTTTCTACATGCACTTCAATTTCACAGCAAGAGTGGCATAGAATACCTAAACACAGAAAAGAGCATTCATGCAAGATATCTAACTCCTTGATATAATAATGCATACACTTCAAAATGATTACACTATCATTACACCTAGGGCTTTCTGCAGCTACAAGGTGGTGGTCATGGAAAGCTCGGCCCCCAGTACCAACATCTAGAAAGCAGCCACCACCTTCTATGTGTCTTCTCTTTTTGCGTTTTTTCTTCTTCATTTTTCTTAATCAACTCTGCTGTTGTTGCTGCTTCTTAGCAAAACTGGTAAAAACAAAATTGTAATCATTGAACATAGCACTCTGGCAATCAAGACGTTTAAAACCTTCAATCTTCTGGGGTGAAGAAAGCACTGTGCGACACTTAGAACTCTGGAGAAAAATTTAAATAACCATTAGTTATTTCTGTGCTTCTGATCTCTATTATTTTCAAACAGAAGTTAAGCATTGAAAATAAATAACACGAGCTTTGCAGGAAAATGGCTGGAGCTAGAGGACATCATGCTGAGTGAAGTAACACAGTCCCAGAAAAACAAACGACGAATGGTATCCCTCATCTGTGGATGCTAGTGCCAATTACCTAGTTCTAAGTATTTCTTGTGTAGGGCCCCCTGAGCTTTTGTCCAAAGCGGTTGGGCATAATGCATATTGGAAACAACAACAACAACAACAACTGCATCAAAGAATTGACTGAAACAGTGAACTTCTGCTCAAAACAGTCAACTTCCTCATGGAGAATATTAAGACTGAGAAAGAGATGAAAAGCATGTTTGGCAGAATGCATGAGCTCTGGTGGGGTGGGGGAATGGGCAGGAACACGGGTCTAGATTTGTTAAAAAAATAAAAACAAATTTATGTGGAAAAAAAAATAAAATAAATAAAATAAATAAAATTCTAAGGCTGGCATGGTGGCTCACGCCTTTAATCCCAGAACTCTGGAGGCAGGGGCAGGGGCATGAGTTCAAGGCCAGCCTGGTCTACAAGTCTACAAAGTGAGTTCCAGGAGAGCTAGGGCTGCAGGGAAACCCTGTCTCTTAAAAAGACAAAACCAAACCAACCAACCAACCAACTGACCAAACAAACAAAAAACATCCTAATGAAACTGTGGCATTTTATCTCTTCTGGTCTCTTACTAGTCTGCTGGCTATGTAGAAGGACTGCTGGAAATTAAGCAGAAAGAAGGTTTCTGAATTTACTAGTAACTAACCATAGGTGCTGTGTACCTGAGGGACTCCATGTGTTACCTTGCAAATCACATCTTGTCATAACCCTCACTATCCCACTTACTTTTAGACTTTATTCTCAATAAAAATCAAGTTAGCTAGGCTGGGGAATCTAGTTCAGAACAGCAGAGTGTCTGCCTAACACACCTAAAAGCTTTGGTTCTGGTCAAGTATGAAATACCCATCCCAAAAAATTTAGAGGAAAAACAAAAGAAAGAAAACAGAAGTCAAATTACCTGATTAACAAACAAGGTGGTCACAAATTTTCCTGGCTTGAAGACTTCCACAACTTTCCTGATCAGGTCATCATAGGAGGTCTGACTTAAGTTTGTTTCAAAGCTAACATAAGAAAATTCTGGTTCTGGAGTGATGTGAATAGTCCAGTAAGTTCCCTTAGAGAAAATTTTCATTGTTAGTAATGGAAAGGGAAAACATAAATATTAAAATGGCTAAAGAAAAATTACTTACATCCGATTTCATTCCATTCATCGAATAGCCACAGGGATTGAACAATGTGGCATCAATGACAGAACCTGGTATCAGGTCACGAATTCCACTCTCCTGAGAAAAAGATCAAAGACCAAAGTAGACCCAAATTTGAAATCTTATTAAGTATGAGATAAACAGAAGTTAGTTTTTACATAGTCACAAAAAGTTTTCTTGCAAACACTTACACGAGTGACATCCTTTGCAGTAACACCATCTTTCATGTAGAACTGGTCCATAACTGCTGGGTCAAGCTCACTCATCAGAATTTCCAGGGTTTGATCTGGCTGATTGATTACTCGGCTCTCTGGGAAATCCAAAGTATACAAGTACCTATACAAAAGTAAAAAAATCGCTTATAACAGTGACAGATGATAGTTTAGGATGAGTCACACCAACTCTTTCAAGAAGCCCATCCATGTCTACCTTTTCTTACAAAAAGGCCAACTTGATCTGCAGTTCTGATGACTGACCCTTCACAGATCCTATATGTAGGCTTCCTACCACTGAGCAACATCTCTAATCCTTACTTTTTTTTTTAATTTTTAAAATTTTATTTATTTTTTTATGTGTATGAATGTACTATCTGCATGTAGGTTTGTGCATCCATGTCGAGCAATGCCATGGAGGTCAGAAGAGGGCATCGGATTCCCCTGGAACTCGAGTTGAAGACGGTTCTCAGCCGCCATGTGGGTGCTGGGGATTGAACCCGGGTCCTCTGCAAGAGCAGTCAGAGCTCTTAACCAGTAGGCCATCTCTCCAGCCCCTAATCCTTTTCATTTTGACCCAAGTTCTGCCCAACTCACCCAGAATGGTCTTGACCCTCCTGCCTCAGCCTCCATTATAGCTAAGATTACGAGCCTGGACCATTAGAACTAGCCAAAGATACCATGTATCGTTAACAATGAATCCACAAAATTACAAACACATACCAACAGTCAGAATTCATACGTCCCATACAATATGCTGCTCCATCTGTGAGGAGAGGGAATGTAGAATCAATATTAAAAATCAGTTAACAGGATAGCTTGTTACTTACTCAAAGTGAATTTAGATTAAAGGAGGAAAAAAAAAATCACGAGACAGGAATTTGCTATTAAAACACTTTTCTTGCCTGCCAGGCATGGTGGAGCATGCCTTTAATTCCAGCATTTGGGAGGCAGACAGATCTCTGAGTTCAAAGCCAGCCTGGTCTACAGGAAGACCTGGGGTGGGGGGAGTGAAGTGAGGGAGAGAAAAAAAACAAAAACCAAATTTTTTTTCTGTTTTGTCACTGAAAGATACACTTGTGCTTGTAAATTTATCTCAGTGCCTGAGAAAACTATGTTTCCTAACACTGCCACAGGGAACAAATTTGGTCACTTTATTATTCTTCTAATGAAATTCAAGGCCATTTCATGTTAAATTTCCTTCCCAAATATCCCAAGGTTTCCCTCAGCACAGTAAAGCAACTTCGAAAGTGCACCAGATATCCAACATTCTGGCTGAAGGCAGTACTTGATGGCACAAACAACTGGCAGAAGTCAGAAGATTTTCCTTTTTCATATTGCTGGAGATCAAACCCAGGGCCTTAAGTATGACAAGTAGGGGTCGTCTCACCTACTTGTACCCACCAGATTGTTCTTGAGACAGGGTCTCACTATAGCCCTGGCTGACCTGGAACTCACCGAGACCTGCCTGCCTCTGCTGGGATTACAGGCATATCCCCACCACCAAGCCTGGCTCAGATTTTCAGTTTTATATCTATGACTATAAGCGACTTTGCAGGAGTGCTAAGTTAGCTAACCTTAATTCTCTATAATAAAAACTTGGAATGAAAGAATGGAAAACAAATATTGCCAATTTGGCTTAAGTGATTATCTGTAACTGACTTTTTTGGAGACAATGGCCAGGAGTTGGCAAAAGGTGAGGCAGTGACCCAGTGTCCACCTCCCCAGCACTAGTAAGGACAACAAGCTCCCGCCAACACAACCTGGCTGTTTAAAAGGTTGTACTCTCTTACTTTTAAAGAAACTAATATTTAAATTCTATTTAAACTTACTTGGGAAAATTGCATTAAGAAACTCTATTTCTTCCTGGAAATTCCGGTGTGGGTACCCTTGGTGAGAAGGCTTCATGAAATTCTTGCGAGAATAAAAGAAGCTCTTAAAAAAGAAGAAAAACTTTAAGAACATTTTTCTAAATCAATTCTTTTCTGCAACACTCCACATGGCTCTAGTCTGATTTCATCTACCCATGGTCATACCACAGAGACTATCACATTTCTTCCTAGAGCAGCAATTATTTAAAAAACAAAGACAAAAAGTATAGTCTTACTATGTCTAGCTGACTGACTTCAAAGTTGTATGCTACAAAAGTCTCACTATGTCTGCCAGCTTAATCCCAGTGATCAGGAGGGAGAGGCAGGTGGATCTCTGTGAGTTCCAGGCCAGCCTGGTCTATACAGGGAGTTCCAGTCCAGATGGGGCTCCAGGGAGGTCCTGTCTCAAAAAAAGACCAAAACAAAATGAAACAAAACAAAAAGTCTCACTATATAGACTAGGCTGGCCTTGAACTCATGGAGATCCACCTCTCCCAAGTGACAGAACTCAAGGTGTGTGCCACTATGCTAGGCCTAAGATTGGTAGTTTCTAATGTGAGTTTTTAAAAGTAGGTAAGCAACCGGGCGTGGTGGTGCACACCTTTAATTCTAGCACTCGGTGAGGCAGAGGCAGGCGGATCTTTCTTTGTGAGTTCAAGGCCAGCCTGGTCTATAGAGTGAGTTCTAGGACAGCTGGGACTACAGGGAGACCCTGTCTCGAAAAGAAAAATAAATAAATAAAAATAGGTAAGCAAAAATTGTGGGATAACATAGATGAATGTAGTTATTATTGTGTGCACATGTACCATGGTTAAGTCAGTGGACTCCAGAACTGATTCTCTCCTGGCCATTAAACTCAGATTGTTAGCCAGGCCTGTGGCGCACGCCTTTAATCCTAGCACTTGGGAGGCAGAGGCAGGCGGATCTTTGTGAATTCAAAGCCAGCATGGTCTACAGAGTGAGTTCCAGGACAGCTGGGGCTACAGGGAGACCCTGTCTCGAAAAAGACCAAAAAACAAAACAAAACAAACAAAAAAAAAAAAACCTCAGATTGTCAGACTTGCATGGCACTGATCCATCTCACAAATATCTGGTTTTAAAGTCAGTGACCTGCAGGGTATGGTGGCGCACGCCTTTAATCCTAGCACTTGGGAGGCAGAGACAGGCGGATCTTTGTGAGTTCAAGGCCAGCCTGGTCTACAAGGTGAGTTCCAGGACAGCTGGGGCTACAGGGAGACCCTGTCTCGAAAAGACCAAAAATAAATAAATAAATAAATAAATAAATAAATAAGATAAAGTCAGTGACCTAATTTAATTACTATGCTTAGTGACTTTTTTTTTTTGGAGACAGAGTCAACCCCCCCCCCCTTTAGTCCCCAGCTGGCCTGGAGCTCACTCTAGACCAGGCTGGCCTTGAACCTCTGCCTCCCAAGTGCTAGGATTGAAGGTGTGCGCCATCATGCCTGGCAGTGACATTTCTTACTTTCATTATCAGACAATATATCTAAAATTCAGAAATGGGCTGGAGAGATGACTCGGTGGTTAAGAGCACTGGGATCCCTAACTCAGTTCCAGGGGATCTGATGCCCTCTTTTGACTTCCGAAGCCACTGCATCACAGGGGTGCACTTACATACGCAGGCAATATACTCGTACATGTAAAATAAAAACTCTTGCAGAGGACTGAGGTTCAATTCCCAGCACCCAGATGGAGGCTAAGAACCATCTTTAAGCCAGGTATGGTGACACACGCCTTTAATCCTAGCACTCAGGATCTCTGAGTTCAAGGCCAGCCTGGTCTACAGAGTGAGTTCCAGGACAGCTGGGGCTATAGAGAGACCCTGTCTCAAAAAGACCAAATAAAATAATAAATTAAAAAAAATAATAAAAAACCTCAGAAACTAAAGGAACTACTGATCACCAGTCTTTAATAATGGGTCTGAATACTTACTTGAATTGAGTCAAACCCACTGTAATCCCTAGCAAGCTTCAACAGGGGAACCAGTGCTTTCAGTAAGAGGGTGGTACCACATGTCTTCAAAATGAAACGTCTCTTGGAGACAAACATGCTACTCTCACTGCAACAGGAAAATAATTACAAGATTATTACAGTATTTATATATTACTGAGAATATAATAAACCTATTACTGTATAGTCATTTCCAATTTTTTATTGTCCTTTTTTTTTTGAGAGAGGGTCTCCCTGTAGACTCTGCAAAAGACAGGGTCTCCCTGTAGCCCCAGCTGGCCTGGAACTTGCTATGTCGATAATGCTGGCCTTGAACTCAAAAAGATCTGCTTGCCTCTGTCCTCCTCTTCCCCCCAGTGCTGGGACTAAAGGCATATGCTTGGAAGCAAATAACTTACCAGTGTTCTTTTCCTCTATTATACAAAAACAAATTTAAGGTTCTTTTTTGCCTTGAATTAGGCTCAAAGCATTAGTTCCTTATATATAACTCTTTTCCCCTTTGCATCCATCGATCCTAGGAATACTAGATCTTTCTTTTTTGGATTGGGTACCACAAAGATATACAGCTATTAATGCCTCCAGATATCTAGGCATAAATAATACCTCACAAAGAATCAATGATATAAGCCTATCATTATTTAAATACATATTCAGCCCATCTTGCTTACTACCCTTTTACATGCTCTTTTGACAACTATCTCACCATTTCTTCTTTTTTAGATAAGCTCCACAAGGAATGACTGACTTTCCATACTGACAATGGTGCACAGTAAGGATTTTGACAAACAGCTGTATATGTGCCAAACCCAATCTCAGTAAAGCTATACATTCAAAGCATTTATTGATTAAACTAAACTTTGTTATTTAATGTTTTAAAAAGGGTTAATTGCTTTTTGTACAATGCAATATCCCAACTGTTAATCAAATCTTTTTTTTGGTCTTTTTGAGACAGGGTCTCCATGTAGCCCCAGCTGGCCTGAACTCACAAAGATCCACCTGCCTCTGCCTTCCAAGTGCTGGGATTAAAGGCGAGCACCACCACGCCCAGCATCAAACTTTTTTTTTTAAAGCAAATTTTAACACCTCACTAGAAACTGGGGTAGAGGATCAAGGATGGGAGTGCTGGAATACAACATTTTTTCTTTTGGCAGATTTTACCACTCACTTTGAGGGAAACATGGCAACCATCATTAAGAACTACTAGGCAAGGCTTGAAAAGCTCCAACCAGGACTAGAAATAGATAGTTACCACCTGTTTTATTAGGACTTACCTGAGTACATACGCTTCCTGCTTGTCAGTTTTTGTCACACTTATGATTGAACATTGCACATCCTTCAAAAGTACATCCCACTCAGATCTATTATTTAACAAAAAGTGAAATTAATAACAGTATTAGCCTGCTTTAAAAAAGCCCACATAGAGTTTCCCTATCAAGACCACATTTCTTCTCATTTCTTCCTTATCACATACTTTACAGCGTCTCAGCTTCTCTTACCAACATTTGTTTCTATAGCCTGTATTAACATACCTGTACAAAGATGGATACATTTTGCTATCTGAAGAAAAATGGGAAATTATACTTTGTGTTTATAAAAAGAAAAAATGTAAAATAATCAATTTGGATAAGACATACAAAAGCCCATAAACCAAAGAAAACTATAAACTCTCAATATTGATTTATGAAGTTTGAGGGTGGAGATGTGTTTCAGTAGTAGAGCATTTATTTGCCTAGTATGTATGTATGTGGTTCACTGACCAAGGAGGCACCCATAAGTAAATCATCCTCCACACAACTAATACAACCCAGAGAATAAGGGTGAAGACTGACATTTTGAGGCTAGCGTAGCCAAACCTGAAACAAAACTACCATCATTTTCACCAAATTGGTATAGAAAACTTAAAACATATTTGACAAGACCCTACCCCCTAGGTGAATCCTTACAAGATGTCATCTTGGACTCTGACTCTTGCCATGGCAATTAGACCATAACCATTCAGTGGTAGCTATGTCTATGTTAATAGTAATAGAGCTACTAACACTCCCTAGGGAGGGTGTCGAGATCCCCCAGTTATTCCTCCAGTTATCCTATAAGTGATCACTATAAGTGATCCTGGAAGAGGCTAGACTAAGGTATCTATCTCTAACCCTTGTGACTAAGGCACAAATTAATCTTTATATTTATGTCTCTCTCCTGTGTGTCCCATTCAAATTCACGACACCTTCTATATTCCATATACATATTAATATATTCTATATTACCTACAAACACAACAGCAACAGTCCACTTAGTGTATATGTGTTTAAGTTAGGGCTGACCATTTGGATAACCTATAAAGGCTTGTCCCTGGAGATAAGGGATTCTTTCTCTCAACAACCAGATTACCTGTAAGTATCCACCTAGGGTGTGGGATCTTGTGAAACCACCCCCAAGTCGACAGGTGTCATTGTGCAGGTCTTGTTTAGCAACCATATTGTTGAGATTTCATGGGTGCACATTCTTGTCATTTCTAGGAGACACTATCTAGCAGCAGTGTCCCTGTCCTCTGACTCTTACATTTTCAGCTACCTCTTTTGCAATGTTCCCTCAGTCTTAGTATAAGGGTTGTGTTGGAGATATACCAATTGGGATGGGCACAAAATGGTCACTTATTCTCTGCAGTTTGGCCAGTTGTGAATCTGTAAAAGTCTGTCTGCTGAGAGAAAAAAAGGAAAAGAAGAATCTTAAATGTGGTAAGGGCTACATTTTTTTTTTTAGAATTTTAAATTTTATTTTATTTTATTTTATTTATTTTTGTATGTGTATGAATGTACTGTCTGCATGTAGGTTTGTGCACCCATGTCGTGCAATGCCGCGGAGGTCAGAAGAGTGTGTTGGATTCCCCTGGAACTGGAGTTAAAGACGGTTCTCAGCTGCCATGTATGTGGGTGCTGGGGATTGAACCTGGGTCCTCTGTAAGGGCGGTTGGCGCACTTAACCGCTAGGCCATCTCTCCAACTCCAAGAGCTACATTTATCTGTAGGCATAAAGATATGAATTCCCTTCCCATGGAGAGGGGAATCCAACTAGAAGGCTGTTGGTTACCACCAAGATAAAAGTACTACTATTGCTGGCTGGGAAGAAAGGCACGCACAACAGCACAACCATGCCTTGCTTCTTTGGGATCTTTGATTAATCTCTTTAACCACTTTTTCAGTGTCTTAACACCCTAATATTAGAGTGAAATTAAGATCCTTAAACCTTAAGATTTGAGACTCTACTCCAGGTACTTCGTCATCATTGTAGGCTGAGCATTCTCTTCTTTCTACGGCATCCTTATCCTCTAGCCACCTCCAATCCTGGCACGTGGGAAGTGGACCTCTGTGAGATTGAAGCCAGTCTGGTTCACAGTAAGTCATAGCTGGGGCTACAGGGAGACCCTGTCTGAAAATTACTACCATCACCACAAAACAAATAATTAAAATAGGATATGCCTTATCTCGGGAGGTAGATCTCTGTGAGTTCAAGGCCAGCATGGGTCTTCATAGTGAGTTCCAGGACAGCATATACATATATGTGTACACACACACACACACACACACACACACACACACACACACACACACACACACAGGCTTACCAAACAGATCAACTTGGTAAAATAGTTCATAATATTGGTTAGAAATCTCAATGCCAGGGCTGGAGAGATGGTCTGGCAGTTCAGAGCGCCTGACTGCTCTTGCAGAGGACCCGGGTTCAATCCCCAGCACGACATGGCGGCTGAGAACCATCTTTAACTACAGTTCCAGGGGAATCCGACACCCTCTTCCAACCTCCGCGGCATTGCACGACACGGGTACACAAACCTACATGCAGACAGTACATTCATACATATACAAAATAAATAAAATTAAAAAAAAATCTCAGTGCCATATGCTTAGGAATAAAACAACATCTACCATTATTACCTAACCTAATATTACATTCTAATCAAACATTTATAAAGCACTTTTTGACTTTCCATTAAAGCACTTTTGAAAAAAAAAAAAAAACCAACAAAAAACAAAACAGCAAAATCTTTGCTTTAAAACAAGAGTCAATACTTTTTGTGAAAAGCTACTTAGCAAATTTTCTAAAATTTCCAAGTAGCTTTTAGCTGCTCAGTTCTGCCTTTAGTATGCAAAAATAACCACAAATGCTATATATAAGGGGGGGGGGGAGTACTGTAGGTTCTACTAAGATTTTATTTATAAAAGTAGGTACATTCTCCTGCAAAAATGTGCTGATATAGTCAACAGTTTCTAGCTGGCTCTTCACCTTTCTTTTTTTTTTTTTTTTGGTCTTTTGGAGACAGGGTCTCCCTGTAGTCCCAGCTGTCCTGGAACTCACTCTGTAGACCAGGCTGGCCTTGAACTCACAAAGATCCGCCTGCCTCTGCCTCCCAAGTGTTAGGATTAAAGGCGTGTGCCACCATGCCTGGCTCACCTTTCTTTTATGTACATGTCTAGTACTAGGAGTTCTTCAGTTTTCTTTCTTGCCACTTTCTTTCTTGAGCCTTCTGGCTTAGATGATTATGCCTTCATAGCTATTTGGCTGATGATAATGTCCTTTTGTTTTTGTTTTCTTGAGAAACAAATAAATGTAGCCCAGGTAGGCCCCCATCTCAACGAGATCTGCCTGCCTCTGTCTGCCTCCTGACTGCTGGGACTAAAAGTGTGCATCACTGTGCCTGTAATCCAGTACAGAGAGACCAAGGCAGTAACTCCTTTTCTAGGGGACTCTGTTCTGGCCCCCGTAGGCATTGTATAACACGGGGGTACTTACATAAGGGCAAAATACACATAAAATAACAAACAAAAAATTCTAAATAAAGAGAACAGAAGGCTGTCAGGAGGTGGAAGAAATGAACTAGTTACATTCAAGTCACCTGAAAGGTCGGTAATGTGTAGATTCAGATTCTATTATTGCCAGATCCAGTTGAGGCAGACAGAACTTTGAGCATGGTACCCTGGCCAAGATTTGAGTTTCTAAACTTCTAAAAGTGATTAGATTACACATTACTTCCCAAAGTGAGAATGGCTTGTTTCAAAATCCAATTTAGCTAGCCATGGTTTACAGTCATGCTGAAGCCACGAAATTCTGTGTGAGCTCAGAGCCTGATTTAGTTCTGTTTCAAAGACTCATATTACACTCAAGCTGCCACTAACCGTTACCCAAGGTAGTGAAATACCTAACACGAGAGTATTCTTTTTTTTTTTAATTATTTATTTTTTTTATGTGTATGAGTGTACTGTCTTCATGTAGGTTGCTGCACCCATGTCGTGCAGTGCCGCAGAGGTCAGAAGAGGGTGTCAGATCCCTACATGCTCATGCAAAATGCAGCTAGGTGGTTTGGAAGCCCAGTTCAAACTTCGAAACTGTGAGGAATGCAGTGAAAAGCTTAAGTCCTCAATAGGAAGCTTTTCTACTCCAAACATTTACACTTAAAAGGTTTTTTGGCAATGAACTGTAAATTCTTTCAGTGTAAATGACTAAACTGAACACTGTCCCAATGATGCAGTCAAAAAAGGCAAGAATTTCTGAAGGTTAACACTGAGGTGTGATTTACTACCTGAAGCGGCAGTTCTTTACTGAAAATCATAGCTTGTAAAATCTGTAAAGCAGGTTAAGAATACCCTACCAATTGTAAGGCACTCCCACAATTAACTAACGGATACAGCATCTGTTCTTTTCATCGTCACTACAATTTCTCAGGTATACTCAACGCATTACACAAGGTCTCTTGAATTGTAAAGCAGAAAGATTTTTTTTTTTGTCTTTTTGAGACAGGGTCTTCCCAGCTGGCCTTGAACTCAGAGATCTGGAACTAAAGGCGTGCACTACTGCGCCCCTGGGTAGGTGCAAAGTATTTTAAAAGGTCAATATTCTACCTTGACTTGGCCTTAAAGCTTGCATAGGCCAATTTTGTTTAAAGGGCTTTCTAGGCCCTCATGCCATACACAAAAATCAATTGCAAGCCGGGCATGATGGCGCACACCTTTAATCCTAGCACTTGGGAGGCAGAGGCAGACGTATCTTTGTGAGTTCAAGGCCAGGGAGACCGTCTCGAAAGACCAAAAAAAAAAAAAAAAAAAAAATCAATTGTAGGTGGATTGCCAATTAAATATGAAAGGTAAGACCTTTAGGGGAAAAATATCTTCTAGACTTGAGACTAGCAAAAGTATCCTTTAAAAATTGAAGTAGGGCTGGGTGTGGTGGCACACGCCTTTAATCCTGCACTTTGGGAGGCAGAGGCAGGCAGATCTCTGTGAGTTCAAGGTCAGCCTGGTCTACAGAGTGAGTTCCAGGAACAGCTGGGGTTACAGGGAGACCCTGTCTCGAAAAAGACCAAAAACAACAACAACAAAAAAATTGAAGTAGGGCATGGTAACAATCCTTTAATTCCAGCACTTGGTAGGTAGAGGCAGGTGGATCTGAGTTTCAGACCAGCTGGGGCTATGGAGAGACCCTGTCAAAAAAGGAATGCCGTCCACCTCCCTGTACACAGGGTCACACGGGCTGAGTGCCTCTGTGAAGTATTATAAATACACATTTGGTTTTGCAGATTAAACTCATGTTCTAGTACTTTATCAACTAGGTCTCTAAGGCTACCCCCCTCTAAGCCCCAACAATCCTACTGCATTAACCTCCTGAGTGCTGAGATTCTGAGATTACTGGGAGGTGCATGCCTACAATCCTAGCACTAAAGAAAGTTGAGGTAAGACAAAGTCCCAACAGAGGCTGGGCTACAGAAGACACTGTCTCAAAAACTAAACAAAATGGTGAACAAAGAAAGAGAAAGAAAATGTGAATCCAATTATTTCACAAAGACAAGCATATCCCTAAAGATAGGAAAATACAGGAACTGTCTTTTCGTGTTTATAAGACATTTCTTGTATTTTCCTATCTTTTGGGATATGCTTGGTCTTTGTTATAAACACAAGAGATTCCCAATTTCATCAATCAACAATGCATCCTTAAAAGGACCTCCATGCTTTTGTAAACCGTTTCTACCTTTACACCTTCTACCACTGACCTACCTACTCCATCAGTTCCATTTGCATTTCCCAGTTTTATAGAAATGTACTCTTTCTGTAATTTGTTGAGTTGCCTTTTAATAGGGATTTGTTTCCCAGTGTGGGGGTTATCACAAAGCTGCTATAAAAATTCTTCTCTTTTTATGGAAATGTTTCCTATTTTCTCTGGTAGACACAAATAAATAGTGGATTTAACTTCTTAAAAGAAAGAAGCTGGGTGTGGTGGCACACGCCTTTAATCCTAGCACTTGGGAGGCAGAGGCAGGTGGATTTTTGTGAGTTCAAGGCTAGCCTGGTCTACAGAGTGAGTTCCAGGACAGCTGTGGCTACAGGGAGACCCTGTCTCCAAAAAGACAAAAAAAAAAAGAAAACTGCCAGGGGGAAGGAGGAGGGCTGGAGAAATGGCTCAGCAGAGAGGACCTGGGCTAGGTTTCCAGCACCCACAAGGTGGGCTAACAATTGCCTGACACCCTCTTTTGATCTCTGTGGACACTGTACAACACAGGTGCACTTATATACAAGCAGGCAATACAATCATACGTATGAAAACAAAACAACTCCAGGTATGGTAGTCCCAGCACTTGGGAGGAAGAGCACTGAGATCAAGGCCAGCCTGTTCTCCACAGTGAATTCCAGGCCAAGCTAGGGCTATGGGGAGACACTGTGTCAAAAAGACACAAACAAACCAAAAAAATCCTGCCAGGCCTGGGAGTGTAGCTTAAGGTGTTTCCTCCTATGTCTTGGTAGATGTGGAAAAATATTCTTCCTTGAATGTTACCATTTGGGCTGCAAATTTTCTTTGCCATAATTAACTAATTTAATTTGTTATTTTTACAGGACTACTATAATTTTCTCTATTTCTTCTTCTATCAGTTTTGGAAAGGAATTGTGGGAACTTTCCCACAATATCCTTATCTGTTAATGTATGACCTCTGTAATAATGCCCTCTTTGGATATTTTGGTTCTCATTCTTCTCATTCTTTCCAGAGCCTCAAGTTTAATATGGTTTAAAATAGACTCCTTTATTTTAACCTAGTCTGTTAATCTGTCTTTTACCCTCATTTTTGGTCTACTCATAATTTTCAAAATTTACTACCCAATAAAGTTCAAGATTCTGTAGAAGGGTATGCTGAAAGGCTAAAACTACAGTGACCATAACATTATTTCCTTTCTAAATAAAATTAAGGGCTACACATCAAATTGCCATGACATCTTTTTTTTTTTTTTTTTGAAGCCCTGGAGCAGTGAAAGGAACTGCCCTCTAGGCCAAGTAGGTGTAGCAACATTATAAATTGGCACAGATGACTGCGAAAGAACACCGGCAGTCTGCACCATCTTGTATTACATCAAGAGAACTAAGTATATCTCATTGGTTTAGCAGTGTCTCTAACATAAAAACAAAGAGGTAGCGAACCATGTATACGCTCAGACTCTCCAACTTGTTAGCGCATAACATGATATCATTCACTAGTAGACTAAGTATCACAACAACCAAACCATACACCTAATTTACACCCATAAAAAAGCAAACAATCAGAAAGACCCAAAACCTATATTAAATTAAGTTAGAGATCCTCTATGTTGAGAAACAACGTCTTCACTATGAATCATAGGTAGCGTTTGAGATAACAACAGATTATGTGATTTCAGGATTATTACCTGCAAAATCTTGGCAATACAGTCGTTTATAACGTTGATAAAAAAAACTCCATATACAATTACAAAGACAGTCTGCGAAGCCTAAATTAATTGTAGCACACCAATCCCTCTCTCTATCACAACCGGTTGTAAATGTACATCTGATCTACCCACGAATTCCTATATATATAGCGTGAATCCAGCAAATGCTGAGCATGCAACAGTTACTTCGACAATGCTATTGCTCAACTAGAAACTCGATGCTCACTCAGTAGGTGGTACACATCCATGTGTAAGCGCCGGGGAGGCGACGAGCCACTGAATGCTCAGGAGGCAGAGTGATCAGCTCATGACGTGCTTCTTATATCAGTCTCTATAACCATGTTCTATGCAACACAGGACTATTGATTACCTTTGTACCTGAGATCGTCTAAAACAGATTCTTAACATATGGAGTTTTTTCCCTGCGCAATTGGACTCTTAGTCATAATAAATATATAATGGCAAAAGACGTCTATACTAAATTGCGCGTGCTAAAGAGAACTAGAATATTACTGCTTTGCGTCTTATATCACTTCAGTAACATTATTCGACCTTTAAATTATTGCGGAGCTAAATTTAATAAGTTAGATAAAAAGTCTCTAAAATCCTATTGTTCCTGAAGTCTCACTGACTACTCACCTGAGAGAGATGTGTGGATATCAGGAATCCCTTCTCCCATGCTACGTTTTTGAGGATGCGAGAAATATAGCCAGCATTTGATATCTTAAGCTTATATTAGAAAGGAACGAGGTCGAGTCTCTCTCGTGAGTGCGCTATCGTGCCTGGAACTCACTCTGTAGACCTAGGCTGGCCTTAAACTCAACGATGTAGACTCGCAGCTCTGCCTATCTTGACTCTGACAGCTGGGATCATAATGCGAAGGGTCGAACTGTTGGTGGTTGACTGTGCGCATTTATCTTTTTTCTTCGAGGATCTGGTAGATAATCACGACAGCAGAGCAAGAAGGAATCATTTGGAGGGAGCCAGTGCTTCATTTCTGAAATGGAGATACTAACGAGGGGGAGGAGTAAATAAGGTTTTACATACTGGTTTTGATTTTTTTTTTTTTTTTTTTTTTTTTTTTTTGGACCAAGGCTAGAGAAGTGAACAGAATACCATATAAAAGATGTTGGCATCGCTTCTTCTCGGCCTTTTGGCTAAGATCAAGTGTAGTATCTGTTTTTTTATCAGTTTAATATCTGATACGTCCTCTATCGAGGACGTATCCACAAAAAAAAAAAAAAGAATGATTCATAGGCANAAAAAAAAAAAAGTTCCAGAGCAACACCACCAGTTCACCCTTGATTAGTCACTGGAGAGTAGTTAACAGTGAACTTCTTCCACCCAATGACAGATTCCAGTTACTACTTAGCTTAGCTTCTAGGCTAACCTGTGGCGCGGACTTCCTTCCAACAGTGGTTTAATGAGTGCTAAATATCCATAAAACGTGGCATTAAATAAGGAAGTCTACAAAGCAGAATATTCTGTCCTTAGAGGTTTAACTTTTGCCATTATTTTTAAGAGTCACATTGAAACAGTAAAAATTTCAGTTACTGGTTACAAACTAAACGTGGTTCTGAAACATTTAAAGAAAGCAGGCTACCTTTTCAGAAAGGCCTCCCCCCCCCCCGTACTCAGGAGACATTTTAATCAGCCAAAGTCAGTCCTCTAGCATTTTTGACCAAGAGGTTGGGGAGATCAAGATTCTTCCCTTTATTAAAGGTGTGCTACAAATTAATTTAGGCTTCGGCGTCTTTGTAATTTGCTTCCTAAAACAGTTATTGCCAAGATTTTGCAGGTAATAATCCTGAGAACACTGATTTTTCCAAACGCCTATCAGAAAGTTTTTCACAAGGAATATCAAGAAGCTTCTCTATGGTTCTTATGAGAAAATGTATGTGTAACTATTTACTAGTGAAATTGGCAAAGTGAGAGCTTGTTACATTTCGGCTACCTTTTTTTTTTCCTACAATGGAAATGTTCACTACTAATATGAACTGCGTTTCCCGATGTGCCTTAAAGTCTCTGCAGCACGTGGCCGCCGGGATTCTTTAGCTTTTTGTCAGAGGACGGTTGCGCGGTGCAGCCAACATTCCTAAAACGCCCATTGGTCCCCACCCTGGGGCCAGGCTCTCGGCCGAGGACCGGAGCTCATTGGTCCGCCAGTCAATGAAGCGGGCCACGCCGGTCCCTCCGCCACCCGAGTCGCACTAGTGCGCAGAGAAGCGCGGCGACACCCGAGGAGGGGGACCCCGAAAGGCAGCATGGGGTTGCCGCTGGTGTCACCGTCGCCGGGAGGTGGGCCCTGGCTCTCTCCGGGTCGCCTGTGCGATTCTCTTCCTACAATGAGGCCAGCAGAAGCTCCCTTCAGGGACGCCCCTCGGTCGCGCGTGACTGCCGCGACGAGTGGGGCCTCAGGTTCCTCTGGCCCAGCTTAAGTCATTGGGTCCCCGGCCGCGCGGCTGGCCTCTAATCCCGTCCACGCAAACCCTCCACCAGCCCGCACTTCCCCGGATCCCGACTCGCTAACAGGTTACACAACCCAAGGTCAGGAGCCGGGAGCACGCGGAGGGTTGCGGCCGAGGCGCTCGGCTGCAGAGCACGTTGGGCCGGCTGAGGGGCCCAGCCACTGCGACACGGCCGCTCCCGCCCAATCCCGCTGCACGCGCAGCCACCGCCGCGGGAGGCCTGCTTGTCGCCCCGGCCGGGCCCGACCACACCTGCCGGCGGAGACCGCGCGGCCCCGCGCCCCCGGAGGAGGCCCGGACAGCCTGCCGGAGAGCCGGGAGCCCCGCGCCACCCGGCCGGGGACGTTACCTGAGCACGCGGCCGCGCCGGCCTCCTCCCCTCCCCCAGGGCACGGCCGGCTCGGCAACGGTGGCGGGAGAAGCCGGTTCCCGCCCCAAGTGGACGCCGCCGAGACCCCGCGCCTTCCCGGGCCGCAGCCGCGACCCCCGCCCGCTGACCTGGCCCCACCTGAGGGGGGCGGGAGCGGAGCCGAGCCGCAGACTAGCCGGCGGGGAGACCCACCCGCACCCGCAGGCCCGGTCTGCGAGGACAGCCCCGGGCACCCACCTTGGGATAGTGCGAAGATCCCCAGATCCCTGGTTGGCGTCGGACTGCTGCCTGGAGAACCAAACCTCCAGGAGCTTCTCGGTCCCTTCGAAAAAATGTGCAGCTTCCATCACCGTGAGACTAGCGAACAACCAACAACCACAGAAAATCAACTAAATTAAATCTCTTCTCCCGCCGCTCCCGCCGCCGCTGCGGATTGTTCCAGCTGTGTTACTAAAGTTCGGGTTCCTTTTTTTTGCTATAATTTTATATTAACTTTTTTTAAAAAAAGGACTAATAAAATTTTCCCGGCTATTTTTGTGAGCGAAAGTTGAACGTGAGTCTGTTGGAAATAGAGGCAGATACAGTTCAGTCTCTTGTAGTCCGCTGCTTTCCCGTTAGAGAGAGTTGAGCGAGCGCTAGCTAATGTCGCCGGCCATACTGTGTAAGCGAGGGCTGTGCGTGAGCCGCGACTTTATATAAGGCAACCGACCAGGCAGGAAGTGACGCAATCGTCCCGCCTCCCCCAAAGCTCATAGGGGCAGCCATGTGTCAATCACACGTCGGGCGCGCTGGCTGGCTGGCTACGGGCCTACTGGGAGTGCAGGGAGCTAGGCGCTTGGTTGCAGACCGAGCTACTGCTGCTGTCCCTTGAGCGGGAGACGGCACTGTTGTCCTCCCGGGCACTTGGGAACGTGGGGTTGAATGTGGAATGGGTGGGGAGGGCGGGAATGGAGTCAGGCAAGCTGCACCGCGCTGCGTTTAACAACTGGCTATCCGAGAACGCGCGGGAGTCTTTAGGGGTGTCAGCCAGGGTCCGCGGGAGCGATGGCCACTGAAGGCTTGGCGTGATGGCTTTGATCCTGTGCAGTTCCCTGGTTCTGCTGAGGCTTTTGGTCATTCTTTGAAGTGTTTCCTCCATACGAGCGCAGCCAAGGCAATAAAAATGTCAGTGACGTACATATCGCTTTAATTCTGTTCACGCTTTATCTGATGCGAGAATGAATACAGTTCTCGACCCGTTTACACAACAGCCAGAAGCGTTTGTCTTCCTATTTCAAAAGGGAAGAGCAACGTGGCGTCCTGCCTTGGAGGGCTCTAGCTCTATCTACCTTCCACCGTGTGTCTCGCCTAGCTTCGGAGCTGGCTGAGTGCTGCAGCCACCTATAGCAACCTGTGCTGCATTAGGTCTACGGGTGGAGAATTACTCTGCAAAACTATTTCTAGGAACTAGTTCTTAAAGTTATGTTAAAGTGATGATCTGCCTAACTGAAAATGTTCCTCCCAAATCGTCTCCCTCGAATTTATAGAGCTGTCTCATGCTTAAGAAGAATTTCAAATCAATAAATTGGTATCCAGGAGTTTTCAATAACGCAGTAAAAGTCAGTTTTTGTATGAGGTGGCAAAAGCCCTAACAATGTTAGGACTTACTTAGAACTACTGGGGGAAATTAAAACCATCAGTTGGACATAGGGCACAGGCTTTTATCCCAACAGAGGCAGAGGCAGGTGGATCTCTGAGAGATTGAGGCTAGCCTGATCTACATAGTTCCAGGCCAGCTAAGGCTACAGGGAGACCCTGTCTCATAAAGCCAACCAACAAACAAAACAAACTATCACTGTCACAAGACAAAGTAAGCTTTCCCTGTAATCCTTAAGGAAAAAGCCACTGAAAAACATAGAGTTGAAATTTGCCTTGTAAGAAACCAGCAAGATAGTTCTTGTCCTGCAAAAACATGGATCTATGTCTCCAGGAAATTTGTTGAAGGAAGCTGTATAGTGATGTAGGTACATATACAACTTTTGTTATGTTTTTAAAAGTGTCTAACTTAAACTGGAGATTAGGGCAAAATATCATAAATGCTACTTATTTTATTATAATAGTAATTAATGGAGGATGTGGTTGTTATACTTGGAATAAAGATTAAAGGAGTATTTCTGTGTTTTACAAGCTAGTCAATTATTTGATGGCTGGTTATTGAAATGAAGACTCTGCCTACTAAACCACCTCAAACACTAATTGTGGCATAAACATAATTTGGCTTATAATTACTTATAATTAGTTGCTTTTTCAATTACTATTATACTTTTTCCCAATGCAATTTAAGTTAATAAAAGCGCCAAGAATCTTGGCAAGGTAATATAGGATAACTTAAATTAGAGTCTATGACTTGGATTGGTTCTTTGTAATTTTTTTTCTCTTCCTTCCTTCCTTTTGGTCTTTTTGAGACAGGGTCTCTCTGTAATCCCAGCTATCCTGGAACTCCCTAGGTAGACCAGGCTGGCCTTGAACTCACAAAGATCTGCCTGCCTCTGCCACCAGAGTGATGGGATTAAAGGTGTGTATCACCAAGCCTGGCAAAATGTATTGTTTTTCTTAAGGACCATTATTATGGTCCTTAAGAATTTCTTTTTTTTTTTTTTTAATTTATTTTTCTCTATGGTTTGAATGTAGTGTCTCCAGGCAGGTCTGTGTGCCCCTGTCGTGTCAGGCCGCGGAGGTCAGAAGAGGGTGTCAGATTCCCCTGGAACTGGAGTTCTCCTGGAATTGGAGTTTCAGACGGTTCTCAGCCGCCATGTGGGTGCTGGGGATCGAACCCGGGTCCTCTGCAAGAGCGTCGGTGCTCTTAACCGCTAGGCCATCTCTCCAGCCCCCCGAAGCTCCAATTTCTTATAGCTTAAGTTAATTAAGTTTTGGACAAACTGAGGATGTCCAAAAGTTGTTTATCATCATTCCTATACTTACAATCCTTGTTAAAGTCCTGAAGATATGGCTCCAGGTTAAGAGCACTGGCTGCTCTTACAAAAGACTTGGGTTTGGTTCCGTCCAATATCCTGATAGCAACCAATTGACCTACAGTAACTCCAGTTCCAGGGATCCAACACCCTCTTCTGGCCTCTGCAGGCATTGCATGCACATAGTACAGTTACATATATGCAGGTGAAACCCTCATACACATTAGAAATAAAATAAATTTTAAAATAATTTAAAATTAAACATAGCAGTTTACATATAAGACTCCCATCTATTCCTTTTTTTGTCCTAAGGATCAAACATAGGGATTTATACTCTATAGCTTAGGCTGATACTGAACTTGGGACCCTTCTGCCTCAGTCTCCCAAGTGCTGGGATTACAGGTGTACACTGACATGGTCAGCTCACTCATTCACTTTAGTAATCATTCCTATTGCAATCATGCCCAACTTGGGTAGAATGAGTCTAGGGCTTGAGTCCAGGTTCGCACTCATGCTAAGCATGTATCCTGCCACTGAGCCACAACCCAGTCTTAACTCCAACCAAAAATTCTATTTTCTAATTAAAAAAATAACTTGTGTATTTGTGTGTGCACATCTTGTATATGGAGGTCAGAGGACAGCTTGCTGGAGTTGGTTCTCTTCTCCCACCATATGGGTCTTGGGGATAAAACTCAGGTCATTAATCTTGGCAATAAGTGCCTTTACCCACTGACCCATATCGCTAGACCTCCAACCCCAAATTTTAAACTCTACTTAGCTATTCTTCTCCCTTCTACTATTATCCAATTTCTCTGAACTCCCCCAAAACAGAAAGATAAGTTCACATTTGTGATCTCTCTCTCCTTATTGCACCTTCAAATCCTATAAATAGATTTTATTCCTAGGAGTTAAATAAGGCCTAATGGTGCCCGGCGTGGTCACGCACGCCTTTAATCCCAGCACTCGGGAGGCAGAGATAGGTGGATCTCTGTTGGTTCAAGGCCAGCCTGGTCTACAGAGCGAGCTCCAGGACACCTGGAACTAAAAGGGAGACCCTGTCTCAAAAATACCAAAAAAAAGTATAAAACTAAAAAAAATAAGACCTAATGGCTCATTGGATGCTCTCAGCTCTCAATTTATTCAATCTTTCAATAGCTTGGGATACAGTTACAGTGAACTGACCTTTTTTTTTTTTTTTCTCCTCTTAGTGCTTGAGGTTGAACCAGAGGCCTCACTGGGTCAGGCAAATTCTCTACCACTGAGCTAGCTTTCCAACCCTAACCTTCCTTTTTTTTTTTTTGTCTTTTTGAGACAAAAAAATACTTTTAAAGTTAAAACTAAGAAGAGATAATATACTAAGGAAGGAGCTGAGCCCAGTAGCACATACCTTTAATCCTAGCACTCAGGAGAGAGAGGCAGGCCAGCCAATCTCTGTGAGTTCAAGGCCAGCCTGGTCTACATAGTAAGCTCCAGGCCAGCTGGGGCTACAGGGAGACCCTGTCTCAAAAAGACAACGTTTTTATTATTTTTATTTTATGTGTATGAGTGTATTGCCTATGTGTATGTGTGTGCCCATGTCATGCAATGCCCAAAGAGTTGTCGGCATTCCCCTGGAACTAGAGTTACTGAAGGTTGTTAGCTGCCATGTAGATGCTGGGAATCAAACCTGGGTCCTCTTCCAGAGCAGCCAGTGCTTTTAACCACTAAGACATCTACCAGCCCCTGCTGTCTCTTTTTAAAAATTTTTATTTATTTTATGTGTATGAGTATTTTGTCTGCATGTAAGTGCATCTATGTTGTGCAATGACCACTGAGGCCAAAAGAAGGTGCCAGATCCCCTGGAACTGGAGTGAAGGACAATTGTTAGCCACCATTCAGGTGCTGGGAACTGAACCATCTCTCCAGCCTCTACCCTTTCTTTTTCTTTTTCTTTTTTTGGACGTGTGGTGGTTTGAATGAGTGTCCCCCATAGGTTTTAAGTATTCAGACATTTTGTCTCCAGTTGATGGCATGTTCTTGGAGGTCTTAGAAGATGTGGCCGTGCTAGAGGAATTACGTTATTGGGGGGCAGGCTTAGTGAGTTTAACAAGCCTTGTGGTCTCCAGTCACTCTCTCTGCTTCCTGTGCTCATTGTAAGATGTGACCCCCGGCTTGCTGCTCCAGCCCTGGCCACCAGGCTTCCCACCACAATGAACTCTGATTCCCTGGAACCGTCAATTGTAAACTCAAATAAACTCTTCCTTTTATAAGTTCCTTTGGTCATGGTGTTTTGTCACAGCAACAGAAAAGTGACTAATACAGTTATTTGGTACCAGAGAGTGGGCCGTTGGCTGTGTAGAACCTGACCATGTGGATGTTTGGAGAAATGTGGAAGACTTTGGAACTTTGGGCTAGAAAAGCTGTTGACTACTGTAAGCAGAGCTTAACCGACCATTCTAGTAGAAGCCTGGAAGAAAGTATTGCTGCAAAAAATGTAGTTCTAGAGGAAAATAAAGACTTAGGCAGCTACTGGGATATTTTGATAAAGAGTCTGGCAGCAGTTTTCCCACAGCCCAAATGCTTGCCTGATGCTAACTTGAAAAGCAATGTACTAATGTCTTTGGCAGAGGATATTTCAAGACAGCCTAATGTAGAAATGGTGGCTTGGTTGTTAATGGTGAATATTGTACAGATCTACAGTGAAGAAGAGCAGATGGGGCAGAAAGAAATGCAGAATGTACAGTTTGGATCTGAAAACTGCACTAGGAAGATTAAAGGTGGGGCCAAGACATGTGAAGGAGAGGTTCCTTTTGATAAGGAGACTAAAGTGTTTAAGGAGAGGCCTAGCTATTTACAAGTAAACAATGGAAAAGGTGAGATTAAAGTGATTAAGGAGGGGCTGGAGAGATGGCCTAGCGGTTAAGAGC
>VZQC01014466.1:230718-244107 GCA_009823505.1 Rhizomys pruinosus
CCTGTCTAAAAAAGAAAAAAAAAAAAAAAAATAATAAAAAAAAAAAAAAAAAAAAAAAAAAAAAAAAAAAAAAAAAAAAAAAAAAAGAAATGGTGTATGAGTTATGGAAAAAGTTTAATAACAATAAAAAATAAAATAAAAATGCTGAGAAACCCCTAGCAGCCTTTACATGATAAGAAATGTCTAGCCATTTTGCCTAATTCCAACATGTTTGGAATCCAACATTCTCATATTCAAACCGCAATATCCTAGATGGATGTAGAGCACAGTTTTGTTTTTTTTTTTAATACCAGTTGCAAAAGTTTCTGCATTAAAAGACCATCATTTGGGGGCTGGAGAGATGGCTCAATTGTTAAGAACACTGGTTGCTCTTGCAGAAGATCTGGGTTTGAATTGTAACATCCACATGGCACCTAATAACTGTCCATAACTCCAGTTTCAGGTAATCTGACACTCTCTTCTGTCTTTCATGGGCATTGCATGACACAGATGCACTTATATACATGCAGGCAATAAATGCATACATGCACAATTTTTTCTTTGTCTTTTCAAGACAGGGTCTCCCTGTAGCCCCAGCTGTCCTGGAACTCACTCTGTAGACCACGCTGGCATTGAACTCACAAAGATCTGCCTGCCTCTGCCTCCTGAGTGCTGGGATTAAAGGCATGTGCCACCATGCCTGGCTCACAATTTTTAAAAGACTATCATTTGGAGGAAAAAAAAACATTTTAAGACTGAAGCAATAAGCAGCAGTACTTCCAAGCTAGTGTCTAAAAATAATTTCTTCTATTCCATTAAACTATTGTTAAATGAAATGTTGACAATTGTGTGTGTGTGTGTGTTATATGTGCACTTGTGTGTTCGCCTCTGGACACCAAAGGAGGGTGCTGAGCAGTCTCTTCTATCATTTTCTACTTTATTCCTCTCATTACCCGAGTTCAATTCCCTGAACTCCTGGCAGAAGGAGAAGACTAACTCCTGAAAGCTGTCCTCTAACCTCCACATACCCAGCGTGCATGCATGAACATACATTATACAATAGTAAAAAAAAATATTTAATGACAGGGTGGTTAGGTGTTGGCCCAGTCTAAGTGCCTGCTGTGCAACCACAAGGGAATAAGGTTTGGATCTCCAGAACCCATGTTAAAACTTGGCATGGAGCCGGGCATGGTGATGCATGCCTGTAATCCCAGCACTTGGGAGGCAAAGGCAGATGGATCTCTGTGAATTCAAGGCCAGCCTGCTCTACATAGTGAGTTCCAGGACAGCTGGGGCTACAGGGAGCCCTGTCTCAAAAAAGACCAAAAAAAAATGTCAATTATAGTTGAAGAAGAAAGAAAAATCTGTCATGACATAAACAGGATGAAAGCATTCATGTCCAGGAAACCAACCATTCAGAAAATATTCAAAGCAATTCAAAAGTCAGAGGAAAGGATCAACTATCCCCAAGCACCTAAAGAGAGTAATGAATAAAAGTATAACAGCAGAAATACAAACCTAGGCCAAAAATGCAAACAGAAAATAAGGTAAAACGAAGCAGCACACATCTCTCAATAATAGCTTTAAATATTAATGGGCTGGGGCTGGAGAGATGGCCTAGCGGTTAAGAGTGCGACCGCTCTTACAGAGGGCCCAGGTTCGATCCCCAGCACCCACATGGCGTCTGAGAGCCGTCTGAAACTCCAATTCCAGGAGAGCTCCAGTTCCAGGGGAATCCGACGCCCTCTTCTGACCTCTGCGGCATTGCACGTCATGGGTGCACACACCTGCATGCAGACAGTACATTCATACACATACCGAAATAAATAAAAAAAANGTTTTGGGTAAAGAGGGAGATGAAATGTGGGGCAGAAAAAGGTAACATAACGTGTAGCAATTGTTGGCCAATGTGTTCTGTCTAATAAACTTAAAGCAGTCCTTGGCTATTTGGAACCTCTAGGAAAATAAAATCCACAGAATGTAAAATATGCTATAGTCTTGGTAATGACAGAAAACTGATGTTTTGGTGTATCATTTTATTTCTAAGTTACTTAGCTGTCTGAGCTTTGTCTTTCATTATACTATATTGTGTTCTCCTGACCACAAAGGGCCCAAATAAAGAGTACTTTTGAATTGCTTTGGGGGCAGCCTAGCATAGCACAACACCTGGCACGACATGATCTCCTTTGATGAAGTAGAAATTTTTTTTCAGTGCTGTATTGTGGGAAATGACAGACAAGGGCGTTTTAAAAGCAAGATACGAAAAAGGGCTTGTGCCTTAAGGCACTACCTTAAATTTATTTCAAAACTTTTTTTGAAAAATGGTAGAAGCACTGTTTGGGTCAATAGATTAGAATATTTAATGCATCCTATTACATTTATGGTCACCTAAGATAGTAAACTTTAAGAAAGAGGAAAGAAGTTTTTCTTTCATAAGTATTGGGGTCTTTAATATTAATTTTGAGGATCATTGTTTAGCTATTATTTAATCACTCCTTCGTCATAAAGCAATCTTAGTTTCCACATTGGTTCTCGCGGAGATAAGTCTCAGGAAAAAGTGACTGAGGGTCAGACAGAAGGATTAGAACTCTAGCCTCAGTTCAATACTGTAAGTTTTCTGTACAAAGTCTGCTTTATGAGTAACAGTGTCCTTTTTCCATGGTTTTCTTTATTTTCAGTTAATAATACACCTGTACACTTTGATTGGCAGTGTATCGGCTCTAGAACACACCATCTACACCCAAAACAAATTGTACATAGTTCTCACAGAGCTTGGGGTGAAAATACGGAACATAAGGCAGGACGTTTTAGGGCATAACTGTTGTGCTTCCACAATTGCTGTTGAGCTAATCTCATCTATCCACCCTAAAGGTGCTCATACGCAAAAGCTTCGTCCCATGTACTTGAAGTGTACCTGAGCTGAACTATAACCATAAACAGACTCTCCCTCCGCTCCCAACACATTAAAGAACCAGGAAAACTCTCTGGCTGATGCAATGTCTTGCATACACTTTTTGTTTTCTTTCACAATATAAATATCGACTAGATATGTATGAACTCGGTGTTATTATCCAGCTTTGACAGATCACTCCACATTCTTTACCTGCCACGACACGTAACAAAAAACATATAAAGGATCATTTGAAATGGTGAAAAGTGATACCCAGTAGTATTCACTTAGTTCCTTTAGAGACACCAGTATTCCTTGATCACTGCAAGTTAAGAACCTAGCTCCCTACTCGTGTGGCCCAGTAACACTGCAGCCCAAACACTCTTACTTAAGCCGTTCTACGTAACTAGGAGACCATCAAGAGGTTCAACCCAATTCTCTAACCCATTATAAACCAGATCTTTTTTACGGATAACAGTCATTACCCACTCAACAACATAGTCTTCGTGTCTAAATATTCCTCACTTAGCACCTTCGGTAATCATATATTTGTTATGTAAACATGTAGTCTTTACCTGCGCAAAGTGTACATTAAGAGCTTTTCTTGTTATAAGAGCTACTCTATATTTTGTTGAAGAAGTTACTGGATTATAAGAAATAAGAGTCAGCTTTGCACCATTATATGACCAAGTTGTTTTCTATTACATTTATGCGTATGTATATTCTCAGTGAATCTGATGCGTGAAATGTAAAATATGATCATTTAAACTAAATAGAGGCGATAATAACCCCCAATCATATGCAGAATAAAATAGGCCCTTATAAGTCGGCATCACATCAGTGGTTCCGCTATCCATACGAGTGTGTTGATGGTCGCCAATTATGCGCGGAAAGTTGAATCCGTATGACTCACCATGCAATCTGATTGTGTGGCTCTGTGTTCTACTTTACACATGACCTCCCCTATGAATTCGTATTCTTCTTAGAGCTGCCTACTACAGCATCTATCTTCATCTAAGTTCCAGGCCTTTTTGAAAGTATTATTCTGAAAACAGTTGGACTTCTACACTCTGGTGTTCGAGTGTCTTTTCGTTGGCTTTCTCTTTTTTATATGGCTGGTGGCTCATACTTGCATTGATCATATTAGCAACCATTCATTTATTACGCACCAGCGGGCTTGAACTCTACAGGAAGATCCCTTGCTCTTGCCCTCCGATGCTGTGCTGTGGTTATTAAGGTAAGGTGCAGTGGCTTTAGGCACCCACGCAGCAAAAGTGGAATATATTTCTTTTTTTTTTTTTTTTTTTTTTTTTTTTTTTTTTTTTTTATAATAAATAATTTTTAATTAAGTAGATTTTATTCTTATTTTTTCTGAGGAGCAGAGGTTCTCTCAGCTTAGGTCCCAGTCTCCTGTGCCCTGGGTACGGGTCACTGTTGTAGTCTTCAGGCTGGCCTTGAACAACAGAGATCCCACCATGGTCCTCTCGCACCTGCCGAGTCGCTGGGATTTGATTAAGGCCTGTGCCACCATGCCCGGCAAACCTCTGCAATTAATCTTTAGGGCTATTAACTAGCAATTATAAATTAATTTCTTACGAATTATTACCCTACAGACCAGGGATCATTGAGATTGCTGAGACTCAGACGGCTTTATAGCAGATACTTCATCAAAGTTATCACTATATCTTGCCGCTCCCTTCCTCTCCTCCTCCGATACTTCTCAGACAGTCTGTGTTATTACTATTAACGGCCCACCAATTAAATCGTCATTCCTGTTTTGGAGTGCTGGTTGAAAATGCTCGGAACTCTTGGCGAGTCTGGAGCGATTGGACCACATTTAGTTGGTCTAAGAGTCACCCGCACCGCCTTTACCAGAAGGAATCTCCTGGGTTCGATCGCGCCAGCCATCCCAACCATGAATGCGAGGGCCTGGAGACCAACGGTAGTCTGTAGAAACTCTTTCTATATTCCAGCGTGATAAACCAGATTCGGGACAGGGAGAGAATCCGATGCCCTGTATTCTACTCTGATAATGGCACTGACAACACCCGCGTAGCTTAACAATATCTCTATCTATGAAGAACAATGACTATTGTACAACTCATACAGAAATTTAATATAATAAAAGATTACAGAAAATTGAATATTTTATTTAATTGAAGCCTCCTTAAACTATAATTTAAACACCTCTCATCATACCTGATGGTAAACAGTGCTCGAAATGACTCATTGTGTTTTATTTTCTCTAGGCCTGATACTTGGAACTCACTCACTACCATAGCATTTCCAATAGGCGAACCCCCCAGATATGGGGCTTAAGAGATTCAGCAATTATTGCCCCCCTCCCCCCGAAAAATATAAGCCATGAAATATGAGTACTGTGCGTGACACCTTGGGAGAGCCAGCGGCACCTTGGATTCTAAGGTCTACAAATGATCCAAATGCCAGAGAGGTGTGGTTGGGCACAATACTTATAATCTCGTTATTAGTAGGCCTCAGGTTCTCGATCTGTCACGAGGTTCTTGGATCGACGGATTTTCCAAAGAATAGTGGAATTCCTTTCTTGATGCTGGTCAACCAAGAGAGCCTGTAGTCTACTCTGGGCTACTACCCCATCAGTAAGTTTCCAAGGGTCAGCTAGGGGTGTACTGACTACGAGTCTGGAGGGACCCTGTCTCAAAATAGCCGAATTGGAGGGCGATCCACCCGTAATGGCGGTCTTAACAGTCAAATTGCTAAGTTGAGCGAATGTGGATGAAGGTCTTGAGTGGAGTTGTTCATGAACGGGAAAAGAAAAGAAGACACTGTAACCGAAGGGCCTGGGAAGGAAAGGGAGAAGAAGGAGCGAGTGAGGAAGGTTAGTGAGAATGAGGGAAGGAGTGCGAGGAAGCGGATATGAAAAGTCGGATTAGGACAGAGTGAATGACTCAGTATTTTGGACTACAGCAAGGAAGAAGACCTATATAATGTCCTCCACAAATACATCAAATTAAGCAAAAGACAAATAGCTATTCCTATAACTTCAGGTGATCAGCGAGCTCAACCAAATAAGTAGAGTAACAACCTAATTAGAGAATTACAGATGGAATAAATGATGGGGCCTGGAGAGTAAGTGGCAAAACTTAGAACGGTAAAGGCGACCCGAGCCGCTCTATACAGAAAGGACCTGGGTTCGATCACCCAGCACCCACATGGCGACCGAGAGCCTCTTGAAACTCCAATTCCAAGCGAGAACCAGCTCCAGGGGAACCCGAGAGCCTCTTCTGACCTCCCGCAGGCATTGCACGACACAGGTTGCACGACTTGCATGCACACAGTACATTCATACACATAACAGAAATTGTAAAAAAAAAAGAATAGAGAGGAGAAGGAGAGAAGAAGGAAGGAGGAGAAGGAGGAGGAGTGGCTTTTTTTTCTTCCTCTCACCGCCTGCGCCTGTGTTTGAGTAGGAAGGAGTTAGAGTAGGTGTGAGAGATCGAGGAGTGAGTTACAGACGTATTCATTTTGTTTAGGTGGATGCTGCAATATGGGGGAGTTGCGTGACAAGAGTCACTCTTCCTTGCCTTGTTACTGAGAAAGTCTATCTCACCTAATCACAATCCAAATCTATGAGTAGCATCTACTCTTATTTCTCAATAAGGTATGTATTACATTCTTTACCCAAAGTTGTCTTGGGCGGCGTGAGGGGAATGATAGCCTGCGCTAGCCCATGCCCCGGCACCTTAGTCAGGCTAAGGGCGAGCCGAGACGCCAAGCTCAGGACTCTGCGCCGACGCCTCTTCTAGAAGGGTAAGGCGACCCCGGGCTTTGGACACGCACTATAGGCACCCTGTCCGCGGCGCACGGCTGGAGCATGGCTAGGGCGGTATTCATATCTGGTGCCCAGTTACTTCAATGTACCAGCATGCGCGCAAAGTCGCGTTTCCTCATCGGTCCTAAGTTAGTAACTGCCTAGAAGCTCTGCTAGTGACAGGACTCGCTGCGCATTGGTTTCATATCCAGTGCTCAGGAGTCTACTGGCAGCTCCGTAGTTCCGCAACCAGGAGACCCACAAGACACAAGACATCAGAACACAAGTTCAGCTGATTCGCACTGCTGGCCGAGTGGAGATTGGACGTCGGTGAGCAATTCACAGCCTGGGCTTGTTAGTGGACACATTAGCACTACTTGCAGCGCGCACTCAGTGCCGCTTCGACTTCCCACCAGCATACCGCAGCCACTTGTCGTGCCACTACAACACAGATTAACTGCTCATCCACAGTTTGGGTCAGGGGACTCAGCACACCCTCAAGATACATAAGTCCACCGCTGTTTATCCATAGACTTATGAATTGTACACATGCAAGGCAAGGACATGACCCACGTCTAACGAGCAAAAGTATTACTCTTAGAGTTCTCTCCATGCGCCCAGTTGTTGTCTCTATCTCATGCCCAAGGATAAATATCTCCTGTGTACATCTCCCATAACTAGTAGTCAATAACTTTTATCCATTGAACGGGGAAGATAATGTCACATAAGTACAACGTGCTCTGTCTCTCTCGCTGCGCTCCACTTTCTAAGTCTCAGTCAAGGAACAACATGAAGAGACCCCTGCAATGGTCAGTTGTACAAGGTCCCTAGAGCCAGGACCCTAGTGCAACCTTCACATGTGATCACTAAAACATAATCAGATTCCAAGTAGACCTGCGTGCATGACACTAAGAGCCTTATTGCGCTATATCAATCTGTCTATCTCACAACTCAAAGCGCTTCATCTTCACGTATGCTACCCTCTCTTCAGAATGAGGGCTCTTCGTCATGCTAAAATATATTCTGGTTAATTTGCTACCGTAGTCTCAGTACCTTCAAACTCGAGAACGAAGTCAAACTACCTGCGTAGGCTTGAGCCCTCATTCCATTATTCTTTACCTCAGACGAGCAGTCCACACTGCTCACATAATTGCTTGGTAGCTGATTTGTAATTACATGGATAACTCTCTCCCCTATTATAGGAGTGCCTCATTGTCAAGTGCTGTAGTTAAGCCACTTTACTAGAATGGTCAAACCTAATCTATCTAACCACTAGCTCTTCTCAGTGCAGAACTATATGATCTTGGGAGTTAATGCATATGGTACAGCCGGATTGATCAACATACCTGTTCATTCTAAGATTAAGTGTTAAATGTATGCTTCCAACACAACCATGTCAACGATATTCAAACATAGTGATCTAGAATCAGTCCTGAGATAACCCTAAAATGTGATTTCCCAAAGTAGCAATTCTACCCTAAGTCATGCGTTTATATTGGTATTTATAATAGTGAGAGGTGAACGGCACTCATATGGGGCAATTGATATACCATCACCAACGCCAGTGAGATGGCGCAAGTCAATTTGCCATCTAGTTTCTCCACAGTGTCTAGGACCATATTGCAAGTTAGCATCCAATTCTCGTATGCTCAATATTATCTAAGTGATCTATTATAAAATATGCTTTCGAGCATAAGGGCGAGAATAGGTGCCGTGGCGATGACCTCTTCACATCCCACGAGGACAGTGCAGAGGCCCAGGAGATTCTGGTAGTCTCAGAAACAGCCTAGCGACTGAGAGTACTAAGATGGTGAGTCCAGGCCAAAGACTGCGATTGATTAAGGGAGAGACCCTACGCTCTAATTAAACGACACAAAGACAAAAAAAAAAAAAAAAAAAAAACAAAAAAATAAACAAGAAATGGTGTATTGATGTCCTACTGGGTAGAATAAGTTTGCGAAGAGTCAACAATAAAAGGCCAAATAAAATAAAAATAGCTGAGGAAATACCTCTATGCAGACTTTCAGCATGTAGTAAAGAAATGTCAGCTCAATTTTTGGCTTAATTCAAATATGTTTGGCTACTCCAGCACCATTCTATAATTTACATAACGCGCAATATGCGCTCAGATGGAATGATAAAAGCCACAGTTGTATGTTAATTTCTACTACAATACCATTTGGGCACGAAATACAGTTTGTGCTACTTCAAAAAGACCACATCATTTGGGGCTGAGGAGATTGCCACTCATTGTTTAGAACACTGGTGGCTCTTGCAAGAGATCTTGGGTTGAAACCTGTGATAATCGATCAGCGACTGCGCACGCATAAATAACAACTGTCCAAACTCCGCAGGTTTCAGGTAATTCGACACTACGTACTTTGTTCGGTTTCTGACGCAAGTGGGCATTGTCATGACCAACAGAGTGCCATATAGATCCTAGCAAAGTGGCTAGCAATTAACCACTGGACTATCCAATGACAATAATTTAATTCATATGTCATTATTTCAAGCGGCATGCAGGGTCTCCTGTGCGCCCAGATCCCTGTCCTGGAAACTCACACTCTATAGACCATCGTGGCAGATTAACTACACTAAAGATCTGCCTTGCCACTGCGTCACTAGCAGCATGCTGGGATGGATACAATGGCATGTCCCGCACCTAGACACATAAGGACATTACACGAATTTTTTAAAAGATATCATTTGAGACAAGGAAAAGAGAACAAATTTTAGCTGAGCAACAATGACAAGCATCCAAGTACTTCCAAGCAGTCTAAAAAAATAATTAATCATTCATATTCAGGTTGTAACTTGATGTTAACTGAATGTTGGCAATTGTGATGGTCTGGTGTAATAATAATTGTAGCACATTGCTTGTGTTATACGGCACATGCTGTGACACAAACCGGGGTAGAACTTGGAGCAGTTCTAAATCCCAGTATATCTTTCATTTCTACTATATTCCCATCTCAATTAACCACCGAAAGAGTATTCAATGCCACTACGCTCCTAGGCAGAAGGAGAAGACTTAACTCCTGACGAAGCTGTCCGTCTAAGACGTCCAATTATAACCCCGCGCAGACAAATAGAAGCATAAACACTACATTATACAATAGATAATAAAGAAAAATTAAATACTGAGCGAAGGTGGTTAGGTGTTGGCCCAGTCTAAGTGCCTGCTGTGCAACCACAAGGGAATAAGGTTTGGTAACCCGAATGACAGATCTCGCAAGAAACCATTAATACTTGGTCATGAAGACCGGGCAATGGTGATTGCATGCGCTGTAATCCCCCTATCCACTTAGGAGTGCACAAAGGCAAGAACCTACCAGGAATACTCTGCTGCACCTTCAAGCCCAGACTGCACTCACATAGTGAGTCCAGGACAGTGAGGACTACACAGTGAAACCATATCTATAAATAAATAAAATAAAAAAAACAACAAAACAAAAAAAAAACATGATACAAAAACAAAGTTGGCACATGGAGGCACGGTACTATGACCCCTGAGCCGGCAGGCCGCGCTGGTAGAAGAATCGGAAGACCTGAAGCTCCCTGACTGGTCCGCATAGCAGAGAAAAAGTGGAAAGCGCACCGACTGAGAAAGATGCACAAAGCAACTCGAAGAAGCGATCATCAACCTTGGTACTCACACTACAACATACCACATAAAATTCAATACTAACACTCTCAAGCATACTTATTAACACAAACATAACAAACAATACACGAACACACTCACAAGAACAAAAAGTTTTCAGGGCTGGAGAATGGCTCAAGTGGTTAAAGCTTCTTTCCATAAAACCCACCTAATGAGTCTGAGTTTCAGACTCCCTAGCAACGAGAACTAATTTTACCCACAATGTTTCCGCCAACCCTCCTCCTTGAAAGACGATACATAACTATAAAGGACCAACTAAAATTTATTTTCCAATACATTGATGTGTTTTTGGGGAGGGGCACATCTGTGCCATAGCATGCATGTTGTGGTCAGAAGACACGACTGTGTGGGAGTCAGTTCCTCTTCCACCAGTTTTGCCGTCACTGAAGAGGTCCAAAAATTAAGGTCACTCAAGTTGTCAGAACAAAACTCACTTTACCTGAAGAATGCGATCTCGACTACCTCCAATGAAACCAACTCCAAACACAACTAGAGTAAATGCCACCCTTCATCTAAAGGCAGAAAATTAATTACTCTAAGAAGTCATTAAGATGAAACTTAAGAATTATGACTCTTCAGAAAACCAGTAGAAAAAACATAGACCCACTGTCTCCTCTAAGCAGCAGATCATGTCATAGGAAAGCACATGATGATGCTAATAAACATCCACATTTGCTATAAAATTTTATTAATAAATCTGTATAATAAAATGTATCTCATAATAGCTGTCAAAATCAATAAGCACATTATGAAAAGTTCACTTCAAAACCATATCTTATTTTATAATAAATAATGATCTTATAGTATCATGCCTGCATTGTAGCTTAAGTACACCAGTAGCTGCAATTCCCTTGGAGGACAGAAAATGGTGTCAGGCCCCCACATGGTACTGGAAGTTAAGAAGATGGTTGCTAGCACATCATGTGGGTTGTGGGCATGGAATTCAGGTCCTCTGAGCAAGCCATCACAGTCTCTAATAACTGACTTGATGCCATCTCTCTCCAGCACCAAGATCATTTCCTATTTATAAACTATTTTAATTATCTCCTAATTTTTTAAGCCGCTCACTCCATTTTCTCTATAATTTTTATTTTTTTTTTAAAAAGAATTCACATACATCAATATTTATTTTGCATTATTCTCCAGTCCCTTCCAATTCCTCCCATGTCCTCTCCATTCACTCAGTTATTACTCTCTTCTCTGATAACTGTCACACTCACACATTCTCTCTCTCTCTCTCTTCTCATCCTCTCTTCCTTCCCTCTTCTTCTCTCTGTTGAATGTGTACCTGTGTTTAGGAATGCCCACTTGGGATTTAGATAATCTCTCAGGGAGCTAGTTCCCTGGAGAAAAAGGATTCTCCCTCCCTCCCTCAGCATCTACTGGTTGCCTGGAGCTCTTCATTTTGAGGTGGGACCCTGTGACATTTCCCCATCCACACTGACATGTCAACTGGTTCGATCAGTATGTACTGAGACCAACAAACTGTGGCCATGTCATTGGTGCAGCCTTCCCTATCATGGCTAGAATGCATTAACTAGCAAGCAAGTGTCTTGTCCCTTTGACTAGTCCATTCTTTCCACTCTCCTTTTTTCCCAGATGTTCCCCGAGTGCCTTAGGTATAAAGGTGGCTTTTCTCTCCTTAATTGTTTTTTTTTTTTTTGGTTCCTTATTCGAAGAACATCGAGACAGGGTCTCCCTGTAGCCCCAGCTGTCCTGGAACTTACTCTGTAGACCAGGCTGGCCTCGAACTCACAAAGATCCGCCTGCCTCTGCCTCCCAAGTGCTAGGAGTAAAGGTGTGCGCCACCATGCCCGGCTCTCTCCTAATTTTTAAATGAGACAAACTTCTAACCTCTTTTTAAAAATTTATCAAATTTTTAGTTGGGCTTTAGTTGAATTCCAGGCTAGCTGGAGCTACAAGTTAGACCCTGTCTCAAAAAAGACCAAAAAAAAAAAAAAATGCCTATCAATCAAATTTTTGTGTATTTCACACAATACAGCTTGATTATATTTAGAATCCCCTCCCCTATCCTCACCTCTCCCATAGCCCCCCTGCCAAATTTCATGCATTCTGTCATATATGTTAAGGTCTACTGACTGAGTCAAGTTTGTTTCCCCAAATGTTCCTCGGTGTGACTTGATCCCCTGGAGCCTGGTCAACCTCCTTTAAACAAGACCCTCTGCGTCACCCAGCAGTGATCATCTGTCAATAATTCCTCAGCAGAAGTTGGGGCTTCTTGTCCATTTTCCCACTTCTATGCTGGGCTGTCTGGTTTGAATTTGCATGGGTCTTGTGTATGCTGCACCATTGCTGATAAGTTCATATGAGCAAGTTCCTAGTTGCATGGAAAATTTTGATCATCTACCACCCCTAGCTCCTATAGTCTATCTACCACCTCTTCCATCATGTTCCCCGAGTCTTAGGTAGAGAGATGTATCTCTTAGAGCTGTGCTTTTATCTCCTAATATAACTGCTTTATTTTCAAAGGGATGTAGCTTTTGAAAATATAAAGATGTGCACATGTATACATACAACATACACAAATGGGGGGTGATCTCCCTGTAGCCCCACCTGGCCCAGAACTCGCTATGTAGACCAGGCTGTCCTTGAACTCACAAGGATCTACCGATCAGTCATTTTAGTAAGTCTCTATGACTAGCAGAATTTAGGGAAATTCACAGCATCCTGAAACTTTCCCACAGCTATTAATTCTAAACTAAGAGACAATAGTTTTCCAAAAAAGAATGTTTTGCCAGGGTCCCATTCCAGCTGATCAAGGAAACTTCCATAAAGACTGTTCTTGTTTAAGTAACAAGTACAGGCATTTTTTTGGTCTTTTTGAAACAGGGTCTCCCTTTAGTCCTAGCTGGCCTGGAGCTCGCTCTGTAGACTAGGCTGGCCTTGAACTCACAGAGATCCGCCTGCCTCTGCCTCCCAAGTGCTGGGATTAAAGGCATGTGCCACCACGCCCGGCTAAAAATAAATATTTTTAAAAGGATACAGAACCAAATGGACCAGGATAACAAGGCCTCAAGTAAGACACGAATAAACTATTTTTTTTTT
>VZQC01014474.1:0-19474 GCA_009823505.1 Rhizomys pruinosus
CTCTCTCTCTCTCTCTCTGTCTAACTCTCTGCCTGTGCCCTCCCCATTTAAAGTATCCCTATTTCCCCATTTCTCCATTTCTCCCTTGATAATTCCTGCCCTTTATCATCCCACCTCTCTTGAGTTCCTTCTTCCCCTCTATCTCCATAGTTCCTTGTACAACTGTCCTTCTCCCCTTCTCTCTCCCATTTCAATAGACCCATTTTGCCCATTTCTCCCTTAGTAACACTTGTCTTCTATTGTTCTTCTCTCTTGGATTTCTTCTTTCTCTTTACCTCCCTGGTTACCTTCCATTTTCCTGGTTCCTACAGGTAGATCAGGATATATATTCACATATAAGGATTTGGTACTAGGATCCACAAATGAGGGAGAACATTTCTGAGTTTGTGTTACTTCATTAGTATAATGATTTCCAGTTCCATTCATTTACCTGCAGAATTCATGATTTTGTCTTTCTGTACTACTGAATAGAATGCCACTGTGTAAATGCACCACATTTTCATTATCTACTCATCAGTCAAAGGGCAATTAGGTTGCTTCCATCTCTTAGCTATTGATTCACAGTTTTGTATTTGTCAGACAAACTGACTGTTGGCCCTGTAGTCCTTTAGCTGCATGTGAATCCTATTAAAATCTACTACTCCTTCCTTGGATGTCTGAGCAAAAAAAAAAAAAAAAAAAAAAAAAGAAAAAAAAAACTACTACAATATGTTTTTGAATTCAACTGTAGATAGGGCTTGCCTTTGCAACCTTTTTTGATTATATTATGCCATGTGTTATGACTCTATTAAAATAAACTTTATTTAGGATAACATATGACCTGGGAAATACTTCTGACATACATTCCCCACTCCACCAGAAACCTTTGCTGGGATAATCAATAATGTCTCTTTGAGAATTTGCAAACTCTTATAAGAAAATTTGAGCTGGGCGTGGTGGCGCATGCCTTTAATCCTAGCACTTGGGAGGCAGAGGCAGGTGGATCTTTGTGAGTTCAAGGCCAGCCTGGTCTACAGAGTGAGTTCCAGGACAGCTGGGGCTACAGGGAGACCCTGTCTCGAAAAGTACCCAAAAAAAAAAAAAAAAAAAAAAAAAAAAGAAGAAAAAAAGAAAATTTGATAGAGATATAATCTGCTTCTAAGAAGTCAGGGGCCACATTATTCACCAACGCAGATGGTACTTGAATACAATGCCTGGCCTAGTACGTGCATGCCATTCTTATTTGTTAGATGAGCAGACAAGGTGTGCACTCTATTATTTTCAAAGAGAATAAAATTCATGAAATAATAGCATGGATTTTTCATTTTACTTTAAAGGCATAATCAGATTGTTAAAATAAAAATAATTGCTATTAAATCAATTTGTAATGTAGATGATTCTGGGCCATGAAATGATAGTTTTTGTTGAATCCACATAATTTACAATGACTGTTGTCCCTGAAAACCTGCCTGGAACTCACTGACATTCAAGAGAGCAGGAATTATGAATGGCAGCCTTTCTGGACATATAATTTATTTCTTTTCTTATGACATTTACCTTGAATAGTGATGAATTTATTAATGTGCCATAAATAATAATCTATACTAGACTACTTTGTTTTAGAAGTTTAAAATGGAAAAGTTAGGGAAGAAAGGATACAGCAATGGAATTAACTAGATCATGAAGTAAATTTTAAAAAATTCTTTTTATTTATTATTTTTACTTTACATGGATGAGTGTATTGTCTGCATGCATGTAAGTGCATCCATGCCATGCAATGCCTGCAGAAATCAGAAGAGGATGTCGGATCCCTTGAAACTGGAGTTACAGATGGTTGTTAGCCATCATGTGGGTGTTGAAACTGGAGTTACAGATGGTTGTTAGCCATCATGTGGGTGTTGAAACTGGAGTTACAGATGGTTGTTAGCCATCATGTGGGTGTTGAAACTGGAGTTACAGATGGTTGTTAGCCATCATGTGGGTGCTGGGAATTGTACCCGGGTCCTCTGCAAGAGCAGCTGGTGCTCTTAGCCACTGAGCCATCTCTCAAGCCATGATGAAGTAATGTGTTCTAGTAGAACAAATTAAAATTTAAGTATGATGGAGACCTCCTCATATGGAGGAGACCGCCAGTTACAGTTGCTAATTTAGAGTATCTGGACTGCACTTCCTTTTTAAAAATATTTTATTTTATTAGTTTAAGTGTATTTGCTGTATGTAGGTAGGTGCACTCATGTTGTGCAGTGCCTGTAGAGGTCAGAAGAGGGCATCAGATCCCCTGGAACTGGAGTTATGGATGGTTGTTAGCTGCCATGTAGGTGGGTGCTGGGCAGCTAACAGGTCTTCTGCAGGAATCAGTGTGCTTAACCACTGAGCTATCTCTCCAGCCCCAATAAAGTAACATGTTCTAGTAAAAAAAATTAAAATTTAAGTATGCTAGAAACTTCTTCATATTTTCCATATAATTAGAACTGAGGAGACTGCCAGTGCTCTTAACTGCTGAATCATCTCTCCAGGCCTGAACTTCTAAAATTTAGGTATAATGCTATATTCTTCTTTGAATGTCTGAGCCTAAGACAAAGTATGTTTTCACTCTCTTCATAAGGGAAGTGTACCTAAAAACAGTCAAAGGCGATTAATCAGATAATCTAGTTACATTTTGTTCTAAATCTACTTGCTAATATTTTGGGGATTTCTTGTGGCTGTACTTCAGACTATTTCAGAAAATTGCTCTAGACTTCCTCCTTTCCTCTAACTAGATGTTATAGTATAATGCCCCTTTGAAAATATTTAGGGCATTTGAATGGCAAGAATGTCACCAAAATTTTATATAAAAATTCCATTCCTTATTGGGGCAAAAGGACAAAGAGCTCAGGACAGAGGCTTAAATTTCCATTTTGACTTGAATTTATCTTGAAACATGAGGCAATATATCCTTGGTTGACTAAGGCAATGTGTAAGATAAAATACGTTTTACAGAATCCATCTTGGGAAGTAGAAACCAATGACAGGCAATCAGTTGTTTTTCAAGAAGAGATAAGATTGTAGTTAAAAGCTTTAATGCTGATGAGAAATCGTCTTGCTGATGCTTTAGGGGACAGAATGGTATGCTTCTAGGAGAAGAAGTTTCAGTTTTCAGGAAAATTATAAGTGCAATAAAATGTCATGGAAATGAATTATTGGGGAATATTAAATCTTTGGTCAGAACAATAAGCCAAGGACCATTTTCTTGGACTCATCTTTGCAATGTTAAGTGATGCTTATCTCTGCTCTACCCTCTGCCACCTTTAAACTTTAATTCCTATATAGACCATTCACCTCTGTATTCAGCCTTGACCTTTGTTCTAACCTTGAAAATCATAGTGAATCATTCTTAGTGGACAAATCACTTGGACATCTTACCTGGTCTGATGGCACTGATTTTATATTCTTTCTTCTTTTTTCTTATTCTTCCCAAGAATTATAAAGGAAAAGCTCCACTCCTATTTTTCAGGCATTGTTGATAACATCATTATTTACCCATTTGCTCAAGACAGAAGACTGGAAGTTGAATAAGCAGACCTACATTTTGTCCTTGTAGGTCCCTTGTGGAAACTTGAAAGAAAGCTGAACTTCTGGGTACTCACAGATCCTTTTTGATGATCTAAGCCCATTGCATTTTAATCCCATCTTTTCCCTCAATGGTAATCTTATTCATATATATATATATATACATATATATATATATATATGTTTAAGGGATGAACCGCATTCCAGATTATTCTACTTTCTTATTTGTACTCATAAATTTGCAGCTCAAAAATATCCTGTTAACTGCATGACCATTTTATTTATGCATAGTTATCCTTTATTATTTTTTATTTCATTTTTTAACAATAAGTAATAAGTTATGAGTACAAGCATACTTCATGTAAAACCAATTTGTAAGCAGCTATGCCCAAACCCACACAGCCTAAGGCTCCCACCATCCAGCTGGAGGGGCTTGTATGTACAATCATGTTGATCAAATAAGTGTCCAGTCTATATTGCTGTAGTTTCACCATTCACCCCAATCACAGCCCTTACATTCTACCACACCCCCTCTTTTGAAGATTTTTCCCTAGGCTTAGAAAAGGGGCACAGGTGGACGAGAAGCAAAACAGTCTACTTTCTCTGGGGATGTTGTTTTGGACTGTGATCAATTCTGGCTGTTTCCTTTCATGGGTTGACAGTTTGTCCAGGAATAACCTTTCAATGCTACTAATGAAGCACAAGCAATTAGACATATAGGTATTTGTGCTGCATAGCTTTAGTGTCAACTTGACACACCTGGGTTGAGGGAGCCTCAATTGGCTCCATTGGATTGGCCTGTAGCCACATCTGTGGAGTATTGTCTTGATGGCCAAGCAGTGTGGAAGGGCCCAGCCCACAATGAGTGGTGCCACCCTGGGCAGGTGGTTGTGTATGGTATAAGAAGGCAGGCTGGGCATGCATGAGCTGGGGGAGCAAGCCAGTAAATAGCATTCCTCCATGCCCTGTGCTTCAGCTCCTGCCTCCAGGTTCCTGTCCTGAGTTTCTGCCTTGGGCTCCCTAAGTGATGAACTGTGACCTGGGAGATGTAAGCTGAGTAAACACTTTCCTCCCCAAGTTGGTGTCAGTCAGAATGTTTTGTCACAGCAATAGAAGACAAACTATGACAGAAATTGGTACCAGAAGAGTAGGGTATTGCTGTGACAGACCTGACCTAGGTGTTTTGGGGAAGGATTGTGGAGGCATTTGGAACTTTGGGCTGGGAATATTATTGAATTCCTAAAAGATTGGTGCTATGGAGCTTGGAGCAGTTTTGCTGAAGGATTTATAGAAGATGGAGGCCTGGCTTGTGAAGTTTCTAGTTTCAAAGGGGAGCAGAGATCATCAGGACTGTGGAATCTGTGGGTTCTGGTCAGCTGGGGCTGAAGAATCAGCTGTAAGTAACAAGAGACCAGAACCTGAAGGGAAATCTTTGTTGTACTGGGACAATTGATGCTGGTTAGCTGGGGCTGAAAAATCAGCTGTAAGTAACAAGAGACCAGCATCACTGTGGTGAAATCTTCTGGGAAGAATTNAATAATTAAAATTTTTAAAATATAAAAAAATTAAATTATAATATTAATTTATAATATAAACATTTTTTATTATTAAATAAATAAAAATTAAAAAAAAATATTTAGGAGAATGGAGCTTCGAAATGTATCCCTGTAAGATGAGAGATGTGGGTTTTTCTAGGAAATGGCTTTACTGGTTGTATTAGTCAGGGTTCTCTAAAGAAACAGAAGCAACAGGACAAATATATAGCTATATACAATTTCTTGATTTGCTCACATGACAGAGTTCAAGGAGTCCAACAGTAGCTGCGCCACACTGGAGAGGCTGAGAATCCAGGGAACTGCTCAGTCCGCAAGACAAACTCACCAGTGAGAGAGAGGCAAGCAGCAGGAGAAAAGGGACCAGATCCCTCTGGCATGGCCTTTAATACTGCCTGCCAGCAGAAGGTAACGCCCACATTTGGGGTGGGCCATCCGGGTTGAGGTAGTCCAATCTGAAGATCCTTTTTCTCTTATTTGTTCCTTAGTCCAGTCAAGTTGACACCCAGGGATTAACCGTCACAAGTCCACCCCTTGTCAACTTGACACCAATAAACAGCCTCTCCTTATGTTTATGCTTAAATGTCAATTGCAACAATGGCAAGGTCATAATTCCACCTAACATGTTATAAGTGTCTCATGTGCAATAGCAAAGCATTATATCTTAGAGTAGGTGGTTATGTCCTTGAGGAACACTTAGTCCTTCAGTATCTAATAAAACTAAATATGACAACACTTAACACTTATCTCAGTTGCACATTCAAAAGGGAACAACACAAGTATCTGCTTTATATACATATATATGAAAAGCACATTCTTAAACCAAATAGGACAAAAGTTAATAATCTATTATAATCCACGTTTCTGCAACTGGTCCCGTGGCCTCAGCTGATATTTATGACTACCTTCTTCTACACCCATTCTGTATTTCCTCCACCATCAGCAAGCACCTCTGCAGGTCTTGGCTCTTTCCCTGGAGGAGTGACCCATACATTCATCCCTGAAGGGTCTGGGCCATTTATTGTCCTGTCTGGTTTGGGTTGTCGGAGTTTCCCATTGACCTTAATCATAGGACATGGTTAGCACCAGAAGGCGCCCTACAGCATTTCCTGCCTTCCAGACATAATCTTCCTTGCCCCCATTGTGGAGAAAAAGTCCAATTTCCCCCTGATAGTTTGGATCAATCACTCCTCCTACTACTGTTATTCCTTGCTTAGCCTGTTGGCTTAAGGTCAGTAGAAACCCAAAGTGGCCAGGGGGAAGTCTTAGCTTCCAGTTCAGTGGAACGTTTGCTGTGTCTCCTGGCAAAAGCATTCCCCCCTTTAGAGCTCAAGGTCGTGGGTATAGGAAGCAAAAATTTTCCTACTGGGTCACTAGGGGTGATAGTGAGTGGAATCACTCCCACTTCCACCCCTTGGTTCCTGGACCCATGAATTCTGGCTATAGGAGAAACAGTACCATATAGTGGATGCTGATTCAAAGCATATATTGCCTGCTGGAGAACCTTGCCCCAGCCCTCCAGGGTATTGCTACCTAATTGGCGCTGTAACTGTGTCTTCAAGAGGCCATTCCATCATTCTATCAAGCCAGCTGCTTCTGGTGGTGGGGAACATGGTAAGACCAGTGGTACCATGACCATGGGCCCACTGTCCACTTTTTGGCTGTGAAGTGAGTTCCTTGGTCAGAAGCGATGCTGTGAGGAATACCATGACGGTGGATAAGGCATTCTGTAAGTCCCTGGATGTAGTTTTTGGCAGAAGCATTATTGCAGGAAAGGCAAATCCATAACCAGAACAAGTATCTATTCCTGTAAGGACAAAACGCTGTCCCCTCCATGATGGAAGTGGTCCAATGTAGTCAACCTGCCACCAGGTTGCTGGCTGGTCACTCCGGGGAATAGTACCATATCGGGGGCTCAATGTTGGTCTCTCTGTTGGCAAATCTGGCACTCGGCAGCAGCTGTAGCCAGATCAGCCTTGGTGAGTGGAAGTCCATGCTGTTGAGCCCATGCATAACCTCCATCTCTGCCACCATGACCACTTTGTTCATGGGCCCATTGAGCAACAACAGGGATAGCTGGAGAAAGAGGCTGACTATCCACAGAAGAGTCATCTGATTTACTTGATTATTAAACTCATCCTCTGCTGAGATCACCTTTTGATGAGACATTTACATGAGACACAAGTATACTTCACATCCTTTGACCATTCAGAGAGCTCTATCCACATACTTCTTCCCCAATGTCTTTCTCACCAATTTTCCAGTCATGCTCCTTCCAAGTCCCTGACCATCCAGCCAAACCATTGGCTACAGCCCATGAATCAGTATATAATCGAACCTCTGGCCATTTCTCCTCCAGGCAAAATGCACAACCATGTGCACTGCCCGAAGTTCTGCCCACTGTGAAACTTTCCTTCACCAGTGTCCTTTAGGGTTGTTTCAGAAATGGCTGTAATGCTGCAGCTGTCCACTCTGGGTGGTGCCGCATAGCGTGCAGAACCATCAGTAAACCAGGCCCTAGTCTTCTCTTCCTAGTCAATGATCATAGGTCAAACCCCATGAATCCATAGGTGCATGCTTAAGCACAGGAGGCATTGTAACAGGAGTGGGAACCATAGGCATTTGGGCAACTTCTTCATGTAGCTTGCTCGTGCCCTCAGGGCCTGCCCAGGCCCTGTCACGTATGTACCACTTCCATTTGATAATGGACTGTTGCTTGCACGTCCTACTTTATGGGTTGGTGGGTCAGATAACACTCAGCTGCATGAGGCGCTCAGGTCGCATGGTGACTTGGTGGCCCATTGTCAAACATTCAGTTTCCCACTAAGGCCCAATAGCAGGCTAAGAGCTGTCTTTCAAAAGGAGAATAGTTGTTTTCAGATGAAGGTAGAGCCTTACTCCAAAATCCCAAGGGCCTCCTCTGTGATTCCCCTACGGGAGCCTGCCACAGACTCCAGACAGCATCTCTATCTGCCACTGATACCTCAAGCACCATTGGGTCTGCTGGATCATATGGCCCTAGGGGCAGAGCAGCCTGCACTGCAGCCTGGACCTGTTGAAGAGCCTTTTCCTGGTTCCAAGCCCCACTCAAAATTTGCTGCCTTCCGAGTCACCTGATATATGGGCCTAGTAACACACCCAGATGAGAATTGCTGCCTCCAGAATCCAAAAAAGCCCACCAAACATTGTGCTTCTTTCTTGGGAGGGAGGGGCCAGGTGTCAACAACTTATTCTTTAGAAGGAATGTCTCTGCATGCTCCACACCACTGAAAACCTAGAAACTTCAGAGGTAGATGGCCCTTGAATTTTAGTTGGATTTATTTCCCATCTCTCATGCACATATGCTTTACCAACAGTCAGACTGCTGTACCTCCGTTCACGGGTCCCATCAGCATAACATCATCAATATAGTGGACCAGTGTGATATTTGTGGAAGAGTCGGTGATCAAGATCCCTCTAACTAAGTTATGGCACAAGGCTGGAGAGTTACTACCTTGAGGTAAGACGTAAAGGTATACTGTTGGCTTCCAGCTGAAAGCAACTTGCTTCTGGTGGTCCTTATGAACAGGTATGAGAAAAAGCATTGGCCAGATCAATAGCTGCATACAGTACCAGGAGACATATTAATCTGCTCAAGTAAGGACACCACATCTGGTACAGGGTGCAATTGGTGTCATTACTTGGTTGAGTTTTCAATATCAACTGTCATTCTCCATGAACCATCTGTCTTTTGCACAGGCCAAATTGGAGAGTTAAATGGAGATGTGGTAGGAATCACCACCCCTGCATCTTTAAATCTTGATGGTGGCACTAATCTCTACAATCCCTCCAAGGATACGAACTGTTTTTGGTTACTATTTTCCTGGTAGAGCAACACCAGTGGTTTCCATTTGGCCTTTCCACCATAATAGCCCTCACTCCACAGGTCAGGAAACCAATGTGGGATTCTGCCAATTTATAATTATATCTATCCCAATTATATTCTGGGACTGGGGAAATAACCACAGAGACGATGAGTTCTGGGACCCACGGGCCCACTCGTGAGTCGGACTCAGCCAAAACTCCATTTATCACCTGAACTTCCATAGGCCCCTACTTTAACCGGAGGGCCACAATGCTTTTTAGGGTCTCCTGGGATCAGTGTCAACTCAGAACCAGTATCCAATAGGCCTCGAAAAATCTGATTATTTCCTTTTCCCCAGTGTCAGTTACCCTAGTAAAAGGCCTCAGGTCCCTCGGAGGAAGGAGGAAGGTAAACAGCCTAACTCTTTGGTATTGTGACAAGGTCCTTCCTCATTGGAACCTAGCCACCCCTTCATTCAAGGGTTCTGGGTCTGTGAACTGTCTCAAGTCTGGAAACTGGTTAACTGGAGGGATTTGCTACTGCTGAAATCCAATGTTGACTTTTTGTCATTTGTTCTAGATTTTCACACAAAGATCATATAAAAACTTAGTAGGCTTCTTATGTATTTGGTTCCTGGGAACACCCGATTAATTAGCCAGTTCCGAAAGATTATTTGGGTCAGCCATAGGCATTGTTTTGCCTTTGCCACCCATTATGATAACTACATAACTACCTCATGGCCTTTGCGATTCAGTCTGCCCTGATGCCTACCCTGAGGTCCTGTTAAACCTATATGTGTACATTTAGTTTATGCAAGCAAGCAACAGCTTCTCTAACTGTAAGATCTGGCATAAGAAATAGAGCAAAAACAAAGCTCTTCAAATGTTCTGGTGTCTCTCTCAGTACTTTCATCTTATAAACTCAGTGAAAGGCATGTCCTCTGGGTCCTCATATTGTGGAGAATGTGTTTTACACTTCGAATACCATCAGGCATGCCCATCTGCCTGACCCCACAATCCCCTCATAATACTAAGCCAAGGAATATCAGGCATCTCAACTCGCTGTTAGTAGGCCATGTTTTAATAAATACGTCAGCCAACCATTCAGATAAACTTTTAACACCTTTTTTAACCACTCGAGCTTCCATGTTAAATCTACAGTCTCTACTCAGTGGGCTCATATCGATAAACTCAGTGTGATCCAATTTTATATTCCTTCCACTATTATCCCACACCCTTAAAATCCATTCCCTCACATATTCCTTAGGCTTTTGCCAGAATGAATTGGCAAACTCATTAATTTCTTTAGTGGTGTAGCACACCTCCTCGTGGGCCACACTTTCTATCTCACCTTGAGGGGCTTGCTTAGCCTTCAATCTGGTTATAGGTCTAGATGCAACAATTGTTGGGCCCTGAAGGACATTAGCTCCCACTGGGAAGGGGAGATTAGTTTCCTCCCGCAAGGGTGGGGAGGAGGGATCTGCAGGGTGTGGTTTCTCTGCTGAGGGTGGGGAGATTAATTCCTCAGATAAAGAAAATCCCTCAGAATCAGAGGTTCAAAAATCCTCATCATTGTGGTTCTCCCACACATCTCCATCGCATGTTTCAGGGTTCCACCCTTTCCCCACCAGTGCTCTCACTTTGACTGCTGACACTCTTCGTGGCGGGAATTAAATTTGCGTTGTAAATCAGCCAAACGTAATAATAAGGGCTCCAGCTTGATTTCTGCCACTTTAGCTCTTTGGCTGATGGAGAGAAGATGCTCTTTCCAGGGCACACTTGGAAACTTTTAAACTGTTGTCGAATCTGGAGCTGGTTAATTTTATCACTGAGCTCCTTATTTTCCTCTATCATTTATCCAGAGATGCTAGGAGCAACAGGCAACATCATTATTTTCCTTATTTTCCGCAATTTTTCAAACGTTTTATATATAGAGTCACTAAATTCCTTGCTTCTCACAAGAGCGAGTTAGGTGAGTCAAATGGATCCATCTTCATAATTACATCAAATATTCTGCACCAAGGATTATCATTCCTCTTCATGCCACCAGGAGAGCCTTCAGTAACTCTAGGCTTCATTGGGTTGGAGAGCTGGCTCTAGAGACTACCAAGCCCACTAAAGAAATTCATCCTTTCAATTCTGTTTCTCTAGAACCACTCCTGGTACCAAAATCTGTATTAGTCAGGTGTGCTGGATAGCTTTAGTGTCAACTTGACACACCTGGGTTGAGGGAGCCTCAATTGGGGAATTGGCTCCATTGGATTGGCCTGTGGCCACATCTGTGGAGAATTGTCTTGATGGTCGAGCAGTGTGGAAGGGCCCAGCCCACAATGAGTGGTACCACCCTGGGCAGGTGATTGTGGATGGTATAAGAAGGCAGGCTGGGCATGCATGAGCTGGGGGAGCAAGCCAGTAAACAGCATTCTTCCATGGCCTGTGCTTCAGCTCCTGCCTCCAGGTTCCTGCCCTGAGTTCCTGCCTTGGGCTCCTTAAGTGATGAACTATGACCCAGGAGATGTAAGCTGAATAAACCTTTTCCTCCCCAAGTTGGTGTTGGTCAGTGTTTTGTCATAGCAATGGAAGACAAACTGGGACAGTCAGGGTTCTCTAAAGAAACAGAAGCAACAGGACAAATATATAGCTATATACAATTTATTGATTTGCTCACGTGACAGAGTTCAAGGAGTCCAATAGTAGCTGCGCCGCACTGAGGAGGCTGAGAATCCAGGGAACTGCTCAGTCCGCAAGGCAGAATGTCCCAGTAGTCCCAAACCGGTTGCTGAAGGCCTGATGTATTCCAGGAGATCTGCCGGTCTGAGTACATGCTGGGATCCGTAGGGTTGATCACAGTAGCAAGACCAGATGAGAGAGGCAAGCAGCAGGAAAAAAGGGACCAGATCCCTCTGGCATGGCCTTTAATACTGCCTGCCAGTGGAAGGTAACGCACACATTTGGGGTGGGCCATCTGGGTTGGGGTAGTCCAATCTGAAGATCCTTTTTCTCTTATTTGTTCCTTAGTCCAGTGAAGTTGACCCCAGGATTAACCATCACACTGGTTTAAGCTAATATTTTAGCTCTCCATAGCATTTGTTCTGATGAGTTGTTCATACAGTTAAGGAAATCGGGTGAAAAAAATTATGTGATTGTGAAGTAAATTAGTTGTCCTGGCCATTTGTAAAATGCATTCTTTCTGGTTAGCCTGTGTCAGGGTATTCTTTTTAGTTGAGATGAACTTCACATATGCATTCTTAAATATGTCCAGGTTGCTTAAGTGAGTTATGTTTTTCGTGGATACCTAATTTTAGTTCTTTGTAATTTTCTAGTGAAAACGTATTTTATCTTAAAATTAGTTTCAGAATTGAAAAAGAACTTCTCAAACCCTTTGTTTTGCAGATGGATACATTGAGGGTTTAGAAGCCAAGGTATGAGGTTAGTCTTAGACCCACTGATGAGTAGATTCTGCATTAGAGTTTGGACTTCTGCTTCCTGCTCTATCTCACTGAGATTTATCAGTGCCACATAAATACTGCCTTTTTAATTTTGCTTTAAAACTCAAGAATGAATTTTCTTTATAGGAATTTAGGTATTCTACAGTAATATATTTGAATCTAATCCATTAGCTCACATTAACAACCTAAAATGATTTTTCTGTATCCTGATTAAAGGACTCAGTAAACGATGATATTCAGACATTAATGATTCTGTTGTTTATTCACCTATATCAATTCATCTATGTAAAATTAACCATTGCCTCCTTTAGGTATGGTCACAAGTAGAAAGGCATTTGAATGAGAAGTTGGGACCTGAAGAATTATGGTAAGGCTTGAGGGGTTAGGTAGCAATAAAATGAAGACTCAGGAAAGTTGAAAAATGAATTTCCCGTTCCTCCGTAGCATACCTGTGTTTGATTTGTAGTGCAGGTTCCATGTGCTACCTGGAAAGTGTATCTCCTACCTCCTACAACCCAGGTTGCCAAGTCAATGTCAGGGCAGATGGATCTTGAGAAAATTAGAGTGAACGTTGAACTTATTCATTATTCATGAATGCACCTCTTCTTTTTAAAACAGCAATAAAACAGTAATGATGAGAACAACCACGATAGTTTATTGGGTGCTCTGGTGTGCTGGGCATTTCACATTTAATTCTTACTGTCTCAGCCTTCTAAGAGCTTGGATGCTAGAACTACAGGCATTCGCTACTACCACTCTTGTTCCATAAAGAATTAAAAAAAAATAGTGCAAAGTGGCATTTGCGTGTGTGTATGTGCATGTGTGTGTGTATGCCTGATTTATATCTTAGAAGGTGCTTCAGACAGATCAAGATCAAAGATAGAAAAACCAGATCATGCAAAGATAATGAAGGCTTGAGTTAATGTTTTATTTCATTAAGTTTTAGGTGTATTCCACATTTTAATAAGTGAAATCAGGATTCTAGGAGTTTGTGCTATATCATTTAATTGATACAGTGTTTAGTTCTAGAAATATACAAAACAATAATATGTTTGTCATTAGTGGCACTTTAGATTTGGTGTTAAAATGTAACATTTATTGGCTGCTTACTGTGTGTCAGCAGGTAGTAGATATTGGCCCTCCAGCATCTAACACAGTGTCTCTCACATTTAAGTCAACTATTTGTTGAAATATCTCTTGTGATTCTTATAACAGGACTACTGATGTAGATTTTTAATACTAATTTTGAAGAAAGATAATCCCATACCTTAGTAGTTGCCCAAGGCCACACAACTAGTTTGTGCTAGAGTCAAGGCCACACAACTAGTTTGTGCTAGAGTCAACATTAGGAGCCTGGGCCTGTCTTAGTCCAGATTCCATTATCACTGTTGTAGGTTTTCTGTTCAGTGGTTCCACTGAAAGGATTGAAGGATAGATTTGTAAGAAATTTGGCAGTTAGAACTCTCAGGACATTTGCTACAGGGACTAAAATGCTGATGGAATTAGAATTTGAGGTTAGCGCCTTGCTTGGGAGCACATTTCAGAGGTTGCCAGGAAGCATCACAGAATATCTTTACTTTGTTGAATTTATTGTGCCCCAAGTTCTGATCTGAATTTGGCCTTTTCAGTGACTCCAGATTGATGGGGCTTGGCCAGTGGCATACAATTAAGTGCTGACTGGATGATATCTGCTCACAAAGGAGTTTTGTATGAATTCTGTGCCAAAATACTCATTTGCAGTGGGAAACGTGCCTGGTGTACTCATGTTCTTGGCTGAATAGGTTTTCCTTGTCACCATGTTTCCCTGTGTTCTCCACCAACCTCTGGAGGAAATAAATTGAGGCAGTGGCTGAGTGAGCATGTGACTGGAAAGAATCANGAGGCAGGCGGATCTTTGTGAGTTCAAAGCCAGCCTGGTCTACAGACTGAGTTCCAGGACAGCTGGGGCTACAGGGAGACCCTGTCTCGAAAACTACTCACACACACTGACATGTTATAAACCTCACTGTTGTAAATTATCATAAGTGAAAGGAACAGATGTAATTAGTTTAATAGTAAGAATCTCTCAAAAGTTTCAGAAATTTTTTTTTTGAAAATCAGAATCTTGGGTCTGAAATCCAGAAATTCTACTTTCCTGATTCAGTGGAGTCCAAACAGTTGCATCTTAGGGGATGTGCCACAGCACATCAGTGGAGGTCAGAGGTCAACTTCTAGGAGTCCCTTATCTCCTTCCACCATATAGGTCTGGGATATCAAACTTCAGTTCTGAACCTGACAGCAGGCACCTTTGCTGAGCTATCTCTCTAGCTTGAATTTCTGTTTTTAAGTACCTGGGTAATTCTAAAGCAAATGACTGTTGAATCACTTTGAGAAACGCTTCAGAAATGAGATTCCACAAGGCAGCTGAACAATCACTGCCACAGACAAACCTAGAACACTGGACTCTGCTGCCATAAATGCTTGGGAACACAGAACTGGGGGTCACAAAAAAGAGGCATTTAGTGAAAGTAAACTGGGATAATCTGTCCTTTTCACGGCTATGAATAAAAATTTTAGATTTCTGCAGTAGCCACTAGACACATGTGGCTATTAAAATTTTACTTAGAGGGTGGGAGAGATGGCTAAGTGGTTAAGAGCACTGGCTGCTCTTGCAGAGGACCTTGGTTCATACCCACCACCCACATGGCATCTAACAACTGTCCATAACTGCAGTTCCAGGGGATCAGACACTCTCTTCTCACCTCCATGAGTACTGCATGACATGGGTGCACTTATATACATACAGGTAACACATCATATACATAAAATAATAAATAATATCTTTTTAAATTTATTTTATGTGTATGAATGTACTGTCTGCATGTAGGTTAGTGCACCCATGTCGTGCAATGCCGCGGAGGTCAGAAGAGGGCGTCGGATTCCCCTGGAACTGGAGTTCTGGAATTGGAGTTACGGACAGTTCTTAGCTGCCATGTGGGTGCCGGGGATCGAACCCGGGTCCTCTGCAAGAGCAGTCGGTGCTCTTAACCACTAGGCCATCTCTCCAGCCCCTAAATAATGTATTTTTTAATTTAATTAGGGGCTGGAGAGATGGCCTGCAGTTAAGAGCATTTACTGTAGCCAGGTGTGGTGTTGCACACCTTTAATCCCAGCACTTGGGAGGCAGTAGGCAGGTGGATCACTGTGAGTTCAAGGCCAGCCTGGTCTACAAAGTGAGTTCCAGGGCAGCTGGGGCTACAAGGAGACCCTGTCTCAAAAAGATAAATAAATATAAATAAATAAATAAATAAATAAATAAATAAAATAAATAAACATTTACGGTTTTCCAGAGGACCCAGGTTGAAATCCCAACACTTACATGGTGGCTAACAACCACACATAACTCCAGTTCCAGGGGATCTGATGCCCTCTTCTCTCTGTGGGCACTGCATGACACAGGTACACTTATATGCAAGCAGACAAAACACACATAAAATAAAAATAATATATTTTTTAATTTGAGAGTGGCAGCACACGCCTTTAATCCCAGTACTTGGGAGTCAGAGACAGGTGGATCTCTCTGAGTTCAAGGCCAGCCTGGTCTATATAGTGAGTCCCAGTACAGCTGGGGCTACAGGGAGACGACGTCTCAAAAAGACCAAAAAAAAATTTAATTGGTATTATTTTTGTTTCAGTCTCATGAACCACATTTCAAGTAATCAGCAGTCATGGGACTAGTGGCCACATATTGAACTACACAGATATAGAACATTACCCTAAAAATTCTTCTGCACCCTGCTGTGTTTGAGAGTTTACCTATAAAGATAATGGCCTTAGAATAAAATAATGACTGCCAGTGATAAAACCTAGAGCAGTGACATACTGGCCTCATTTGATAATAAATAATACATCATTACTGCCTACATCACACAGACTAGGTGCTGTACAAACAACATCACAATGACTGGGACAGCCACTTGTACTGTTCTACAGTAGAATCTAAGTAGAATCTAAGTATCGAAAAGGTGGAAGGGTTTATAGCTAATAGATAATAAAACCAGAATTCAAATTAATCTGTTAAAATCTAATTTAGCTGTCAGGCTTGGTGGCATATATATCTAGAGGCAGAAGTGGGCCGATCCATGAGTTTAAGGTCAGCCTGGTCTACATAGTGAGTTCCAGCTTAGTCAGGGCTATACAGTGAGATCCTGTCTCAAAAATATTAGTTAATGAATCAATTAATTAATTGATTAATCCAACTAAGCTGAGGCTGGTGATATGTCTCAATGACCCTTGCTTCAATCCCTAGCACACGCCTTTAATCCTAGCATTTGGAAGGCGGAGGGTGGATCTCTGTGAGTTCAAAGGTAGCCAGCCTGGTCTACATGGTGAGTTTCAAGCCAGCCAGTGCTACATAGTGAGACCCTGTCTCCAAAAAGAAGAGAAAATGAGGGAAAGAAAAAGAAACTGGAATGGGGGGTAAGCATTGAAAGTATAGGGAAAAACAAGTCTTCAAACAGCAAGAAGCGTAGGCTATCCAACTATAACCCAGTAATCCAGTGGAGAGGGTATTACAGCAATAGGTAGACCCTTTCAATGCCATTAGACCCTGGCCTTATAGAAGTAAATAACCAAATCACATTGTCATTATCCAGTCAGTTGATAGATATCCAGGCTCTTTCCATTTCCTGGCTACTGTGACTAGAGCTTCAATGAACAAGGATGAGCAGATACTGTAGTAGACTATAGAGTCTTTGGGCACATGCCCAAGAATGGTATAGCTGGATCATGTATTAGATCTATTTCTAGCTTCCTGAGAACTTCACACTGATTTCTATAATGTCAGCACCAGCATGCACACTCTTCAGCAGAGCCTATGTTTCCCTTTTCCCCACAGTCACATCAGCATTTGTCATCATTTGTTTTTATATTAAGCCATCATGATCAGAGTAAGTTGAAATCTCACAATAGTTCTACTTTGCATTTCCCTAATGACCAAAGATGTTGAAAAATTAAAAAAAATATTTCTCGACCATTTGCATTTTTTCTTTTGAGAACTCTCTCTTTAGCTCCATGCCCCAATTTTACATTAGAATATTTATTTTCTGTTTTGGTCTTCTACCTATATTCTACACAACAACCATCTGTCACAGGTATAGCTAGAAAAGATTTCTCCTATTCTGTAGAGAACCTCTTCATTCAAATGATGGTATCCGGGGCTGGAGCAATGGCCTAGCGGTTAAGAGCGCTGACCGCTCTTGCAGAGGACCCGGGTTCAATCCCCAGCACCCACATGGCGGCCGAGAGCCGTCTGAAACTCCAATTCCAGGAGAACTCCACTTCCAGGGGAGTCCGACGCCCTCTTCTGACCTCCGCGGCATTGCACGTCACGGGTGCACAGACTTGCATGCACACAATACATTCATACATGTACAGAAATAAATAAAAATAAATAAATAAATAAAAAATAATAATAATAAAAATGATGGTATCCTTAGGTTTTGCAGAAGCTTTTGGGTTTCATGAATTTGTATTCATTCTTTCTCATGTAGATATCCAGCTTTTTTTATGGTACTTCAAGAGATTGTCATTACCTTCATGTATTCTTGGCACCTTAGTTAAAGCTCAGTTAGTTATAGGTACATGGGCTTATTTCTGGCCTGTTTATGATGTTGGTCACTGTCTAGTTTCATGACAGCATAATAGCATGTTGGTTATTTGGGCTTGGTACTATACTTTGAAATCAGAGTGTAGCTTTATTTTTTTTCCTTGAGATTGCTTTGGCAATAATCTGCTTTAAAAAAAAACTTTGAAAAGAATCAGAAAAAGATACAGGGCAGGGATGGCAGGGTGCATGAACTCGGATGGGGAGGGAGTATGGAAGACAAGATGAGTCTAGATTGGACTGAGAAGTGATGAATGAAACACACAAAACTTCAATAAAAATGTTAAATATATATAAAAGATAAGTTCCTCACATATAAAAAAGATTGCTTTGGTTCTTTGAGATTATCTATAGTTTCATATGAATTTTTAGACAATTAAGTTTAGCATATTATTCTTTAATTATAGACTCTAAGACTCTATTTCATGTAGCATATTTTATATAGTATATAGCACAATGAAAGATTTTAAGTCAAGGGACTGGAGAGATCACTCAGCAGTTAAAATACTTTCTGCTCTTGAAAAAGACTCAGGTTCAGTTCCCAGCACCCACACGGCAGCTCTCAGCCATCTATAACTCCAGTTCTAGAGGACCGGATGCCATCTTCTGACATCTGCAGGCACTTTACACATTTGGTACAATTAAATGCATGCAGTCAAACACTCATACACATAAAATAGAAATAAATCTTTAAAAATATAAATAACTTAATTTGTGGCATCAGATTTTTCTAAGCCCCCTTTCCTCACAATTTTGTTTGTTGTTTTGATTTTTTTGGGGGGGTCTTTTTCGAGACAGGGTCTCCCTGTAGCCCCAGCTGTCCTGGAACTCATTCTGTAGACCAAGCTGGCTTTGAACTCATAAAGGTCCACCTGCCTCTGCCTCCCAAGTGCTAGGATTAAAGGCGTGCGCCACCATGCCCGGCTGTTGTTTTGATTTTTTTTGATTTTTTTTTATTTCCGTATGTGTATGAATGTACTGTCTGCATGCGAGTGTGTGCACTCATGTCGTGCAATGCCGCGGAGGTCAGAAGAGGGTGTCGGACTCCCCTGGAACTGAAGTTCTCCTGGAACTGGAGTTTCAGACGGATCTCGGCCGCCATGTGGGTGCTGGGGATCGAACCCAGGTCCTCTGTAAGAGTGGTTGGCGCTCTTAACCGCTAGGCCATCTCTCCAGCCCCTGTTGTTTTGATTTTTAAGATGGGACTTCACCATGTAGTTGAGGCTGCTCTCAAATTACTGAGCTAAAGTGATCCTCTCACCCCAGCCTTCTAAACAGGCATGTACTACCATGCCTAACTCACTTATATACACTTTAAATTTGTTAAATATAATTTTTTTTTTATTTCGATATGTGTATCAATGTACTGTCTGCATGCAGGTCTGTGCACCCGTGTCGTGCAATGCCGCGGAGGTCAGAAGAGGGTCTCGGATTCCCCTGGAACTGGAGTTCTCCTG
>VZQC01014475.1:0-91763 GCA_009823505.1 Rhizomys pruinosus
CTTCCAAGGGTTCTCCACACTGCTTTCCATAGTGGCTGTATGAGTTTACATTCCCACCAGCAGTGAATGAGTGTTCCCCTTTCCCCACAACCTCTCCAGCACTTGGTATCATTTGTTTTCTTGATCCTAGCCAGTCTTATTGGAGTAAAATGGTATCTTAAAGTGGTTTTGATTTGTATTTCCTTAATTATTACCGATGTTGAACACTTCTTAAGATGTTTCTCAGCAATCTCTAATTCCTCACTTGTGAAGTCTCTGTTCAGATCTTTGCTCCATCTATTGAGTGGGTCATTTGTTTTCTTTCTTCTTTGTTTTTCAAGTAGTTTATATATTCTGGAAATCAATGCTTTGTCAGATGTATCTGCAGTGAAGGTTTCTTCCCACTCTGTGGAATTTCTCTTCACTTCCTTGATTGTTTCTTTTGATGTACAGAAGCTTTTGAGTTTAATGAGGTCCCATTTGTCAATTGTCGACCTTAATTCTTGTGCAGCTGCTGTCTGATTTAGGAAGTCTTTTCCTATACCTATGTCCTATAGTCTGCTGCCAATTTTTTCTTCTATTGCCTTCAGAGTTTGGAGTTTCAGGTTGAGGTCTTTAATCCATCTGGAGTTGACTTTTATACAGGGCAAGAGGTAGGGGTTTAATTCCAATCTTCTACAAGTGGTGATCCAGTTTTGCCAAACCACTTACTGAAGATGCTGTCTTTCCTCCGTTGTGTCTTCTTGGCCCCCTTGTCAAATATGAGATGGCCGAAATTGTATGTGCTCAAGTTTGGATCTTTAGTTTTGTTCCATTGGTCAACAGGTCTGTTTTTGTGCCAGTACCAAGCTGTTTTTATGACTATAGCCCTGTAGTATAGTTCGAAGTCTGGCAAAAATATTTTTTAAAGAGCATGGTTCTTGCAGTCTGTGGACCCACCTTCTCTGCTGAAAACATTTGGAGACTTCCCATCCATCCAAACACAGAGGACAGGGAGAAGACAGAACACACCACAGCTTTATCATGCTTTAGTGGGATTCCCACAGAATCAGCATGAGCATTTCAGTGCAGCTTTATCACCTCTCCTGAAATTCATTTTTCCATTTCTCTGTCTAGAACACCATTCTTCCTTTGTATCAGGGACAATTTTTTCCCATGCCCTACACCATGCCAGGCATGGTGGTGTAAGCCTTTAATCCCAGTACTTTGGAAGCCGAGGCAGGTAAATCTCTGTGAGTTCACCAGTCTGGTCTACATAGTGAGTTCCAGGCCAGCTGGAGCTAAAGGGAGACCATATATATATTTTTTATTTTATATATTTTTTTAAATATATATAATATATATATTTTATATATATAGTCTCAAAAAAGACTATATATATAAAACCCCACTAGGCATGGTAGCACATGCCTTTAGTCCTAGTGCTCAGGCAGAAGCAAGCAGATCTCTGTGAGATCGAGGCCAGCCTTGTCTGGTCTACGTAGTGAGCCCCAAGCCAACTAGGAGGTACAAGGAGACCCTGTCTCAAAAAAATAAAGAAAAAAATATACATTTTAAATATATTTATGACATCACAGCAAAGGGGGAAATACAGAGCTTTGGTATCTAATGGCTGAGCTAAAACCTGGGAGCTACTCAGGTTACAGCCAGCTCTGCACATACCAGGATTTACCTGCAATTCTTCTGCATTTCTCCAGCCTCAGGGCATAAGATTGCAGATGACAAGGAAATTCTTTCACACTGAGATTTGAATTTCCTCAGGGGTTTGACGTCTCTAGATACTTGGGAAAACAGACCATATAAGGAGCAGTGACCCTGCAGGGGCATGGTCCTGTTTGATCCCAATTGTGGGGACAGGGTCCTTGGCTCAAGTCTAGGTTCTGCTGTCCTACAGGGGTGATTCTGAACAGTAAGTTTACCTGCTAAGGGTCAGCTGCTTCACTCATAAAACAGGGATGACAACAGACCACAGGAAAAATGGTCATGGTGAAAATTAAGTAGCTTGCTGTCCTTGCTCAATAAGCACTTGGTGAACGATCATGCTGGATGATGGAGAAGGGAGATTTGGCATCATGTATATACGATTTGAGATGAATCAGGAAATATTAACACCCCTGTTGACATCTGGAGGGTTATTTCTTTCATTCATTCAACAAATCATCATGGGAAATATTAAATAAGATAATGAATGCAATTATAAGCCACCACCTTCTAAAGTGAAGTGCTCAAAAGATACTAGTTCTGAAGATAACAATGTGATGGTGATGATGGTGCTGATGAAGGTGATGATGGTGATGATGATGACGGTGGTGATGATGGTGATGATGATGGAGATGATGGAGATGATGGTGGTGATGATGGTGATGATGGTGGTGGTGATGGTGGTGATGATGTTGATGATGACAGATGATGGTGGAGATGGTGGTGATGATGGAGATGATGGTGGTGATGATGGTGATGATGACAGATGATGGTGGAGATGGTGGTGATGATGGTAATGATGATGATGATGATGATGATGGTGGTGGTGATGATGGTGATGATGGAGATGATGGTGGTGATGATGACAACAGATGATGGTGGAGATGGTGGTGATGATGATAATGATGATGATGATGGTGGTGGTGATGATGGTGATGATGGTGGTGATGGTGGTAATGATGGTGATGATGACAGATGATGGTGGAGATGGTGGTGATGATGATAATATGACGATGATGATGATGATGATGATGATGATGACGATGATGATGGTGATGACGACAGATGATGGTGGAGATGGTGGTAATGATGATGATGATGGTGATGGTGGTGATGACGGTGATGATGGTGACAGATTATGGTGGAGTTAACCTAATACATCTATATTGAGTGATTCCACATATGAACTTCATACTCACAGTTAGATTTAAATAAACTTACACATATATTGCCAAGGACACACTAAGGCCAGGAACTATGCTAGGAGCTTGTCCAATAGAGAGATACAATGCACACAATGACAAGTATAGGGTATCCAAACTGCCCGTACAATGTGAGGGCACCCCAGCTGTCTTGAGGGGTGTGAGAGGACCCTGATTGCCCTGATGGGTATGAGGGTACCTGGCTGTTCTAAAGGGCATAAGGGCACCCCAGCTTCTCTGAGGGTTGTAAGGAAACCCTGGCTGGTCAGACAGTAGTAGACCTGGCCCAAACACCCAGGAAGCAGTGGTCCCAGAATTTATCCTGCATTCACAGTCACAAATTTCCCCTGAGATCTGCAAGCTGCTTCTTCCCCTGCATTGCTCTTATGTCTACATAGGGCCAAGTACAGCAGAGATGGAGGTTGTGTGACAAGAAGGCAGGGCCCAGAGTCTGCTTTGTCTGAAACAAGCTGTGCCAGTCACAGAGATGGGGGAACAAGAGGACTGTCCACAGGAGAGGGTGAGGAGATGGGGAAGAGGGGACTGTCCACAGGGGAGGGTGAGGAGAGGGGAAAGAGGGGACTGTCCACAGGGGAGGGTGAGTAGATGGGGAAGAGGGGACCATCCACAGGTAATGGTGAGGAGAGGGGGAAGAGGGGACTGTCCACAGGGGAGGGTGAGGAGAGGGGGAGAGGGGACTGTCCACAGGGGATGGTGAGGAGAGGGGGAAGAGAGGACTGTCCACAGAGGAGGGTGGGGAGAGGGGGAAGAGGGAACTGTCCACAGGGGAAGGTGAGGAGAGGGGGAAAGAGGACACTGTCCACAGGTGATAACGAGGAGAGGGGGAAAGAGGACACTGTCCACAGGTGACGATGAGGAGATGGGGAAAGAGGACACTGTCCACAGGTGACAATGAGGAGATGGGGAAAGAGGACACTGTCCACAGGTGATGACAAGGAAAGGGGCTGCAAGACAAAGAAAGAGCCATTGAGGAAACCTGGGCCATTCCCTAGGCCACCTGGGACCAGATGCACAGGCTTAAGGAACTAGGTAAACCTCTCTGTGCCTCTGTGATCTCACATTGAAAACTAGAGGTAAATGCCCTCCACATTAGGGAGGAATCAGGGAGATGTGGTCATGTATAAGTAAAATCCCACACTGAATGTGGGAACCTTGTACATATAATGTCTTTAAGATTGTCAGCCAATCCAGTTTCCACTCACTTTCTCGATTACCAGAGTCTGAACAATGAGGTGGTCACCAAGGTCCTGTCTTAGGGAAACACACTTTATGGAAGATAAGCTTTCTCTCATGCTTTCTTCAGTGGGATCTTTACAAGAAGAGATGGAGCCTCCTAAATGCCCATGGAAGGACATAAACCATGAGCAAGGAAATAAATAGTAGCTTTCTAGGCCAGTCGGACATTGGAGCTATTTGTTACTTTCACAGCACAGCCTGTGTGACTGATGTATTTTGGCACTATATAACTAATCCTCCTGCAACAGGACACAGCCTAAAAGGGAGAATCTCAATTGTCTATGATGAATCTTCTTCCCAGTTGAACTTGAACTACAGCAAGAAGTTCATCATCATCCCTGGAAGGCTGAAGCTACCTGCCTCTCCATCTCCATGTGCCTCTGCGATGCTGTCCAAGCTGGTGCTAGGTCTTAAATGTTCCCCTCCCAGCTTCTTTAAAGGGTCCCTGAGGATGAAGTATCTGCCATGTGCCCCTGCTCACTGCATCACTCCTGATACAGACTTGGCATCTGCTGGAGTCACTGGACACGGGTAATTTAGCACCCCAGCTTTCGATTGCTCACGGGCTGGAGGGCAGCTAGGGCAGGCTCTGCAGGGAAGAGGCTGTGTGTCCAAGGGGCTCTGCCTGCAGGGGGGGCCTCCTGGGTCAGCTCCAGCTCCTTAATTAATGGCTGAGGGTGAGAGAGCCTGCTGCCTGCAGATGGTCTTTACTTAGGCCCAAAGCCAACTCAGCCTAGGCAGGATGAAGGACACAGTTCACAGGCTCCTGACAAAATTAATTAAGGGAGGCTGAAGGGAAGATGGATGGATGGAGGCTTCAAGTGTCACAGCTGCCTGGAGCTCTATTTGCAGAGAGTTTGTGTCAGGTTTACAAGCTTAGTGTCCTACAGAGGCCACGTTAGTGACATCAGTTGATCTGCCTCCACTGAGTGCTGGGAGAGAGATGCAGAGTCCCTGGCACCTGATACTACAACCACTTGGGATGCCTCTCACCCACACTCTTCTCCAACCAAACAGGCCCAGGATGGACTGGGCTCACAGGACACTGTCTGGTGACCGTGTCTTACCAGCAACCTAGTCACAGAGACAGGAGACAGAGGAGCTCCACCTGGGCTCCCAGCTCAAACTGACTGAGCTTGCTACTGCTTGTGAGCTGTGTGTGATAAAGGTGCACATCTGTGCACATGTGTACATTTTGAAGTATACTTGGGTGGAATGTGTGTCCACATACATGTGCAACTGTGTATGCAACCATGTGCACATGTGTATGCGTGTGATAGATATGTATATGTATGCATCCTCATGTACTTGTGATTTCTGTGCACATGTATATAAGTGTATATGTACAATTATGTGGTGCACCTCTGTATGTGTGGTGTGTATGTATGTACATGACTATGTATGTGTACACAACCATGCAGTGCATCTGTGTGATTATGTGTGCAGGAGTAGTGTGTATGTGCATATGTACACATGAAATTGTGGTGCATCTGTGGATACATGTGAACTACTTTGGTGTGTATTATGTATGTGTATACACAGGTATGTGCATAATGGTAGTGCATACATCCACAGTCATATACACACATATACATTAGAGCAAACACATATGCAGCTATGGTATATATATGTATATGTGTGTATGTGTGTATGTTTTACAGCTGTCTGTTACAGCTATGTATACAATGTGCAACTGTGTTGTATGTACTTCTGCTCAGGTATGTGTGTGCACATGCATGTGTCCTCTGACTACCCACATCTCAGAGCGAGACCCAAAGAGCCACACAGAAGAGCACAAAACTAGACTGTGGCTCTGTGGGTGACAAGGAGGTGACAAAGGGGGAAAGAAGCTCAGGCCAGGCCCTCCTTGTGATAGTGTCCCCAAGAAGAGTAGCTCAAGCTGAGACACTTCAACTTCAGCTGCTCGTCTAGGGGAGCCCTGGAATGGACACTGGACATGCATTTCTCACCAGGCTCAAAGGCAGCCCAGCCTCATCCAAGTTTCCATCCTCCTGAACTACCAGAAGCTGTGCCATAGCTAACTGTGATGCCTGCAACAAAAGTGTTCAGTGGGGGCTGGAATGGAGATGGTGAGAGATAGGCTGGGAGAGAGGTGGGTAGGAGAGGAGGCCTGAAATGGAAATGGGGGTTGAGATGGAGATGGTAAGAGATGGGATGCAGAGGTGGGTGGGAGATGGGGGCTGGGGTGGGGATGGGTGGGAGATGGGGGCTGGGTGGAATGGGGCTGCGGTGGGGATGGGTGGCGATAGGAGCTGGGTGGGGAGGGTGGGAGAGGGGCTGAGTGGGGCTGGGTGGGAGATGGGGGCTGGGGTGGGGATGGGATGGGAGATAGAGCTGGGGTGGGGATGGGTGGACAATGGGGCTGGAGTGGGGCTGGGTGGGAGATGGGGGCTGGGTGGGGATGGGTGGGACATGGGGGCTGGGTGGGGATGGGTGGGAGATGGGGGCTGGGGTGGGGATGGGTGGGAGATAGGAGCTGGTGAAAAGACACCTAGCTGGTTATCACACTCATGATCAAACATAAAGAAGGAGTCAGACTGGAGCTTAGATACACAGTAAGTGCCACCCCTTCTGCTACAAGGGCTAGGGCACCACTGACATCACAGCTGTAGGAAATAAGGCCTGAAACTGACGACTCAAGGTCATACAATGGAATCACACATGACAGTACAATTTTTTTACCTGCTTTTTCACGTGTTCATTTCATCATTCTTTTTTTTTTTTTTTTTTTTTTTTTTGTCTTTTTAAGTTCAGGGTCTCCTGTACAGCCCCGCTGTCCTGGAATCACTCTGTAGACCAGTGGCCCTTGAACTCACAGAAGATCCACCTGGCCTTGCCTCCAAGTGCTAGGATCAAGGCGTGCGCCACGACCGCCCAGCCCATCAATTCTTATATAGTTGAGATAATAGAAGTTCAAGAATATTTCTAAAATCCATGCTGTGCATACAGCTTCTCCAACTGGACTGGAACTTGGGTTATTGTTCAAAGTTTGGACAAAGTTACTTGCAAAATGCACAAATTAACTAATTGTATGGCAACTGGTAACATCAAGTCTATCTGCACAACTTGTATTAATCTTGTGAATCTGTAAAAATAAACAAATAAAAAAAAAAGAATATTTCTAAAATGTCATGGAGATATCCTGAGCCAGTGGAAGCGTGCCCTCCCCGCCACTGAGATTACGGAAGAAGATCTGAGGGGCCAAGCAAAGCAAGCCTTCAACAGTGATAGGCATTTAGGCTCCCACACATTTTTGGCGAATACAGGCAGGGGGAAGCCCATATGCCAGGATGATGAAGAAGAGACTACACTGAAAGGGGCAGGATAATCCACGCCAAGCTTTACCAACACTATGGAAGACTAATGCAGTGGATCCCCCTGGGGATGGCATAGGACACGGACATCAGAAACACATTGGGATCCTAAAGACTTACACGATTCATAAAAGAATTAAAGATCTAAGAGAAGAGAATGAGGAACTCAAGAAGGACCGGGAGAGAATGACACGCTCCGGAAGGAAGCAGAAACCCCTGAAAAGATCCATGCTGAAAAGAAAAAAACCTAAGCCAGCGAATATAAGATGTTATTTTCAAATAAGTGACTTCGAATGAAGCTCCCATAAAACTATTTGAAGGTAAGGGAATAACACTAATTATAATATCTAGGTTGTAATGTGGAATATGTAATGTAATAAAGGAAATTTCAACCAAGGGATCTCTTGACTCACTTTATTCTTTGTTTCTTCCACAAACTATCCCATCTCTCCTATCTCATCTCAACTGGGGAGGAAAGGAATTAAACAATAGGCGCTTCAGAATGTCAGTCATGTTAGGAAGCAGAACAAAGTATTCAGACCTGGAAGATAACAAAGAATAACTATTAACATGATCCTGAAAATTGCGATGGAAGTGAAAGTATTTATTGAAATATAATGTTTAAACTATTTTTACAACAATTAAACTGGTTACTAAGCACTAGGTAGCTTGTGCGGACATTAGTCTTTACTGCAAAATATCTAATCCTCTCGGGTTATTTGGATGAGATGAGCTTGAGCGCATAGAAGAATCCAGATGAATTGGCCATTCGCTTCTAGATTTCTCATCGTAATAGAGGCTCTTATATTGTATGAAAAATCGCTGGTCCTAATAATCTAATAAATTGTCCGATCGATTCAATCAACAGGCATAATGGATTCAGAAACTTAGACTCCACTACCAAGATGAGAATTTAATGACTATTCTCCACGCTAGACCTCGATGAGTTCATTGAATCTGACTTAGACTCTCTCCCACCCAATACACAAAGATCATAAACTGCGCTTTATCGTGATATAGAGAGTGAAAAAACAAACGTGTAACAATATATTACATGCGGAACCTCTCAAGAATATTACACGATCTTTTTAACTGTGCGTTTTCAATGAAAACAGTGAAAGTCAGAAGAATCCTAGGAGCTAAATATTTAAATATGTTTCCCAGTCGTTATAGCCCGAATTATGATGTTCCATTATCCCAGGTACTATCCTCTGGATGTCTGATGATAACATGTGTGCAGCTCATTCACGCACGGAGAAGGAATAGAACCGAGAGCTAAAGTCATCCACATGTACCCTAACTATCCAATCTTAGGATTGGAGAACTATAAGTTCTAGCGAAAGACGGCCAAATCTACCTCTCCTGTCAGACGCCCCATCATTTCACGTTGTAAAATTCAAGAATCACGAAATGACCAATAGTCTTGAGCAGACCAATGATCAGGTACCTGGCATATAAAATGGGGGAGTTAAATCCCAATAAAGTCATAGACTGCACCTGATAATAAACCTAAATTCAACAACTAGCAGATCGGATAATAAGGTCAGGTAAGCGTGAAGCACACAACTGCACACAACCTATCCAGTCATCAACCTTAAATATTTAATTCATCTGTGGGATTGGCATGGCTAGTCTTCTTGCATGACTCACAAGCACTATAGACATGGGCAGTTAGCCTGGATTTTAGGAACCAGATTATCTCATCGATATGCTGTTCTAACAACGCTCAAAATCACAGTTCTTCAGGCGGGGGAGGGGGGGCACCTTCCACTGGGCTCAGGTTACATAGGACTACAAGAGGTGCATCCCTACTTTAGAAGATGCAGGGGATGAAATTACATATCATTTCCAAGCTTCTGTGTTCATAATAAAAAGAAAGCAGGTTTTTGCTATTTTAATATCGGATATAAAATAGACTTCAAAGTAGGGAAATGACATAGCAAAGATATGACAAAGAGATGCACTTTACATTCTTCAATCAAGTGAAGATCTCCACCCCAAAGATTTCACAATTATTGCAATGAATAACTAATATGCGACCCATATCCTATAATATCTGGTGAACCAAAACTTTATAAAGACCTTTCCAAGACCCAAGTTCACAGACATAACCCCAGTTACACTCAGTATTGCGGAAGATTTCACAATTACCAGCGACATAGATCCTTGGTGGAAGGCACTAGGCTACAAATAAAAGAAAAAAAAAACAGAGAGACATCTGAAATGAACGATATGTATGATACAATTGGACTCGATATGACCATCTGATCCGAACATTCATCATATCCTTGAATAGGACAGAACTCAATTGTCTACTTCCATAGCTGCCATGGAAATACTATTGCCGTCGAAAAATGCTGACTCAGATCTCTGTGGGCACGCGAGCATAGAAAGGTTCCAAATTATCTGAAAAAGATTTGAGATAAATTTCATAGATTCAAATGTTCGTCGACGTGCTTATTTCAAAGCTTCAACTCAACAACTCGAAAGTACCTCTGACTAGCAAAACATCTGGTGAGTTAGGGACGTTAATCGCGACCTTGGGCTGAATGGAGTGAAAGGGGTCAGTAATGAGTATTAAAAGATCTCCTTAGACTTTTGGAGAGGTAACAAGACATTCCTGGGCTGATAGATGACATAGTACACGTAAGAGCATTCAACAAATACTATAGGATACTTCACAGTGCAGGTCCTACAGATGGAAGTATTAGTAGCTGGTTGCTACATTAGAAACAGAAAGACACGTGATATGATGCGAGCACTACTAACAGCGAAGAAGCATTGAGACGGCTAACGACAGAATGAAACCTAACACGCAAAAGAGCGGACAGAATAAAACAATAAACATCAAGAGCAGAAAAATCAATGAATCGCAACAGAGAAACAATACAAAAAATCAAATGAATCCAAAAGTTTGGTTTCTTTGAAAGAAGTAAACAAGATAGACAGACCTCTATCCCAGCTTACAAAAACGAATAGAGGACAACCTCCAAATCACATACAATCCAGATGAAACGGAAATATCACATGTAGCCAGGAAAGCTAGCAAGAAATTATATGTGAATATTACAGAACCTATATTCTACCAAGTTTTGAAACCTAGAAGAAATGGTGAAATATCTGAATCCTGGGAATCACCAAAGCTTTGGTCAAGAGATGACCGAGCTTAAACAGACCCAAACATATGAAGAAATAGAAAAAAAAATATGTAGTAAAACCTCCCAACTATAAAAAAAAGCCCAGGCCCAGACGGTTTCACACAGCATTCTATAAAACATTTCAACAAGAACCTACAACCATTATTACTGAAACTGTTTAGAAGTATACATCAGAGAGGAATTCCCTCCTCCCAAATTCCTTCTACGAAGCCAACGCACTCCTATTACAAAACAGGGCAAAGATCCACTAAAAAAGAGACATTATCGACCCATCTCCCTCATGATCCAGATGCCAAAATTCTAAACAGAAGACTTGCGCAAAGCGCATACAGGACCCACACAAAAGATTCATCCATCAGTGACAAGTTGGATGCCGATCCAGAGATGGCAGGGATGGGTCAACATACAAAAAAGTCACGAAAAATCATCAAAACACAAAACGGAATAAGTTACCAAAAAACCACACCGATCATCTCAATTGTATGCTGGAAAAAAAACCATTGACAAAATTCAGCATTCCTTCATGCTTAAAGCCTAGAAGGAATTGGATTGGAGTGGTTCATTCCTCAATGTAATCAAGCCTATACAGAACCCACACAGCCAAAATCATCCTGAAGTCGGGGAAATGACAGAATGATTCCCTTTAAAGGTAGGACTCGAAAGGCTGCCCCCTGTCACCACTCCTCTTCAACTCAGTGCTTGAACACTTGCTGAGGGCAATAGAGCAAGAAAGAGGAAATTAAAGGAGTACAATGGAAAAGAGGAATCAAACTATCCCTATTTGCTGATGATATGATTGTGTACTTGAAGGGATGCTAAAACCTCCACCAGAAAAACTCCTAGAAATGATTAGACAGTTCAGACAAAGGTGGCAGATACAAAATCAACGGTTAAAAGATCAAATGGCCTTTCTTTAACCAAAACAAAGCAACTGGAGAAAGATTCAAAGAGATCTTCCCACGCCATAGCCTCAAAAATAATAAGATTCTAGAGCAAACCTAACCAAAGACTACCAAGGACCTCTACCACAAAAATTTTAAACCTAATAGAGAAAGAAACTTGAAGAAGACCTCAGAGAATGAGAAAAACCCCCCATGCTCATGGTTGGGAAAATGTAACATTGTCAAAAATGTCCATTTACCAAAACTCTGTATAGATTAATGCAATCCATCAAAATCCCAAGAGTTTTCTTACAGGCTTGAGAAACAAAATAATTTCTTAAATTCAATGTGGAAAAACAAACGACCCAAGAATAGCCAAATCAACCCTGAGTGAAAAGAGCTACACAGGAGGGATCTCTATACCAGACTTCAGATACTATCTACAGGTCTATAGTCAAAAAACAGCCTGGTACTGGCCACAAAAAAAACAGACTGTTGACCAATGGAACAAAACTGAAGATCCAAATCATGACACATACAATTTCACTTTCATTCCCATCCTATCACAAGGGGGCCAAGAAAAACACAATGGAGAAAGACAGCATCTTCAGACAGTGGTTTTGGCAAAACTGGATCAACCACTTGTAGAAGAATGAAATTAAAAAAGCCCCAACTCTTTCATCCTGTACAAAAGTCAACCAGATGGGATTAAACCTCAACTGAAACCCGACCAACTGAAGGATGATAGAAGAAAAAACGTTGCGCAGCAGACTACAAGACCAATAGGCTAGAAAAGACTTTCCACATCAGACAGCAACTGCCAGAATTAAGGTCGACAATGACAAATGGGGTACTCCTATTAACAACTCAAAAGCTTGCTGTACAATCAAAAGAAAAAACCATCAAGGAAGTGAAGAGAACATCCCCACAGAGTGGAGGGAAACCTTCACTGCAGATAACTGACAAAGCACTGAGTTGCCAGATAGTAAAACTACGTCACGAAACACAAGAAAAAAGAGGGGGACAGACCCAATGACCACCATAGAAGGGTAGCAAAGAACGAACGAGACGTCACAAGTGAGACGGAATGATGCATGGCTGAGAAACACCTCAAGAAAGCTGTTCGCAACACACTGAACTCATTAGAAAGATGGAATCAAAATCATTTTAGATATCGCTTCTTACTCCAATCAGACTGTGCTAGGATCAAGAGAACAAATGATACCAAGTTCTGGGCGAGGTTGGGGGGAATCGGGGAACAATCTCACCACTGCTGGGGGAATGTTAAATGTACAATGCCCTTATGGAAAGCGTGTGGAGAACCCTTGGAAGACTTGGAATGAACTTGCCACCCGACCCAGCCATACCACTCCTGGGCATGTACCCTCAAGACTTACGCCACCACAGAGATACATGCACGGCCATGTTTATTGCAGCTCTCTTCACAATAGCAAGGAGCTGGAACCAACCTAAATGCCCCTCAACTGATGAATGGATGGAGAAAATGTGGTACATCTACACAATGGAGTTCTATGCAGCAGTAAAGAAAGACGACATCACGAGCTTTGCAGGAAAATGGCTGGAGCTAGAGGACATCATGCTGAGTGAAGTAACACAGTCCCAGAAAAACAAACGACGAATGGTATCCCTCATCTGTGGATGCTAGTGCTAATTACCCAGTTGTAAGTATTTCTTGTGTAGGGCCCCCTGAGCTTTTGTACAAAGCAGCTGGGCATAATGCATTTTGGAAACAACAACAACAGAAAAGACTGCATCAAAGAACTGACTGAAACAGTGAACTTCTGCTCAAAACAGTCAACTTCCCCATGGACAATATTGAGAAAGACTAAGAGATAAAAAGCATGTTTGGCAGAATGCATGAGCTCTGGTGGGGTGGGGGAATGGGTGGGAACACGGGTCTAGATTTGTTAAAAATAAATAAATAAAATAAATAAAATATAATGTTCAACATAAGAACCATCACCTAATTGACGACCCCCAGATGAAGAAAAGAATTTCCTTTAAAAAAACAAGGTGATGAAATTGGCTTTCGAAAAAAAAAAAATGGTGACCAAGCATGATGCCACATGCCTTTAATCCCAGCACTCAGGAGACAGAGGCATGCAGATCTCTGTGAGATTGAGGCCAGCCTGGTCTACATAGTGAATGTCTGAAAACAAAAACAAAACAAGGTGACAACATCCAAAGTTGACCTCTGGCCTCCACAAAAATGTGCACGTGCATGTAGACACACACACACACACACACACACACACACACACACACACACACACACACCAGGATCTTGTGGGTGAAAGCTCAGAGATCAGGAACTCTGAGAGTGGAACAGACACATCACAGATAAGAACTGGGTTCCAAAGGAACCATGACAGCATTTATAGGGAGACTGCAGTGCCAATATCTGAAGTCAGATGGTATCTAGAACCCAACCGTGGTGACCCTGAGGATTAATCACAGCCATGTTTGTGATCTCCACCAGACAAATCTGCTGTGGGAAATAGAACACAGCTCATTTCTGTTTGTTACTTTGAGTCTGAAAATGACTTCTAGATGAACAAGCACATTTAAATTTTTTTTTATTTTGCTTTTGTACATTTTATACAACAGTTCTTAATCAAATTTAGACCCCAGCCCCCCACACTGGACCTCATGTATTCTGCCATACGCGTTAAGTCCTATCCAGTCAAACATTTGTATCCAGATGTTCTTTGGAACAAATCCATTAACTGGAGTCTAGTCAGCCTATCTAGAAATCTTTTTTTTTTTTTTTTTGGTCTTTTTAAGGCAAGGTCTCCCTGTAGCCCCAGCTGTCCTGGAAGTCACTCTGTAGACCAGGCTGGCCTTGAACTCACAGAGATCCACCTGCCTCTACCTCCCGAGTCCTAGGATTAAAGGTGTGTGCCACCATGCCCATCAGAATCTTAAATAAGGCGTACTCTCCCTCAAGAAGTAGCAATCAGTCTCCAATGTTCCCAGACTAGTTTCCAGCCTACCACCCATTTCTTTCCCTTTCTTTACTCTGGACTTTTTTCTGATTGAGTTGACATGGGTTCTGTGCTCAGTGTCACCATTGCCACAAGTTCATGTGTGCAAGCTTCCAGTGTCCTGAAATCCTCTGCTCTCCTTTGTTCCTTTGTTCATGAACCAGACCTGGCTCTTACAATCTTTCTGCCCCCCTCTTTGGTAATGATCCCTGAGCCATGGATAGGAGAGGTTTCAATATAGGAGTCCTATCCAGGGACACCCATTCTGCAATCTCTTAGGCACTCTGTGTGCATTGCACTCTGTGAGGGTTGAGGATGCACTAGTTTTCTCTCTACCCCCTGCTCTACTGTGTTCCATGAGCATTACATGTGGAGGTTCAACTGTAGATGTGTCACCTAGGACTGGGCATCTCGCAGATGTATATTCTCTATATATCCAGTTATGGGATTCTGCAATATCCTCTGTCTGTTGCAAAAAGAGAAGATTCTTAGCCGGGCGAGGTAGTGCACACCTTTAATCCTAGCACTCAGGAGGCAGAGGCAGGCGGATCTTTGTGAGTTCAAGGCCAGCCTGGTCTACAGAGTGACTTCCAGGACAGCTAGGGCTACAGGGAGACCCTGTCTCAAAAAGACCGAGAGAGAGGGAGAGAGAGAGAGAGAGAGAGAGAGAGAGAGAGAGAGAGAGAAGCTTTTTTGATGACTGATATATGGTATACTTGTCTGTAAATATAAAGATCAATATTTAGCATATAGTAAGAAATTTAATTTGTCTAGAGATATGACGAGAGCTATGGTTTTCTCTATGATCTATGACCTCTCTAGCCATGTGTATTTAGCTGTGTTTACAGTATCACCCATCAGAAATCTTATCTTCCTCACCCAGCAGTAATCAGTCTCCAGTAGTTTTCGATCTGGATCCAGACCCCCACCCGTTTCTCTTGCTCCACTCAGAGACCTTGTCTGAGTCGGCATCCATCCCATGCCTGATGCCAACATTGCCACAAGACTAGTGCCAGCCTACCACCCATTGCTTTTCATTTCTTTACTCTGGACCCTTTTTCTGATTGAGTTGACATGAGTCCTATGCGTGGTGCCAACATTGCCACAAGTTCACATGTGAAAGCTTCCAGTGGTCTGTAAGCCTCTGCTTCCCTACCTTCATGCACCAGCCCTGATTTAACATGGGAGTCCTCTCATGCACTGGAGGCTCCCATTCCTTGCAGCTTGGCCAGTTGTGGCCCTCTGTTTGCATTGCACTCTGTCGGGTAAGGAGGCTTCCCTGGTGAGAACCAAGGGCTGCACTCATTTTCTGTTTGCCCCTCATTCCGCTATGTTCTATGATCTTAGCTGTAGAGGTTCAACTGTGGATGTATCTCCTAGGATTGGGTGTCTTCAGATGTGTATTTTCTGTGTCTGACCAGTTGTGGGATTCTGCAGTAGCCTCCATCTATTGCAAAGAGAAGCTTCTCTGATGAGTGGCGTATGGTATGCTTGTCTGTAAATATAAGATGCCATACTTAGCATAAAGTAAGAAATTTCATTTGTCTAGAGATATGACAGAGGGTTTATTCTAGGATCTATGACCTCTCTAGCCATGTGTATTTGGCTGTGTTTACAGTATCACCCATGAGTTTATGCCCATTGAGAGGGTTTTAAGTCCAATTTGATAGTTGTTGATTACCCCCCACCCCAGAACAGTGCAGGTAATTTACTATGCCTGTCATTATGGTTATTGGGCTTTAGGGACAGGTTGGACAATTGATCTTCTGTCTTATCAGCTTGCATATTATCATCTAGAACTATGAAACCTAAACTTCAGGGACAAGGCTTCCAGGTCAGTTCCTGCTCCATTGCTCCAAGTCCTCTATCCACAGTGTGTCCTGTCTTCAGCAGTATGGTCTTATCTTCCAGTTCTGGGAGATAACCAAGAGCTCTGGTGATAGCCTGTGTTATTTGGGGGGCCTCTTGGACCACTCAAAGGGAGGTCTCTCGCATCTGGCATTGTGTTCTTTGTCATGCAGCCCCCAGGTATACATATGCACAAATGTTCAGACACTGTATGTGCACCTCTCAGGGAGGTTCAGAGGCAACACATTTCCGTCTGGCCTTCCTAGTCCCCCAAGATCCATTCATCTCTACTCTCTCTACCTCCCATCCAACCTCCCCCTTCTGTCCCCAGTCCAAGTATCCCCATTATCCTCCCTCTTTCCCCAATAACACCTACCTCCCACCACCCTCCTCTCCTGAGTTCCCTCCTCCCCCACCATGGCCCCCCGCATGTCTCTCAAATTATATTACAGAGCTATAGTCATAAAAACAGCATAGTACTTATATAAAAATAGACACATAGATCAATGGAACACAACAGAAGAGTCAAACTTGAGTATATACAGTTTCAGCCACCTGATGTTTAACAAAGGTGCCAAGAACACACAATGGAAGAAAGACAGCATCTCCAACAAATGGTGCTGGCAAAACTGGATCTCTACCTGTAGAAGAATGAAATTGGACTCTTATCTTTCACCTTGCACAAAAGTCAACTCCAAATAGATCAAAGACCTCAGTATAAAACCTGAAACTCTGAAACTGCTAGAAGACAACATAGGCAGTACCCTCTAAGATACAGGCATGGGAAAGGACCTTCTTTTTTAATTTTTTTAATTTAGTTTTTTATTTTTGTATGTGTATGAACGTACTGTCTGCTTGTAGGTTTGTGCACCTGTGTCATGCAATGCCGTGGAGGTCAGAAGAGGGTCTCGGATTCCCCTGGAACTGGAGTTCTCTTGGAATTGGAGTTACAGATGGTTCTTAGCCACCATGTGGGTGCTGGGGATCGAACCTGGGTCCTCTGCAAGAGCAGTTGGTGCTCTTAACCGCTAGGCTATCTCTCCAGGCCCAAGGGAAAGGACCTTCTAAATCAGACATCAGCTGCTCAGGTATTAAGGTCAGGCTCAATAAGTGGGACCTCATTAATCTACAAAGCTTCTGTATAGCAAGAGAAAGAACAAAGGAATGGAAGAGAAAATCCACAGAGTAGGAGAAAATGTCTCAGATACACATCTGGTAGAGAATTAATATCCAGAATATACTAAGAACTAAAAAAAAAAAAAGAAACAATAAAATAAATGACCCAATAAAAAGATGGGCTATAGACCTGAACAGAGTTCTCCTTTTTTATTAATTTTATTTCTGTATGTGTATGAATGTACTGTCTGCATGCAAGTTTGTGCATCTGTGTCGTGCAATGCCACAGAGGTCAGAAGAGGGTGTCGGATTCCCCTGGAACTGGAGTTCTCCTGGAATTGGAGTTTTAGATGGTTCTCGGCTGCCATGTGGGTGCTGGGGATCGAACCCGGGTGCTCTGTAAGAGGCCATCTCTCCAGCCCCCTGAACAGAGTTCTCAAACAGAGAAATAAAAAATGGCTAAGAAATACCTTAAACAGCACTCAATATCCTTAGTAATTAGAGAAATGAAGATAAAATCCACTTTAAGATTCCAGGTTATCCTAGTGAGACTGGCCAAGATCAAGAGAACAAAAGACCTTATGCTGGCAATGATGTGGGAAATGGGGAACGCTCATTCTCTGCTGCTGGGAATGCAAACTCCTGCAACCACTATGGAAAGCAGTGTGGAGAACTCTCAAAATACTAAAAACAAATCTCATAATGCAAACTCCTGCAACCACTATGAAAAGCAGTGTGGAGAACTCTCAAAATACTAAAAACGAATCTACCATATGATCCAGTTATACCATCCCTGCCATGTACCCATGTTTGTTGCTGTTCCATACCTAAGAAATGGAAACCACCCAAATGTCCCTCAACTGATGAATGGATAATGAAAATGTAGTACATTTACACAATGTTCTCACTCCTTGGTAACAATTTTCTATATGACTTTTCTCATTGCTATAACAAAATACCTGCCAAAGGCTACTTGAATAAGGAAAGGTTTGTTTTGACTCACAATTCAAGTGTTATAGTCCATCATGGGGAAGTTATGCCAACAAGAGTGTGAAGCAGCTAATCACAGTACGCCTGCAGTCAGGAAGACAGAGATGAATGCTAGTACTCAGCTCACATTCTCTTTATTCATTTAAGACCCAGGCTCACCCAAATGAAGAGTGGGTCTTCCCTCCTCAGTTAAACCTCACTAGAAGCAGCTTCACAGACACCCACAGTGTGTTTCTATGATGATTTTTAAACCAGTCACGTTGACAATGAAGATTAATCATTATAATTGGTTTAGGTCCAAAAGGCTTAATTTAGAATTTTGACCAAAAGGCATATTTACATAAACGTTAAATATTTTTTAACATTTCATCAAAATGAGGCTACAGTTCACTGTGGAATAAGTCACACATTTAACTAGACTGATCATTAAATGACTGTCTTGAGCTCTTATCTAGTGTGAAAAAATTTTAAAAAAGAAAGAAAAAAGAAAAAGAGATCTGGGATTCAGGCTTCAAAAACCTAATAAAGACAACACAGAACACAAATCATCTGGGCAAAATGCATTCTGATTGCCAGGTAGCTCCTGAAAGGTGAAGGCAGAGCTCCTGAGCTGTGACCATTTCCTGGGTAGAAGTCCTTCCTATAACCAAGAGTAATATTTGAAGACATGGCAAAAAAAAAACCCACCTTGAGCAGGGAACTCAGCCTCTGATACAGTGAGCCACACAAACATCTAGTCACACAGAGCAACTTGCAGGCATCAAGAAACCAAAACCGTCTGGGGAGATGCTCAGCTGGTAAAGTGTTCACCTTGCAAGCACGAGAACCTGAGTTCAATGCTGAGAACCCACCTAACAGCCAAGCATAGCAGCATAGGCTTGTAGTTTCAGCACTGGAAAAATAGTCACGCTGATACCTGGGGCTCACTAGCCATCCAACCTAGCCTATGGGGTGAGTTCCAGGCCAGTAAGAGAACCTGTCTCCAAAAAAGAGATGGATAGCACCTGAGGAGCAATACCCAAGCTTGTCCTCTGGTCTCCACATGCATGTACACACACACACACACACACACACACACACACACGTACACCTACACATGTACACACACACGTACTCACTTGCATGAAGAACACAAAGACTACAGTACGAGGTTTGTTACGATAAACACCACAACCAAAGGCAACTTACAGAAGAGTTCATCTGGATTCCAGAGGGGTCAGAGTCCATCGTGGCAAGGAGGCATGGCAGCAGGTGGCAGGCACAGAGAAATGCTGCTTGGTATATATGAGGGCATGCGGGGCAACTTATGGGTGCTCCCAGGATACCTAAGTGTGAACCAGAAGTGGTATGCTCCAGGACACCTGCAGGCCTTGGGTCAGGAATGTCTGTAAGTAGACATACATTAGCTAGCTGTAACATTATATGAGTGAGACACAAGTCTAAGCATCTGAAGATCTGTTGTTTGGTTCATGAAGTCCCATCCCTAGCTGGGCAGCGATTGGCAATTGTTGGCTACTGGGAGAGGGAGAGTCAGCTTTCTTCAAGGATTCGGCCCTTAAGAGGCTGTGGGCCCTGAGAGGATGCCCACGCCCTAGTAGAGGATCTATACCCATCACATACAGTAGGTGGACTCAGTGGATTTTGTTTGTTTGTTTGTTTGTTTGTTTTGGTCTTTTCGAGACAGGGTCTCCCTGTAGTCCCAGCTGGCCTGGAACTCACTCTGTAGACCAGGCTGGCCTTGAACTCACAGAGATCCACCTGCTTCTGCCTCCCGAGTGCTAGGANTTTTTTTTTTTTTTTTTTTGCTCAGTGGGTTTAAAAAAAAAAAAAAGCACGTGAAGTTTGGAGAGAAAGTGATGAGAGGATATGACAGGGAATTTAAGGGAATGTGGGCTGGATTTGATCAAAGGACACTTTATGTATGAACTTATTTTTTCATATGATGGATCCTCATGCATGCCCAGCATGCTGTAGCTACCAGCTACACCTCCAGCCCAAGTTTCAGCATTTGGGAGGATTAAAATAGATCCCCCTGAATTATAAATATCACCTATGAACAGGAAATGGGCATAAATGAACAAGACACTGAACCTCAGAATTTAATGACTGGTTCTAGAAAAACTGGTTTCCAACTTGTCACCATTTGCAAATAAATGGACAGCTCAGGTCTGCCTCCCCATTCTGGGCCTAATCATAGGGTCATTGTGTCTGTTTGGGGAGTTGGCTGTACCCTCTCCTGAAGGTCATGGCCTGTAGGGACTTTCCATGTTCAGAGTAGAGCACACACCTTGCATTACAGAGATAGAGGTGTGCTCCCCTGTCTTGGGGGGCAGAAATGAAGAGGACTGAGCCCACTGGCTATGACCACCGTCTACTCAGCATCTTATAATCACCTGGCATAAGACAGAGTTTCATACCTTGCAAGGTGGGGGCCTCATAAGGGCGTGGCTGTACTGATAAAGTCACATAGCCCTGGACAGACACTAGGGCAGGGGTCTGCCCTGAAGCCACAGCAAAGGAGTCCAGCCAGGCACAGGGAAGGCACTTGGGTCCTGAGGGCACTGAGTCCATGTAGGCAATCAGCCATCAGGTGGAGAGTCAACTGAAGGTCCCAAGTATTTTTCTCTTTGGTTCTGGAGAATTTCCACCTTTGGGAAATTCCATATAAAATTCTAAGTGTGGATGATCCCAACCCTATGGTACCAGCCCTCTCTTCCTCATAGAACTGGGTGGCAGCTAAAGGGTCCAGACTGCCCTGCACCCCCTGTATTAGTTACTTTTCTATTATGTGATACAAGCACCATGACCAAAGGAACTTATAAAAGGAAGAATTTATTTGAGCTTACAGTTCCAGGGGAATTAAAATCCATTCTGCCAGGGAGGCATGGTGGCAAGAGATGCTGGAGCAGGAGCAGAAAGCCAAGGCTCACGTCTTCAAGCAGGCACAGGAAGCAGAGAATGAAAAGAAATCAGGCAAGGCTTAAGAACTCTCTGGGCCCAGCATGGTGGGTAGTACACGCCTTTGATCCCAGCACTCGGGATCAACTCTGTGAGTTGGAAGTCCAGCCTGGTCTACATAAGCGAGCTCCAGATGAGCTGGGACTAAAGGGAAACCCTATCTCAAAATTACAAAAAAAAGAAAGAAAGAACTCTCTAAGCCCTCCCCCAGTGACATGCTTCCTCCAGCATGGCCACATCTTCTCAGACCTCCCAAAACAAAGCCACCAACTACTTGGAGCCTATGAGGGACATTCTCATCCAAACCACCACACTCTCTCTTCCTTGTGCCCTACCAACCCCCCATGAGGAACTGGGTACACACAAACACACACACATACACACACACACGCACACACACACACACACACACACACACCACAGAACATGGTCAACTGAGACACGGTGGGCACAGGGAAGCTCATCCAGAAATGTCATGTTTTCCCAGCACTGAGAAGCTTGAGTTTCTCTTAGTTCATCACTAATATGGGACTCTGAATTCTGGAGACAGACCCACCCTCCAGCTCAATTCTAAACCACATTCCAAGATCAGCACCTGCAGACACCTAATTCTCACATCAGTTTATAAGCAGCCTGTGCAGATGGTGAGGAAAACGTGGGGGACCTGCTTTCATGTTTCAGAGTACAAAGAAAACAGAACTCTGTGAAATGGCAGTGGAATCAAGAATTAGAGCCACTTGCCTCAGAACTGAACAGAAAGCAAACAGAAAGCAGACCAAGGTATCCTTATAAGGCTTTGAAAAGCTCCACCATATTCCTAGGAACTTAGAAAGCATGCGCGTAAGTGGGGTCCTGTGCCCAGGGAGGAGCAGGGTGGGCCTCACTACTCATCCATGACTGACCTTGATGCTCTGTACTAGCATGGAATGAGCAGGATATTTGCCCAACCACACCCCACAAAGGAGAATTGCTGCTCTCTAGACTCTGTCTAGTCGTAACTAAACACTAAGCTGATGGAGCCAAACTCAGTGTCTTTTCCAGAAAGAAACAGAATTGAGTTAGTATAGGAAAGTAACCATAACAATAAAGTCACCATAAACAGCCCAAGCAACAAACATCAAGTAAAAACTGATTTCCAGGCATATTTCTAGTAATTTAAATATATTAATTATATGTAATTTCACATATCCAATTTTGAATTTTAAAAAATTGAAGTTCTAAGGGATAAGAAATATGGCCTGGGCTGAAGAGATGGCTCAGTGGTTAAGAGCACTTGCCACTTTTGCAGAGGACTCAATTCTCAATCCCCTGTAACTCCAGCTCCAGGGCATCTGACACCCTCTTCTTGCCTCCATGGGCAAGTATGCACGTGGTGCACATACATGCATGCAGGAAAACACCCATGTGCATAAAATTGTAAAAATAAATATTTTTAAAAGAAGTATAATCTATTCAAGAGAGGGAAGTCAATCATTGACACCCCACAAAAGCCCAGGCAACATCGAGATCATTTTAAGTGAGCTATTACAAATGTATTCCAAGAATGCCAGGAAGCTGTCCCTACAAAACTAACTGAAAGTATGAAAGGGTGTTGCCCCAAATATAAAATGGCACAAATAGAAATTCTTTAAAGCTCAAAACAGAAATTCTGCAACTGAAAAGTTCTGAAATAAAAATATTCACTAAAAACTCAATTTCCATATGTAGAAGAATTAAACTAGATCCCTATCTATCAACCCTGCACAAAAGTCAACTCCAAATGGATCAAAGGCCTCAATGTGAAACTTGAAATGCTGAAACTGTTAGAAGAAAAAAAAATAAAAGATATAAGTGCGGAAAAAGACTTTCTAAATCACACATCAGGAATTAAGGTCAGAAGTCAACAAGTGGGACCTCATTAAACTAGAAGCTTCTGTACAGCAGAGGGAACAACAAATCAAGTGAAGAAGAAGCCACAGAGTGGGAGAAAATCTTCACCAGCAACTGACACATCTGACAAAGGACTAATATCCAGAATATGCAAAAAGAATTAAGAAAAAAATGACCCAATTAAAAATGGGCCATGTATCTGAACAGAGAGCTCTCAAAAGAAGAAGTAAGAATAGCTAAGAAGCATCTTTAAAAGTGTTCAACATCGCCGGGCATGGTGACACATGCCTTTAATCCTAGCACTTGGGAGGTAGAGGCAGGCGGATCTCTGTAAGTTCAAGGCCAACCTGCTCTACAGAGCGAGTTCCAGGCCAGCTGGGGCTACAGGGAGACCCTGTCCCTAAAAGACCAAAAAAAAAAAAAAGTGTTCAACATCACTGGGCATGGTGGCACACGCCTTTAATCCCAGCACTCCAGAGGCAGAGGCAAGTGGATCTCTGTGAGTTCAAGGCCAGCTGGGTCGACATAGTAAATTCCAGGGCAGCTGGGGCTACAGGGAGACCCTGTCTCAAAAATGCAAAAAAAAAAAAAAAAGTGTTCAATATCCTTAGTAATTAGGGAAATGCAAATCAAAAACCTCTTTAAGATTTTATCTTATCCCACTCAGAATGTCTAAGATCAAGAGAATAAGTGACACCAAATTCTGATGAGGATGTAAGAAAGGAGGAATCCTCATTCACTGCTGGTGAGGCTGAAAACTGGTATAACCACTGTGGAAAGCAGTGTAGAGAACTTCTAAAAAACTAAAAGTAAATCTACCATATGATCTGGTTATACCACTCTTTGGTATATACCTAACAAACTTGTCCTAGTGCAGAGATACTCGTGCAGCCATGTTTATTTCTACTCTTTTCACAATAGATAAGAAATGGAATCTCTGTGAGTTCAAGGCCAGCCTGGTCTACAAAGTGAGTTCCAGGCTAGCTGGGTCTATAGGGAGACCCTGTCTCAAAAAGACCAAAAGAAATGAAAACAGCCTAAATGTCCTTCTGCTGTTCTGCTGATGAATGGATAATGAAAATACGGTATATTTATACAATGGCGTTCTAGTCAGCAGTAAAGTATACATCTCACCTCTTATCAAAGAAGCTTATTTTTACAACAGAGGAAACTATTACAGAGTTCCACAACTGGTCAGACAAAGGGAATAAGTGTCTGTGAGATGCCCAACCTTAAATGACACAATTTCAATGCAACCTCTACACCTAAGGCTTGGGGAACATAGGGAACTGGGCAGAGAAAAATATTAATGATTCTCTGAACTCTCACCAGCTTCCTCATGCAACAGGCTGTGATTAACACAGAAAACCACAACTGGCCAAAGTATATAGTAAAAGACCACAAAGTATGTGTCCCTGGAAAGCAATCATACCCAAGGCTCAGGGCCCATTGTGGAAGAGGGGGCAGAGAGTCTGTAAGAGCTAGGGGTGGTGAGTGACCACAAGGAAACAGAGTTTTCCAGACAGCTGGGAACTTGCTCATATGAACTCACAGCAATGGTGACAGCAAGCACAAGGCCCATGCAAACTCAAACCAGACAAAAACCCAGCATAGAAGTAGAGAAATGGGTAAGAAGCCCTAACCTTAGCTGAAGTAATTGATCATTGCTGGGTGAGGGAAAGTTAGTCTTCTTTAAAGGAATGATCTAGATATGTTGATCAGCCTCCAGTAGATGAACTCATGCCAAAGGATATCTGTGGACACAAACTTGATTCAAATGGCCCTAACAGAGATGACAGAATGCATGAAATCTAGCAGGGAGCTATGGGTGGGGGGCGAAGATGAGGGAGGGCAGTCTAAATGTGATAAAGGTGTATTATATGAAATGCACAAAAATTCAAATTGTAAAAAATCACTACTCAGTCTCCACAAATTTGAACTGGCAGGAGAAAAAAAACTCTGCAGACTTAAAGCTAGTTGAGTTGGAATCGTGGAGTCTGAAGAACATGAATGAAAGAAGCACGAAAGCAAATGAGCACAGCCGCAGAGTCCGGTGGGACACCTTCAGATAACCCTCATGGGGGTGGTGGCAGTCTCGGTCAGAGGGGGAAAGAAGAGGGGCACGGAGTAGACAAGGAGTAGGGTGTGAGATAACCGAGGAAAACTGTAGCTGGGTCTCGGTGCCTGCCTCCTGTCAGAACGGCCCTTTGTGACTAACATCCCTGTATCTTCAGTTACTTCACTAAAGACATTTCCAGTTACTCTTCTTAAACTATCCATGTCTCTCAGCTCAGGACTTATTCATTGCCCATAGGACCCAGAACCATGCATTTACAACCATGCAGATCTCTGGTCCTCCCACGGAATGAAAAAACATTCCTCGGGCCTCCACCCCACCTTTGACACTTGTTCTTCTTCTGGGTAACCCCAGCCCCTCACAGAAAACATGCTCCTTGCCCTTTGCCTTTTGGAATCACTATTTTTTTTATTATTTATTTTCGTATGTGTATGAATGTATTGTCTGCATGCAGGTCTGTGCACCCGTGTCGTGCAATGCCGCGGAGGTCAGAAGAGGGTCTCGGATTCCCCTGGAACTGGAGTTCTCCTGGAATTGGAGTTACAGACGGTTCTTAGCCGCCATGTGGGTGCTGGGGATCGAACCTGGGTCCTCTGCAAGAGCGTCGGTGCTCTTAACCACTAGGTTATCTCTCCAGCCCCTGGAATCACTATTGAAGTTATAGGACTTTTAAAGTCTCTAGAGCCAATCCCTATATGCAGGTTCCCCCCATGCCAGATGTCTCCACAGGGATGCCAAAATGATGACTGAGAAAGAGAGAACAGGGACTCAGAGGGGCTGGCTACACCAGGCTCCCAGGCTGAGTAGGGGTGCCCTAGTCACCCCTGGTCCTGTGTTAGTTTGGGGTTTGGGGGGGGGGAGTATTTTTGAGACAGGGTCTCCCTTTAGTCCCAGCTGGCCTGGAGCTCGCTCTGTAGACCAGGCTGGCCTTGAGCTCACAAAGATCTGCCTGCCTCTGCCTCCTGAGTGCTGGGATTAAAGGCATGCACTACCGCACCCAGCAGTCCTGGGTTTTAACTCGTGCTCTGAAAGGAGGCAGTCGCTGGAGCCAGGAAGTATGCCTGCCCTCTGGACCTGTTTCTTCTCTCCGTCCAGATAGGGCATCAGATGGCTGTGCTCACAGACTTTTCCTTGAAATGCATCTTGAAGACTTAGGAAGGATTTGACCCTGGGAGTCTCAGAAGGAGAACGCTGACTTTCTTTTACACCACAGCTTGGCTACAGTATGACCAAGGAGAGAAGAGTGGCCAAAAGATGGCAGTGTCCTCCAGCTGCATCTGTGGCCATCAAATCATGTTCATGCCCTGATTTTATATACTTGTATCTGTCAATTAACATTAAAAAACAAAAACAAAAAAAAGAAGAGAGGGAGCTAAATATGATCAAAATACATTTAGTGAAATTGGCCAAAGTTCAATAAAATTTTTTAGAAAAGATTAAAAAAAAAAAAGAAGGCAGATGGAGAGAAGGTCCCTGTGTCCAGGTTTCGAGAGCACGTGCGCGTGTGTGTGTGTGTGTGTGTGTGTGTGTGTGTGTACACATGTTCATGTGTTTCCAGGGGCATGTGTACATGCATATGTGTGGATGCCAGGGATCAATCTCCAGTGTCATTCTTCAGGGCATCATCCATCTTGCTTTTCGAGACAGGTTCTCTCAGTCTTTACCTGGACCTCACAAGTAAGCTAGGCTGGCTGCCAGTGAGCTCCATAGATCTGCCTGTCTCTGCTTCCCCAGTGTTGAATTACAAACACACACCACCACACCCAGCCCTTTTATGTGGGTTCTGACCCAGATCCTCATGCTTATTTGGGAAGAATTTTACTGACTGAGCCTTCTCCTCAACCCAGTAGGCTTTCTGCTTTTTTTAAAATGTTTAAATGTATTTTATTTTATGTCTATGAGTGTTTGACCTACATGTATGTAAAGTGTACCGGTGTTATGCACTGTCCATGGATTCCATGGATCCCCTGGAACTAGAGTTGTTAGAAGCCATGTGGGTGGTGGAAATTGAACCTGAGTCCTCTGTAAGAGCAGCCAGTGCTCTTAAACACTCTCCAGCCATCTCTCCAGCCCCATGGGCTTTCTTCTTAAGGAGCAACTCTGACTCTATAAAACTGTCCACTGGAGCCCAGTTCAGATGCTGCCCTCTGCTTTGCCAGTTATACACTTGTCACTGGGTCAAAATTGTATGGAGAATGAAGTTAAATCCAATCTGGTCCTATCATAATGTAGGGACTTTGGTACCATCCAATCACATGTCTGACCTGTCCTGATCACAATGATCTGGGTCCAGCCTGGCATCTCTGGTCCAACAGTGAGTCTCCTGTCCAGCCTGCACCAGTGAACACTCTTTCTCTTTTATTCTTCCAGTCCTCTAGTTAAAAATAAATCATCCTGGCCAGGCATGGTGACACACGCCTTTAATCCCAGCACTTGTGAGGCAGAGGCAGGTGTATCTTTGTGACTTCAAGGCCAGCCTGGTCTATGTAGTGAGTTATAGAACAGCTGGGGCTACAGGGAGAACCTGTCTCAAAAAGATAGATAGATGAAAGAAAGAAAGAAAGAAAGAAAGAAAGAAAGAAAGAAAGAAAGAAAGAAAGAAAGAAAGAAAGAAAGGGGCTGGAGAGATGGCCTAGCAGTTAAGATCGCGGACCGCTCTTACAGAGGACCCGGGTTCGATCCCCAGCACCCATATGGTGGCCGAAAACTGTCTGAAACTCCAATTCCAGGAGAACTCCAGTTCCAGGGGAATCCGACACCCTCTTCTGACCTCCGCGGCATTGCATGACACAGGTGCACAGACCTGCATGCAGGCAGTACATTCATAAACATACAGAAAAAAAATAAAATAGATAGAAAGAAAGAAAGAAAGAAAGAAAGGAAGGAAGGAAGGAAGGAAGGAAGGAAGGAAGGAAGGAAGGAAGGAAGGAAGGAAGGAAGGAAGAAAGAAAGAAAGAAAGAGAAAGAAAAATCATGTGCTAGTTCTCCAGGGGAACAGATGTCTTTTGTAATCAAAACCACAATTATAGGGTTGATATAAAGATGCCTGACTGTGTATTTTCTTTTCTTTCTGCTTGTGCCTATTCTAAGATAGTTTTGCTATTCAAGATAATTGGAAACTTTGTGATTTTGGCCATCTCTTACTGGAATGTAAAATTCTGTAACTCTCAGACTAACATGAGGTGAATGGAAAAAAACAAAGAGAATCCCTTAAAGAGCTTTGCTGGGCGTGGGGGCCTAGCAGTTGGGAGGCAGAGACAGGCGGATCTTTGTGAGTTCAAAGCCAGCCTGGTCTACAGAGTGAGTTCCAGGACAGCTGGAGCTACAGGGAGACCCTGTCTCAAAAAAGACTAAAAGAAAAAAAAAGAGCTCAAGCAGCAGGCCAACGAGATTGCTCAGGGAGCAAAGGTGCTTGCTGCTTGCTGCCAAGCCCAAGTACTGAGTTCAAGGCCCAGAACACACATAGTGGAAGAAGAGAATTGATTCTCAGAAGTTGTCCTTTGACCTCCAGGGACAAACCATGGCATGTGTGCATATGTAAACAGGAATAAGAGAAAGAAGGAAGGAAGGAAGGAAGGAAGGAAGGAAGGAAGGAAGGAAGGAAGGAAGGAAGGAAGGAAGGAAGGAAGTTAATTAACTAGTTAATTAATCTTAAAATCCAAACAGCAGTAAACTCTGCCTGTACAGACAAGAATCATATGGTTTAACAATGTGTAGACAGATTATATTAATTTGTTGCATTATGTCTAAGTGTAATCTAGAATCAACAGCTTTTATTTATTTTTTTTTTTTTATGTGTATGAGTGTACTCTCTGCACGTAGGTTGCTGCTCCCATGTCGTAAAATGCAGCAGCATTGCAGCAGAGGTCAGAAGAGGCCATCAGATTCCCATGGAACTGGAGTTAAAGACGGTTCTTAGCCGCCATGTGGGGGCCGGGAATCAAACCCAGGTCCTCTGCAAGAGCAGTCAGTGCTCTTAACCACCGAGCCATCTCTCCAGCCCCTCAACTGCTTTTTAATAAGTTAGCAAGTGTATTTATTATGCTGCTCGGTTTCATGATATTAAGAGAGAAAGTAAAAAAGAAACCAGTAAGAAAGAGAGAAAAGTAGCCGGGCGTGGTGGCGCACGCCTTTAATCCTAGCACTCAGGAGGCAGAGGCAGGCGGATCTCTGTGAGTTCAAGGCCAGCCTGGTCTACAGAGCAAGTTCCAGGACAGCTGGGGCTACAGGGAAACCCTGTCTCGAAAATACCAAAAAGAAAAAAAAAAAAATGATCTAGGAAAGAAATGTCTGTTTTCTCCCACAATTGAATCTTGCTGAGATTTCTGTATTATTCATATAAAGTATTTCTGGGTGTAACTTCATCGTATTTATAACAATTTTCATTTTTNAAAAAAAAAAAAAAAAAAAAAAAAAAAAAGATAAAATGCCTGGCCAACATGGAAAAAGGATGAATACAAACCAAGGAAGCTTAGACATGTCACAAAAGTACAAGTTGGGGACTGAAGAGCAGTTAAGAACACTGGTTGCTCTTATAGAGGACCTGGGTTTAGTTCCCAGCACCTACAATGCAGCCAAAAACCATCCATAACTCCACTTCCATGGGATCTGATGCCCTCTTCTGACCTCTGAAGGTGTTGCACAACCTGGGTGAACTTACATACATGTAGGCAATATATTCATACACATAAAATAAAAGTAATCATTTTTGTCATTTTTGGGGGAGGGGTCTTTTTGAGACAGGGTCTCCCTGTAGCTCCAGCTGTCCTGGAACTCACTATGTAGACCATACCCGGCATAAATCACTTTTTTAAATTTTTAAAAAAATTTTTGGTGTTTTGGGGACAGAGTCTCCCTGTAGTCCCAGCTGTCCTGGAACTCACTATGTAGACCAGGCTGACCTTGAACTCACAGAGACCTGCCTGCCTCTGCCTCCCAAATGCTGGGATTACAGGTGTACGCCAACATGCCCAGCTAAATCCCTTTTTTTTAAGTGTAAGTTTCCCAAGGTGTGCAGAGGGTGAAGCCTGAAGATAACATGTGTGTGATAACTGAAAGTCTTTCCAATTCTTAAGATCAAACATCAGAACACTAACACAAAGCTAAAATCTGATCTTCTGTTTAAATTAATGAGGTTCTTTTCACACACAGATCTATTTATGGTAACATTTAAGAACTGCTTTTAAAAAACAAGAATTTGTATTTAATCAAGATAATTATGTTTTCTGCTAAATTTTTCAGCTGTTCACTTGGGAAACTGAACTTTAACAAAATCAAGATTTACTTAAAAACCTGTTTATAGCCAGGTATGGTAGCACAAGCCTTTAATCCTAGTATTTGGAGGCAGAAGCAGGTGGATCTCTGTGAGTTCAAGGCCAGCCTTATCAACATACCTAGTTGCAGGCCAGCCAGGGCTATATAATGAGCGACTCTCAAAACAAACAAGCAAATAAACAAACAAATAAATAAACCTGTCTAAATGTTATACAAAAGTTAAAACTAAGGGACTGGTGAGATGGCTCAGTAGTTAAGAGCATTGTACGCTCTTGCAGAGAACCCAGGTTCAGTTACCAGCACCTACATGGTGGCTAACAACCCAACCATCTCAGAACTCCAGTTCCAGAGGATCCAACACCCTCTTCTGGCCTCCATGGGCATTGCATAGCACTGGTACAACTTACATACATGCAGGAGAAATACTCATACACATACATTTTTAAAAAATAATAAATCGGGACTGGAGAGATGGCCTAGCAGTTAAGAGCACCGACTGCTCTTGCAGAAGACCCGGGTTCGATCCCCAGCACCCACATGGCGGCTGAGAACCATCTGTAACTCCAATTCCAGGAGAGCTCCAGTTCCAGGGGAATGCGACACCCTCTTCTGACCTCTGAGGCATTGTACGACACGGGTGCACAAACCTACATGCAGACAGTACATTCATACACATAAAAAATAAATTAAAAATTTTAAAAAAAGAAAATGTTCAAACTCAAAAAAAATAATAAATCAAAATTTTTTTATTAAAAAATAAAAAGTTAAAACTAAAAGATTGGTGAAGCTACCTTTGTGGGTGTTCAACAATCAAAGCTTGGAGGCCTGAGCCAGTGAAGATAGAGACAGGAAGGACAGTTAATAGCTTGGTCTTTGCCCTCCAAGTCAGCCAAGACCCGGAGACCAACAGACCCCCTCTGAAAGAGTTCTATAACTCTGGAAAACCATGTGTCCTCTTAATAAGAGAGGCCATGGTGACTCCAGAGGTTGGACTCTCTGCTGGATAGCTTTAGTGTCAACCTGACACACCTGGGTTGAGAGAGCCTCAATTGGTGAATGGCCTCCACTAGACTTGCCTGTAGCCATGTATGTAGGGCATTTTCTTAATTATTGAGTTATATGGTAGTCCCAGCCCATTGTGGGTGGTGCCACCTCTGGAGAGGGGGTCCTATATTGTATAAGAAAGAAGGCTGAGCATGGCCCAGAGGAGCAAGCCAGTAGGCAGCATTCCTCCATGACCTGTGCTTCAGCTCCTGCCTCCAGGTTCCTGCTCCAGGTTCCTGCCCTGAGTTCCAACATTGGGCTCCCTCAGTGATGAACTCTGACCTGGGAAATGTAAGACAAATAAACTCTTTCCTCCCCAAGTTGGTATTGATCAGAGTATTTCATCACTGCAATTGAAAGCAAACTAGAACAGACTCCCACCATATAGTATGCTTCCAAGGGAAGCCGCATGGTCAGCAAGACCCTAGCTCGTCCCAGGAGATGGCACAACTGAGGGAAGAAAAATTTAAGGAGCCAAGATTTCCTGAGAGTAAGCTTTAAGGAATCTTAATTGACTCTATCAGTTACAGGGGGAAAGGTCAATTTTTGGCCACTTACATGGCCTTAAACACCCAACAGGAAGATATAACTGTGGTGATTAAGCCAATTCCATCTTACATTTTCTGATCAGGCTGTTATTTCATAAAGGGCCCTAGGAGCCAGCAGGACATATTCTTAGCCTGGGTCCAGTGACCACAGGATGTCGGGATCCTAGCCCTGGGGTCAGCTGTATCAGCAGTCAAGTCTTGACAAACAATCAAGAAAAGAGGCTGATCTCAGAGCTGTCCGGCCTATTGTTCTCTACTCTTCACATTGTGTAGTTGTCATCATACTAACTAGATGCTATTTTTGCTTCTGTAACCTTGCTTCTTTGCAGGTCATTTAAAAAAAAACTCCTTGATAAATGCTTCAGGAAATTCAGAGGGCTGAGGTAATCGTGGTCTGCACCTTTAAAAGAACCCCACACTTTGACCTACACAGAGTGACTCTCATATCGGCAAGAGGGACTGTTGTCCAAGCACTTGCTACCTGAATAAAATTTTCATTTTTAATTTTGAAATTTTTGTCTGGTGAAGGGGGCTGGTAAGATGGCTCAGCAGGTAAAGGAGCTTGCTGCCAACCCTAACAATTTGAGTTCTGCCCCAGAGACCCACACAATGGAAAGGGAGAACCAACTCCCACAAGTTGTCTTCTGACTTCTACTCCTGTGCTGTGGCATGTATACACACACACACACACACACACACACACACACACACACACGCACACACGAAAAAAAATGTTTAAACAAGTGAGGAATTAGAGATGGCTGAGAAACACCTTAAGAAGTGTTCAACATCACTAATCATTAAGGAAATGCAAATCAAAACCACTTTAAGATATCATCTTACTCCAATAAGACTGGCTAGGATCAAGAAAACAAATGATACCAAGTGCTGGAGATGGTTGTGGGGAAAGGGGAAAAACTCATCCACTGCAGCTGGGAATGCAAACTTGTACATGTACTATGGACAGGCATGTTGTGGAGAACCCTTGGAAAGTTTGGAATGAACTTGCCATCCACCCAGCCATACCACCCTGGGCATGTACCATCAAGACTCACTCCACTGCAGCGATACATTGCACAGCCATGTTTATTTCAGTCTCTTCACAATATCAAGGAACTGGAACCAACCCTTTAAATGCCCTTCAACTGATGCGTGGATAATGAAAATGTCGGTACATAGAACACATGGAGTTCTATGCAGCAGTAAAGAAAAGGACGACATCATGAGCTTTTCAGGAAACATTTGGCTGGAGTAGAGGACATCATGCTGAGTTATGTAACACAGTCCCAGAAAAAACCAAAAGACGAATGTTATCCTTCTCTCTGTGGATGCTAGTGCAATTACCTAGTTGTATGTATTTCTTGTGCTACGGTCCCCTTGAGCTTGTGTCCAAAGCAGTTGGGAGTGATGCATATTGGAAATCAAAAAACAACAACAATAACCGCAACAACAGAAAGGACTGTTCATCGAAGAACTGACTGAAATAGTGCATACTTCTGCTCAAAACAGTCATCTTTCTCATGGAGAATATTTGTAGTAGAGAAGGACTGAGAAAACAGATGATTAAAAGCATGTTTGGTTAGAATGCATGAGCTCTGGTGGGCTGGGGGAATGGGGGGGGTCACAAGTCTAGTTTTGATGCAAATCTTTGGCCTTACAAAGGCCACTAACTATGCATATACAGCAATAATATTGGGTCTCTCCTGAGAAATGCAAGACTCCTTCCGTCCAGATCAGCTACACCCAACATGCTTGGCGATACGTCCACAGTGGATCCAAGTGTCCTATATCTATATCCACAATCTAATTGGCTATTAGCTCTCTCTTGGCTGAATAAACTCACAGTTGGAAGCCATCAAGCTTTGTTCCTGTGCTAGTGCTTAGGATTGATTGTTATAAGCCACAATAAAATCTTGTCACCCTTTATAGAGAAAACCACAGTTTGCAGATTCGCATACCATCCAAGCATCTGTGTTCTATGCTGCATGTGCTTAGCTTGCATTAATAATTAGTACTGCTTAAAATGCTTGGTAACATCCAATGCTTGTTTGTATGTGAGTATTACAAATAAGGTATTTTTCACTGGACAAGTCTGTTCCAATCCATGAAGGGAAACAACCTGAACAGACTAGAGTCCAAAATGACAACTCCAAAGAAAGTAGACTGTTTTCTTCTCACCCACTTGTGCCCCTTTCCCAAAGCCCAGGGAACAAACTGTGGAAGAGGAGGCGTGGTAGATTGTAAGGGCTGCAGAGAGATAGGGGTGAATCATGAGACTACAGGAATATAGTCTGGGCTCCTAATTGATAAACATGCCTGTGCATAGAAGTTTCTCCAACTGGACTATGGGAACCTTGGGTTGTTCAAAATTTGGACATAGATACTTGCAAAATGCACCAATTATCTAATTGTATGACAAACTGAGTAACATCAATGTTATCTGCAAACAACTGTGTCATTATATTGTAGAATCCCTAAAAAATAAGCAAATACAAAAAAGAAAAATAATAAAATAAAAATAAAAATAGATTTATGTGAAAAAAAGAAAAAAAAATGAAGAGTGGTAATAATATACAACAAATCCTCTACCTGCCCTGACACAAAGGTTCTTGCCCTCCCAGTCTCTTCCTTGATGGGTGAAGCCTTCCCTTAATGCTGGGTCTAGCTTGCTGTTCTCTCTGCCAGTTTTCCTAATCATTGTTTGGATTAATATAGCCCCCTCTGATCCCTCTAGTAAAATTTCTTTTTTTATTGTTTATTGAGATTTCATATATTTGATACAGTCATTCTTAATCAAATTTAGACCCATTTCTCCATCTGTGCCCTCCCAAACCCCCACTGGACCTCATGTTAACTCCTATCCAGGCAAACATTTGTACCTGGATGTCCTTCAGTGCAAATTCATCCACTGGAGTCTAGTCAATCTAGAGATTGTAAGTAAGGCATACTCTCCCTCACTCAGTAGCAATCAGTCTCCAGTAGTTCTCAATCTAGGGCCAGCCTGTCACCCATTTCTCTTGCTCCACTCTAAGCTCTTGTCTGATTGAGTTGGCATGGGTCTTATGCTGGAAGTTCACATGTGCAAGCTTCCAGTGGCCTGAAAGCCTCTGCTTCCTTACGTTCATGAACCATCCCTGGCTCTTACAGTCTTCCCCCACCCCTTCCACAATGGTCCCTGAGCCATGGGTGGGTGAGGTTCAATATACGAGTCCTACCCACAGATATACTCTGTGCAGTCTCTTATTCTTTAAAATTCGGCCAATTGTGGCCTTCTGTGTCCCTTCTGTTGTATAAGGAAGCTTCACTGATGAGAGTTGAAAGATGCATTAGTTTTCTCTCTACCCCTCGTTCTGCTACGTACCATGAGCCTTAGGAGGAGAGATGTAACTGTAGATGTGTCACCTAGGACTGGGCATCTCTCAGACATATATTCTCTGCGTAAATTTCTTATTTCTCATGTTGTTCTACGTTTTCATTATCTGTTTTCTGAACTGCCTGATCAAGTTTCTTTCTTCCAGAAGTCAATAAATTCAATCTCAAATGGTTGTGCAATAAAGATATTGACCTGTCTCTCTCAAAATGAATCCTGACACACACCATGTCCTACACTAGAAAAAATGAGATAAGGACATCTATGAGACCTTGCCATCAAGATCTTATACTTATGCCAGCATATTTCAGCCCCCGTCTCAATTTTGCTTTGTCTCTTGATCACTTAATCTCCTGCTATAAATGATGCCTGTAAGATTCTAGGGCCTGGGGCTGGAGAGATGGCTCAGTGGTTAAAAGCACTGGCTGCTCTTGCAGAGGACCTGGATTAGATTCCCAGAACCCACATGGCAGCCAACAACCATCTATAACTCCAGTTCCAAGGGACCCAATATATATCCAGGCAATATACTCATGCACAAGCAATATAATATATATCTATAATATATTATATACTATATATAATAAGTAAACTATATTTTCAAAAAGATTCCACAGCCTAAAATTTCAAATAACAATGACTTCACAATACCAACTCTGCCTCCACTAACAGTCAGCGAGAGCTGCAAATTCCCAATGTCTATACCTCAACCCCTTTCAGCTGGAAGCAGCAAGATGAGATGCCATCATCCATCTCCCTGAAGGATCTTAGCAATTCAGATCTCCAGAGAGGGAATGTGCCCAGGTAGACAAGGATTTAGATGTGAGAGAACCAAGAAAAAGTGCAGCTGGATCTGGGTAGCTGTGTCTCCTGATGGTCAGATGCCCCTTGGTGTATAAACATTGTTAAAGCTGCAGTTAAGTTGTTCCCACTATGTTGGAACTAAAGCACCAGGCGTTCTCCCAGTTGCCACATGTGTACACTGACAAAGATCCTCAAAGATCTTGACTTCGTTATATCACTTGCATTGTGGTTTAGACACCCTCCCCTAAGATCCATTCTGCCATTATTTAAGAGGGGAAAATGTGCCTTACTCCATGAATGTGCAGCTGCCTCACAAATATTCACAAAAACCTCTTTAAGGTTCACAACACAGAAACCACCAGTGTGACCCCCTCTGCCCCCACCAACACACATAACATACTTTGGGATAGCCCTCTCTGGTCTATTTGCAGCACTTTCTTTGCTTAATAAACTCTATGCTTAAACTATCTGTGTCTCTTGACTGATTCTGTCCAGCACAAAGATAAGAACTGGGGCTAGAGAGATGGCTCAGCAATTAAGAGAACTCACTGTTCTTGCAGAGAACATGGGTGCAGTTCCCAGCATGCACATGGTAGCTCACCACCACCTATAACTACAGTTCCATTGCCCTCCTCTGGCCTTCTTCAGGATCTACAAGCACATAGTAAACATACAAACACTCAGCACACACACAATTCTTTTTTAAAAGAAGGTAAGGACCTACAGACTCCAATAGTAAAGGGAGCAAAAATACTGTTGAAGGAAGTAAAGGCTACAAAGTCACCAAACTTGACAAGAGGACTTAGTCACTACATCTAAAAATTTCAGCAAAACATAAACAGAAAAAATGAAATATGCACACTCGAGCCACAGCCAAACTGTCAAAGGCAGCGAGAATCTTTACAGTAGAAAGAGAAAGGTGACTTGCCATGCACAAGGGAGCCTCTGTAACACTAATGCTTGCTTTATCATAAGGAGCTACAGAGACCAGAGCAGGGGATAACACACTGTCACAGTGAGCAGTTCCCCAGAGGACAGTGCATCCAGTGTTCTTTCAGAGACCGAGAAGGAATAAACAAAGCTTGAGGGAGCACATAGCTAATAGAAAGAGTGACGCAGAGTCTCCATTCCTTTCCAAGCTTACTGTGCAAACCATTGTGTGGTTCAGTGCATATGTAATTGCGTTTTGGGCCAATGATGTATTTAAATGTAACATCATCACAAAAGAAACAGATGGAGTGCAGCCATACTGGGTGAAGGAAAAAGACAGCTGATGAGAGTTTAATCCAAAGAACAAAGTGGGCCAGAAGCAAAAATTAAGGCTTGAGTAACAAACCAGAAAGCATACCTGCTTTCTTCCTTACCGCTTTTTGTTTAAAAGGATAAAATCATATAAAGTAATAACTATAAACACATAAAGAACAGAATATAGTTAGATGTCACAGATACAACACTAAAATCACAAAGTATGAGGGGAACAGATGACAAAGCTATGAGACTAGCATTTCTTTGTCTGTTTGAAGTTGTTAGTATCCGTTAGAATAAACTCTACTGAGTGAATAACTATAAAATATAAATCTCTACAAGAGAATATAACAGGTTCTCTGTAACTGACCATGGAGAATGAAGCTTAAAGTATTAAAATAGAGTAAGGTCTCCAGGGGAAAGGGAGTAAATTAAACTCATCAACAGAAGGGCATCTCAGAGATGCATAAATTCAGCAGTAAATTCCTAAGTGACCCATAAAGGCCTGGGGTGATTCCTCAGTGCTAGAGCATTTGCCTAGCACATGTAAGGCCCTGAGTTCAGTCCCCAGTACTGCCAGAAAAGAGAGGGAGAGGGAGGGAGGGAGGGAAGGAGGGAGGGTGAGAGAGAGGATAGAAGGAAGAAAGACTGCAGAAGCATTGCACCCTTTTCTAGTATTAACACCAATGTGAGGGGAAGAGAACAATTTTAGATGGATAACGTGTGGTTTCACCTTTAGAAGCTAGAAAAAATGATCAAAGTAAAACCAAAGCAAGCAGAAGGAAGAAAGCAATAAAGATTAGGTGTAAATAAATGAATCAGAGACCATAAAAGACATCAAGAAAAATCAATCAAACAAAATGTTGATTTTTTTTAAAGCTCACAAAAATGACATTTAGCTCGACTGACCAAGAAAAAAGAAAGGAGACTCAATTTATTAAGAAGGAATGTCATTGCTGGTCTTTCAGAAAAAGACAAATTATTATAAGGTGACGATACTCTGAGTAACTGTGTGCTGACAACTCAGTCTGAGTAGATAGGACAATTCTAAGAAACAAAATCTGCCAAAGTGATTCAAGAAGTAATCACTATCTACAGACCTGTAATAGAGAAATTGAATTATCACTTGAAACTTCCCCCAAAGAAATGCCCAGACCCAGAGGCCTTTGCTGGGGAACTCTACCAAACATTTAAAGAAGAATTAACACCAATCCTTCGCAAACTCTTTCTGTAAATAGAAGAGAGAGGTAGGATTTCCAGCTCTCTCTCTGAGGGCACCTTTACCTAGTACTGAAACCAAGCAAAAACTTCACAAGAGAAAACAAAGAATCCATACCCTCTGTGAATACAGATGCAAACGTCTTCATACACAACCCAGCCAAATGCAGCACCATGGGCAGAAGGGATCCATGCCAGGAGCAAAATGTTGGTTCCCATCTGAAAATCAATCAAGCATTACCCTGCATCAACAGAATAAAGGACAAAAACAATCTGCTCCCAAAAGGTGCAGAGAAAGCATCCACAGAAATCTGCAATCTTTTTGTCATGAAAGCCTTCAACTAAAGTAAGTTTGAATAGAAAAGAACTTCCTTGCCAGGCATGTCTCCACTTGGGAGGCTGAGGCAAGTGGATTTCAGTGACTTCAAGGCCAACCTGACTGGGTGTGGTGGCACACACCTTTAATCCCAGCACTCAGGAGGTAGAGGCAGGCTGATCTCTGTGAATTCAAGGCCAGCATGGTCTACATAGCGAGCTCTAGGCCAGCTGGGACTAAAGGGAGACCCTGTCTCCAAAACAAACAAAAGAGCAGCTTAAGGCCAAGCATGGTGGCTTTGAATCCCAGCACTTGGGAGGCAGATCCAGATGATCTCTGAGTTCAAAGCTAGCCTGAACTACATAGCAAGTTCCAAGCCAGCCACCTACAAATAGTAAGATCCTAAAATTAACTCCGTCCTTAATGGGGAAAAACCAAGAGCATTGCTCCTAAATGGAGATACATCTGCTCAGAGTTAAAGAACTGGCTCAGCTGTTAAAAGCAATTGCAATTCTTGCAAAAGACCTGCACCCACATGGTGGCTCACAACCACCCATAATTACAGTTCCAGGGGATCTGATGCCCTTTTCTGTCCTCCATTGGCACCAGGAACATACATCCTGGCAAAACACTAACAAACATGTTAAAAATAAATCTTTTAAAAAATTATAGTGAGCAACAAGAAACAAAAGTTAGTTTTCAAAAAGAGAGAGATGTGGGATAGAGAGATGGTTCTAAGAGCACTTGCTGTTCTTACAGATCACTAGAGTTCAGGTCCCAGCATGAACACGGTGACTAACTGGTAGCAGCAGGAGGCAGAAAATGGCTAGGCAGTTTAAGCCAAAGATGCCAAAAGAGTCAATGGCCAGTTTTTCTGCCTGCTGAGAACAGGAAAAATTATTTGAATCTGCCAGTAAACTTGTCCCTACCTGAGGCTAGAGATGCCAGAACTATCTAATCCAAAGAGCTCTCTGACTATACTGTTGCAGGCAATGATTTATCACTACATTGTTCTTTGTAAGAGTAACTTGTTTTTTCTAAAACCTTGTTCCAGGTGAGGGGTCAACTTAATGTTATGGGAATGATTTATCTCTCTCTATTGTGTTCATTGTAATGACAACTTGTTTTTAGAACTTGTTCCTTNTTTTTTTGGTCTTTTTGAGACAGGGTCTCCCTGTAGCTCCAGCTGGCCTGGAACTCACTCTGTAGACCAGGCTGGCCTTGAACTCACAGAGATCCACTTGCCTCTGCCTCCCAAGTGTTAGGATTAAAGGTGTGTGTAGAACTTGTTCCAAACTTAAGTGCTAACTTATTTTGTAAACTTTGTTCTTCCTTGTACTTTTATAAATCAGATGCTGTTTCTGGGGGGTGACTGATCACAGAAAACCTCAAAATATATTTTTCCTCATACCTGCAGAAATAGTTAACAGCCAAGTTCCACTTCTCTAACTCTTATTTGCAAAGAAATCAGTTTGTCTCTGACTATAAGAAGACTCTCCTGCTTCTGAGTGGGGCACTTCTCTGTCTCCTACTCCCGAGGAAGCTGGAAGTTTGGCCTGGCCATAAATAAACCTTACCTTGCAACTTTGATTTATGCCTCTGATTTCCAACCTACAACATTTGGAGGTTCCACCAAGATCCATACCAGCCCGAGGTTGGAATTGCCAGGCGGCAGCTGCTGATATCCTCAGCCCTGGCCTTTCCTTCCTTGATCTCTGGTCACCACCAAGCACAAAAAAGAAAAATTGAAGTGGCCACAGGTTTTTTTTTTAATTGTTTTGACATAAATACTATTTAAAGACAATTAACAGACAACATAGTTATATGAGTTTAACACATAAAACATATGACATGGTTACATAAAATGTATGACACAAGTACATAAAACATATGACATGATTACATGTAATTTTAACACTGTTCATTTTACAGTGTTCAGGACAGTGGCTGACATATAGTAGGTTTATATTTCTGTCTCTCAGCCTCTGTTGTCTTTCTCTCAGATCTCACTGTCTCTTTTATCTCTGTCTCTCTCTCTCTGCTTTTCTCTGTCTCTATTGTTTCTTTTTGTTTCTGGATTCTCTCTCTATTGGTTTTTTTCTTTCTCTGTCTCTCTCTTGGATCTCACTCTGTCTCTTTGTCTCACTGTCTCAGTTTCTTTGTCTGTCTCTCAGTCACAGCAGGAGGGATTTAGGTTAACAAAGACAGCCAGGATAGTTTAAGTGTTTTGTAATTTTTTGTGTTTTGTAGGGTTTTAGTTACTGTCATTGAGTCAGGAGGCTGGTTCCCTGTGTCTGGCCAGGAGTTTGTTTTGAGGTTATTTTTTTGAGACAGGGTCTCCCTTTAGTCCTAGCTGGCCTAGAGCTCGCTCTGTAAACCAGTCTGGCCTTGAACTCACAGAGATCCACTTACCTCTGCTTCCTGAGTGCTGGGATTAAAGGCATGCACCACCCTGCCCAGCTTGAGGCTATGTTTTATTTTTGGTGGCAGGGTGCTGTGTGGAACTGCAGCCTAGGAGGATCCAGCCTGGGTAAGGGGGTTTTGTACGGACCATTGCCCTGCCCATGCAACAGGCAGCAAATGGGCGCTCCTGTCCGAGAAGGAGAAGGGGACATGGACCCAAATGACACCTTTAAATCCAGCCACCTCCCAGAGGGGGCAGAGGCGAGCAGGGTCCTGCTGGTACCATGTGTGAGAGGCCACAGGAGAGGACTCAGGAGAAGCAAGTGGGGTAGACCATTGTGAGGAAGAGGTCCAGGTGGTTGGGTGTGGAGGGGAGGAAGTAGGGAGAGAAGTAGGAGGGGGGAGGAGGAAGGGGAGGAGAAAGTGGCAGATAGTGAGTGTGCTGGATCCCATCCTTAGAGAGAGGAGAAAGGGGAGGTGGTGGGTAGAGAGAAGGCTGATGGTTAGGTGAAGTGGGTGAGAAAGCAGGAGGAAGAGCAGTAGCAGGCGAGGTTAGGGGGAGAGGAGGAGGTGTCAGAGACTCAGCAGCTCAGTTAAAGAAGATGGCTCAGAGTCCGTGTCCTCTTGGAGCCGAGGGTCTTGGGGCCAGTATTCTGGCCAGCAGACCCTAAGCTGTGGAGCACTGGCTGCAGAGGGTAGGGCACAGGTTTCAAAAGCCCTGAATATAGGGGAGCTTAGACACCTTGCCTGTGCGACGGCTATAGTATAAAGGAACAGTACGCGCTTTCCCAGGGTCTGGGAAAGCCCCAATTTACAAAAATTTAGCAGCAGATGTCCTAGAGGCATCCGGGGTTCGGGTTAGAACTCAGAGTTGCCCATAGCAAAACATATGACAGAGACCAGGAATCAAAACAGAGCATCCCCTGTGATGATCAGAGGCCGGTTGGAGGGCACCCTAGGGGACAATCTCCCAGTCCACTGAGGTTCCTCGGAAGGGAAGGTCTGTCCTGGCATAGGTGCAACTTTAAAGGGACAAAGATCCGGAGGCCCTGGTCCCAGAAAGGCAACAGCAAAGAATAGGCGACTTACTCCAAATCGAAAGTTGTTCGAATCAGGCTGGCAGCGGCTCCGGAACAACTCTGGAACGGCTCCGGGGCAGCCCCCACCCCCAGGAGCCGGGGAGACTCAGTTCCAGCCTGGCTCCATTGAGATACATAAATAAACCAAATTAGACCAAATTAACAAAGTATAAACGCAGGTTTATTGAGAAATGCAGCTCTTAAGCGAGTTCCACCGGTCCTAGAGAGCAGGGCCAGGGAAGTTGAGCGCCCCCACCCCTGTGTTCCCTGTTGGGGTAGGGGCTTTTTAAGGGGAAAAGGAGGGGAAATGGTGATGGGCTGACAAGGTACAGGGGTATTGCCCTGTTAGATGAGTTTTAGGCTCCTGTAGGTGGGTCTCAGGTCTGCTGGTCACTTTGGAATCTGGACCGAAATGTTGGCTTTATCTGGTATTTTGTACAGGGTTTTGTAAACAGGGGCTCCTGGCTGGAAGAAAAGGACAGGGACCTCCCTGCCCACACCATTTTGGCCTTTGTCCCAGACCTCCGCTCTAACACTTGCTATTTGTGTTTTATTAGTAGAAATAAGAATGAGACTCCTGAATTAGACACCAGTCAGTTGAAAACAGAACTTAGAGAGACCCAAGAGTTTGATGTTTCACCTCAGAGAAAAAAATGAATAGTCCTATTTCTCACTCCCTCTTGCCCTCCCCTCAGGCCTAGAGAAGAGGTTGGCATGTCAGTTTGTAAGGGCCAAAGAAGGGGAGTAAATTGTGAGATCCAGCAAAAATGGACTGGACTTCTATTTGATCAGCATGTTTGTATATGTAAACCTCTCCAATTAGACTCAGGGACCCTGGGTTGTACAAGATTTGGACACAGATGCTTGCTAATTAGTTTACATGGATATTGCTTATGTTATTAATTGGTATAAATCCCTATTTACTTGGTCTCCTTGGTTAGCCACAGTTTTAAATGTTGCAGCCAGATCTTTTCTTTATTCTGAGCTTGTCCTCACCTGTGCACCTGTCTACTAAATGCTATTATTAAGTTTGTCAAAGGATCAATTCTGTAAAACTTATGGTTCCGAGAAGTCGATATGAACAACTGAGACGTGTAGTTCCTCAATAGAGTCTCCAAGGATTTGGAGACCCCCCCCCCCAAATAGGAGTGAGGAATGTTGTAGGCAATGATTTATCACTACATTGTTTCTTGTGATAGTAACTTGTTTTTTCTTTTTTTTTTTTTACATGTATTTTCTTTTTTTTATTTATTTCTGTATGTGTATGAATGTACTGTCTGCATGCAGGTTTGTGCTCCCGTGGCGTGCAACGCCGCGGAGGTCAGAAGAGGGTGTCGAATTCCCCTGGAACTGGAGTTCTACTGGAATGAGGCAGGTGGATCTTTGTGAGTTCACAGGCAAGCCTTGTCTACAGAGTGAGTTCCGACCAGTGGGGCTACAGGGAGGCCCCTTGTCTCGAAAAGACAAAAAAAAAAAAAAAAAAAAAGAGTGGTCGGTGCTCTTAACCGCTAGGCCATTTCTCCAGCCCCGTAACTTGTTTTTTCTAAAACCTTGTTCCAGGGGAGGGGTCAACTTAATGTATGGAAATGATTTATCTATCTCTATGTTGTTCATTATAATGACCACTTGTTTTTAGAACTTGTCCCAAACTTAAGGGCTAATGAAGGGTCAGGTCAACTTTTTTTTTTTTTTTAATTTTATTTATTTCTGTATGTGTATGAATGTACTGTCTGCATGCAGGTCTGTGCACCCGTGTCGTGCAACGCCGCGGAGGTCAGAAGAGGGCGTCGGATTCCCCTGGAACTGGAGTTCTCCTGGAATTGGAGTTTCGGACGGTTCTCGGCCGCCATATGGGTGCTGGGGATCGAACCCGGTTCCTCTGTAAGAGCGGTCGGCGCTCTTAACCGCTAGGCCATCTCTCCAGCCCTCAACTTGTTTTTTAAACTTTGTTCTTCCTTGTACTTTTATGAATCACATATGCAATTGTTTTATACTGTTTCTGGAGGAGTGACTGATCACAGAAAATCCCAACGTGTATTTCTCCTCATCCCTGCAAAAATAGTTAACAGCCAAGTTCTGCTTCTCTAACTCTTGTTTGCAAAGAAATCAGTTTCTCTCTGACTATAAGAAGACTCTCCTGCTTCTGAGTGGGGTGCTTCTTTGTCTCCTACTCCCAAGGAAGCTAGAAGCTTGGCCCGGCTGTAAATAAATCTTACCTTGCAGCTTTGATTTATGCCTCTGATTTCCAACCTACAGCATATACAGTAGCCAGAGGCTAAGGATGCTAGTAAGGGGTCTGGCTTTTTATCACATCTACATGCTAAGGCCTCGAGCAGGATGACCAGGACCTCAAGGGACTTGGACATCTTGAATTAGGGATGGACTGAGTAGCCCGTCTTCCTCTCCCCTCCTCCCTCCACTAAATCCTTATTAACTGCTGGAAATGCAACTCAGTGGTATGCCATTCCCAGGGACCCCTCCTGCTGTACAGGAGCTCTGCTTTCTCTGTCTTAATCTCCCTGTAATAAATACTTCTTTCTAAAACTCACCCTCTGTGGTCCGTGAATTTCATTCTTTGAATTCATGAGATAAGAACCAGAAAGCTTCTGGCTTGAGGTGGGTTTGGTGGCCGTTGAGTTTCTGGGCCTTGGCCTCTCAAGCTAAGCCCAACAGAGCTGAGAAAGGCTTCATTGCTCTTAAAGACACCCCAATACCAGTATCATTTCTGGTGGCAAAACCCAGGACCTCACAGGAGGGTGAGTACATAGACCACCTCTCTATTTTTCCTGCTCTAACTATACCTCTTTTTCCATCTTCATACCTTCCCCTGCTATAGGTGGGAAGCATGCTCTGCTCTGCTCTGCTCTGCTTCATCTCCGATTTCTCCTCAGCATTTTTTTGCTTCCAGCTCAGGAGCTGTGTGCATTTATTTGAGATTAGATGGATAGGTAGATGTCTGTAAGGAGCCCTTCTACTTGTGGGCTCAGGAGCTGGTGAGTGTTTTACAGGGCATGGACTGAGGTGGTTGACAGAGGCCTATAACTAAGGTTTGCATCTGGGTAGGAAAAATTTTGTACTAGCGAGAGGACTAGAGCTTTCCTGTACTCATCACTGAGAGAGGACTAGAACTTTGAGATGACTGAACCTGGGAGGCCCATGCAGATTTGCAGCTTCTCAGGACTGAATCTGGGAAAACACAGATCCCACCTGTGACCCCAGAAGATATTAGACAAATGCTGCTGGCGATATTATAGTTACTCCTTTGGTGGTGCATTTTAATGGCCATAATGAGACTCAGCCCATCTGTGCATCCCTCAGTCAGAACTATCTATGAATTTACATTACAAGAGACACCTCCTGAAGCATGGACGCCAAGGAATGTCTTCCCACTGAGAGAATCAGACACCCTCAGGCATCCAGCCACAGGCCGGGTGTTCCCATGGAGGAGTTCCTTTCCATCACACAGGCAAAGGCTGGCTTCTCTAAGCAGTGTCACCAAGACAGGTCTCCAGAGAGGCCTGCACTAGAGCCATCTGTTAGCAGGAATCAGACAGCAGATGCTTGCCTGAAGAAACAAGGATGGGAAATCTGTCCACAAAGGTGCAGATATGCAATTCTTGGGAGTTTTATGGTTGGGTAAGTCACAATTGATACCCACAGGGTGGTTGAGAAAACTAACAAGTGCTCATTCCTTGGTCATAACTTTCTCAGAGGGGTAGGGATCTGAGGGGGGCCAAGACTAATCCAAGATCCAAAGCACAGATGCTGCTGAACCATCAATGCCAACAAGCACCAGAGAACTGTTGGTTGGGCCGCTACATCTGTGCCAACTACTTTACATACACTAGGTCCTTGTGGAAAGCCCATAACTGCATGGGTTTAATTAAGCAAGGAACATGTCACCCAATGCAGCTCTGACTTCTGCCTATTGCTCTTCCTTATTCTCTAATTAAAGGACCACACTACAGGAGGGAAACTGAGACAAACTGCTGTTCTCCTGGAGGGAACTGTGGTCAAGACTCCTACCAGGTCCCCAGCTGGTTCCTGCTAGCAACTCCTGCTGGGGAACTTGTATTACAGGAATGTGGGTGCTCATCCCTGCACAGGGGATGGGGCTGCAGTAACCTAGGAGGGGGCCCACTTAGAGTGGCCTAATGTAAATACAAATATTTGTAGATTGAAACAGTAAACAGAAGGCAGATGCTTAGTGAGGGTTGAAAAGTCTCTGTTTTCTATTATGCAAATGGCACTATGATCATCTGTTTTGTTTGTCCCATCATGTTCTTCCTCACTAACTGAAATCTTTTTTTAATTTTTCATTTATTTTTTAAGGGATTCACAATATAAGAGTACAGTTGTTTTCAGATCACATTGACATTGCTCACTTTGCGATACAATTAGGTAATTGGTGCTAGCATCCGCAGATGAGGGATACTATTTTGTGTTTGTTTTTCTGGGACTGTGTTACTTCACTCAGCATATCTTCTAGCTCCAGCCATTTACCTGCAAAGCCCATGATGTCATCTTTCTTTACTGCTGCATAGAACTCCATTGTGTAGATGTACCACATTTTCTCTATCCATTCGTCAGTTGAGGGGCACTTGGGTTGGTTCCAGCTCTTTGCTATTGTGAAGAGAGCTGAAATAAACATGGCTGTGCATGTATCTCTGCTGTAAGATTAGTCTTGTGGGTATATGCCCAAGAGTAGTATGGCTGGGTCAGGTGGCAAGCTCATTTTAAGTCTTCCAAGGGTTCTCCACACTGCTTTCCATAGTGGCTGCATGAGTTTACATTCCCACCAGCAGTGGATGAGTGTTCCCCTTTCCCCACAACCTCTCCAGCACTTGGTATCATTTGTTTTCTTGATCCTAGCCAGTCTTATCAGAGTGAGATGATATCTTAAAGTGGTTTTAATTTGCATTTCCTTAATTATTAGTGATGTTGAACACTTTTTAAGATGTTTCTCATCCATCTCTAATTCCTCATTTGTGAAGTCTCTGTTCAGCTCTTTGCTCCATCTATTGAGTGGGTCATTTGTTTTCTTTCTTCTTTGTTTTTTGAGTAGTTTATATATTCTGGAAATCAATGCTTTGTCAGATGTATATGTGGTGAAGCTTTCCTCCCACTCTGTGGGTTTTCTCTTCATTTCCTTGATCATTTCTTTTGATGTACAGAACTGAAATCTTTTTAAAATTATTTTTATTTTATATGTATGAGTCTATTGTCTATATATATGCAAATGTGCCCATGTTGTGAATGCCTTCAGAAGTCAAAAGAAGGCATCCAATCCCCTTGTGCTGCATAGCTTTAGTGTCAACTTGACACACCTGTGTTGAGGGAGCCTCAGTTGGGGAATTGGCTCCATTGGACTGGCCTGTGACCACATCTGTGGAGTATCGAGCAATGTGGGAGGGCCCAGCCTACTATGGGTGGTGCCACCCTGGGCAGATTGTTGTATACTGTATAAGAGGGCAGGCTGCAGGGGCCTAGAGAGATGGCCTAGCGGTTGGGAGCACCGACCACTCTTGCAGAGGACCCGGGTTCGATCCCCAGCACCCACATGGCGGCCAATTCCAGGAGAATTCCAGTTCCAGGGGAATCTGACACCCTCTTCTGACCTCCGTGGCATTGCACGACACTGGTGCACAAACTCGCATGCAAACAGTACATTCATACACATACAGAAATTTAAAAAAAAATTTTTTTTAAATAGAGGGCAGGCTGGGCATGGGCCAGGGGAGCAAGTCAGTAAACAGCATTCCTCCATGGTCTGTGCTTCAGCTCCTGCCTCCAGGTTCCTGCCCTCAGTTCCTGCTTTGGGCTCCCTAAATGATGAACTGTGACCCAGGAGATGTGAGCTGAATAAACCCTTTTCTCCCCAAGTTGGTGTTGGTCAGAGTGTTTTGTCACAGCAATGGAAGACAAACTAGAACACCCCTGGAACTGGATTTGTGGGGACGGTGGCTGTTAGCCACCATGTGGGTGCTGGGAACCGAGCCCAGGTCCTCTACAAGAGCAGTCAGTGCTCTTAACTGCTGAGCCATTTCTCTAGCCCAAGACAACATTTTCCAAACAAGTGTCAGACTCATGGCATCCTCCTATTTCATTAAGGACACACCATTATGGGACAGCCATGCAGCAAGATCACTCCCAGTTCTCACAGATATGCTTCCTTCCCTGCACCTAGAAGGCTCTCCAGTAGCATGTGGCCTGGATACATAAGGGGTTGCTTGCAAATAAAAGTATTTTCTGCCTTCTCCAGACAAGGGACCAAACTGGCAGCTATTAAGACACTTGCATTAAGCAAGACTTTGAATTGGGTTTTAAATTGTTCTATCTTGATTTGGGGTGGATGCCCTAGAGGGGGCGTGTGCATGTGGTCACCTGCTCCTCTCTCCCATTTTCTCTTTTTTCTTTTCCACCTGAACACTAGATCCTTCTCACTTTTCACCCCCTTTTAAATGTCCACAAATACATACATATGTGCAGATATGGCTTAGGAAGTCCAAATCAGAGAAAAGATGGACCAAGACCCCCATTATGGACTCCTTAACCTCCATCTATCCACCCACCCTCCATCTATTTATCCATCCATCTACTTACTGTCCATCCCTCTATCCATCAATCCATCTATCCATTTACCATCTATCCACCCAAACTACAACACACATGCATCTACCCATCCATTCATCCAACATCCAATATCCATCTGCCACCCATCCATGCATCTATTCATCTAACATCTATACCTATCCCAACCCACCCATCAACCCATCTACCATCCATCTATCCAAACCACAACATGCATACATCCACTCATCCTTTTATCCAGCATTTAATATTCATCCATCTGTCCACCCACCATCTACCCATCTATCTACTATCTACGCATCCATCTACCACCTACCCATTCATTCACACAGTAAATATCTACTAACCCAGTGCTGTTGACCCATGAAGCATTCTAAACATTAATGACTCATGAAGAACATCTGTATGCTTTTCTTCTGATGACGAGGTCCCTGTGGATTTTTAATAATACTGAGAACACATGGACCTGGGACAAGTTCTGGCTCAGCAGTACACTATCATCATGACCTCAAGTTCTCAATGGACTTATTTCCTGATGTAGGAAGTGCATACCCCATGTTGCAGGGCTGTGTCATTTAGATGTGCTGATAAAAGCTTAACATGAACACTGATCAAAGGTGAGTGATGCCACAGTGTCCTGTTATTGTTTGTACAAAAAAATCCCTTTCCCTCCTCCAACCCTTTCCCACTCAAGTTGAGGTTTGAAGCTGGAGGAAAACCAAGCAATGGACAGAGTCTACCTCCACTGCTTTTCCAAGGCTTTATATTCAGGACCTGTCTGATGAGCTGGATTATATGTAGGTGTTGTGTGACACTATTCCTGGTGAGACAAGAACAAAAGATCTACTCACCCCAGATAAGAAACCAACGACAGACCAAAGTAAGGATATCACATTACCAAAGGCCAACTTGTTGACCCAACATACTCTATTGGAGTTACTTACAGGAACAGAAAGCTGCATCACCAAACGCCCACCCCATCAAGGATGATGGCTCTTGAAATCTGGAAACCTGGAGTGCACTGAATACAGTTTGACAGGTTGGAGAGTGCTCTTTCCAGGTAGCTTGGTTGTTCTGAGCCTTTTCCAAGCAGCTCAGCTTGTCTGAGTGTCTTTCAGTAGTCCTTAGGACTTTATGTAAGTGCTCAGGGAAGAAGGGTTCTAGTGAACCTGATCAATTTTAGGGATTTCCTGAAGATGTTGAATTGTTTACTTCTTGAATTTAAGGAGCTTCTCTACAGGATGGGCTGTTTCGCCTCCCCTTAGGACATCCCGTGTTTACTTTCCTTTAGACATCTTGTTCTTTACCCAGCTTCTCTCCAAAATGAAAGGTTTTATCTCAGAGGAAATTGCTACACACCAGTAAGGATGCACCATTAGTCACCAGGTAAACTAGTCAGGGGTAATAGGTGATAACCAGTTGATGCCAAGAGAATTCATGCAACAGGATTCACACCAAGCATTCTCACAGACCAACTGCAACAGAGATTAGTTCTTCCTCACCTTCCTTTGGTTCACAGCTCTAGCCCAAGTCACTGGGGGTAAGGAGCTTGTCAGGAGTGTGACATCACAGGAGCCTAGGATCTCCTCATGGGTTTAGGAGCCTCCCTGGACCGAGATTTGTGATAAGGAGGAAGGAGGGAGGCAGAGATCATTAATACACGACCTGAGGCCATTCACATAATGAATCTCAAAGGGATGTTCCAGTTCTGCCCAACAAGCACTCCAAGAGAGAATGCATATTACATGTGCCCCAGGAAGAGGGGTCCCCAGGAGTTCTACAGGCTACATGTTAGCATGTTTCTCCATATGGCTCTATATGAGGAGAAAGGAGCCAAGCTGCGTCCTCTAAAGCCAACCAACTGGCCACTCTCTCTGAGTCTTCCCTTCACCCGCCCAGCTCCTGAATTATTCAGTCCAGGAAGAGTCCTGCCAGCTCGGATCAGCTTCTGCAGGCTGCCCACCCACTAACAGTGAGAGATCTCCTGCTGGCCCTGCAGGGGTTTCCTAATTGGGCCTCAGTCCAGGGACCACTCCTCCAGAGGTTTGGCTTTTCACCTATAGGGAAACTTCCTTTCTACTTTATTAAACTGTTTCATCAGCTCTAACCTAAGTATAGCCGAAGGAACTTATGATCAATACAAGTAAATTATGAATCTCTCCCTCTCTAGTGCACTCTCTCTCTCTCTTTCTTTCTCTCTCTCCTTCCCTCCCCCCCCCCTTCAAATGGGAAAAATACTGTTTTAATAACACAAACTACAGAACAGGCCTCCCCACCAGGACTCTCAGACCCAAGAGAGCTACAGATAATCAGTCTCCTAGCTGGAGATGTGGCCCAGGGGTCTCACACCCACCCATCCAGAATAGAGCAGCCTAATTTCTGGATCATTTCTACTCCTGTTGAGAGGACATGTTCACAGTGGTCTGGCTTGCCATGCTGTGCGCTGCTGCCTGTGCTTTGGCTTCAGGGCTGCTGGAATTACAAACATGCCTGGGGCTCTCCCACTCCTGACTTATCTTCTGTGAAAGATAGCTCAGTTTCTCTTGGGGTAGAGAGCAGGCTTTTAGGAGCCAAGCTGTAGACCAGAGGTGCCTGAGGAAAGACAAGACCCTTGAGATGGAGGATCTCCCCCGCCCCTTACTATGCCCTGGACACAGTTCAGTCCTCACTGTTTGACATCTTTCTATCAATGACTCCCTGTGACAGCTCCATCCCAGATCAAAGATGAAGCCTCAACCTTGCCAGCCTGTCTTAGGAAAGCCCTTTCTAACATCTGGGCCCTTACTTCTATTTCTCCTTCTTTCTTAAGGGAGTTGTCATGTAACCCCCCAAACCAACAAGAGCCTCCAAGTCCCCAAATCACACGAGCAATGGCAGAGAGCCTGGTGAGGCCCCCAGACATGTTCTGAGCATTATGTGAGCAGTAAGACTCGAGGTCCCAAGGGTAATGACACTGGAAGGGCTTCAAGAGAGGTGCTGACCAGACACCCAGCCTCAGCCACTGTGACATAGATGCTATGACACTGGGTGACCACTAAAGAGAGTGTACCAATGAGGCCACTCTGGAGGGTGGCATGCCACTATGGGATCCTTGATGGTGGTTGTCTTAGTTCCATTTCCTGACAAAAACAATTCAGGGGAGAAAGGGTTTATTTTAGCTCACAGTTCCAAGTTATACTTAATCACTTTGGGAAGTCTCAAGACAGGAGCTTGAGGAGCTGGTCATACTGCACCCATAATCAGGAGCAGAGAGCAATGAATCATGCACACTTGCACTCAGCTCAATCTCTTCTCTTACACAGTTCAGAAAAGTGTTACCCACAGTGGGTAGCTCAGCCCACTTCAATTAACATAATCAAACTAAATCTCCCAAAATTATGCCCACAGGCCAGCCTAGCATAGACAATTCCCAGGTAACTCTGGGTTGTGTCCAGTTGACAATTAAAACCCGCCATCACAATGGTCCGCCATAGCCCGCACCCCTGTCTTAGGCATGCTCACTGGAAACGTTCAGTGGAGACATGCCCATGAGTTACTACAGCTTCGTTCATCTCTGCAAAAATAAAATGAAGACAAACATTGGACAAGAATAACTAAATGTCCACCAGGAAGAAAATCACTAAAGAAATCTAGAGAATTCATAGGATGAAACATCACTCTTTGGGGGCAGTTTGTTCTTGAGATTTGACTATATGGGTCTTTGAACTTGCATTTTTTTCTCAGGTTAGCTATTGGTATTGCAAGTTATAACTATAAAATCAGGAGTTGGGGGTGTGGCTCAGTCAATAGAGTACCTGTCTAGAATATACAAAGCCCTGGGTTGGAATCCCAGCATTTTGACCTCCACATACACTGTGTGGCATGCACACACACAACACCCCATGGCATACACACACATACACACACACAGACACACACACACACACACACACACACAATGTATCAGTGAAATTGTAAACAGAAAAACAATAGACAAAATCTGGTGGGCATAGTGGCACACCTTTAATGTGAGGCAGAAGCAGGCAGACCTCTATGAGTTCAAGGCCATCCTGGTCCACAGCCCAACCAGGGCCACATAGTGAGATCTTGTCTTTAAAAAAAAATCAATGAAACAGACTGGGGCTATAGTTCAGTAATAAAGCAAGCACAAGCTTAGTGTGTGTGAGGCCCCCAGGGTTCAATTTCCCAACAATACACACACACACACACACACACACACACACACCACTAACCACCAACCACTAAAACAAAAAGTTGATTCTTTTTCTCCCCTAGCTTAATTTGGGTACAATTCACAAATAAAAATTGCATTTATTGATGGCAGACAGCATGATGTTTTCATAAATGTATAGTTTGTGAAAAAGCAGCTGGTTATTTCAAAAGATCAATGAATTTGACAAATTCAATAAAAAATGGAGAAGAAGCAATTCATGACTGTTAGGAATAAAATCAGAAATGTTTTACAGACTGTGCCCATACCAAAAGGACCCTGTGAGAACACTCACAACCACACAGATTTCACATCACACATGCAACATACCAATTTCTCAAAAAGCCACAAATTACCACAACTCATCCAATGTGAACTAAGTGATTTGATTATCTCTATAACCACAAGAGAAGTTGATTACAGGCCACTCAGGAGACAGAGGCAGGCATGTCTCTGTGAATCCAAGGCTACTGGTCACATACATGGACCCAACTCAGACAGGAGCACTTACAAGTGTGAGGTACATGGCCTCCCACATGCTGGGGGAGTGGGTGGGATGATCCCTGTGGGGAATCTCACTCAGACTGCTGCAAGCACCGTGCAGTCCTAGAAGTTCTCTGCTTCAGCAATCCTCAGAAACAAAGAGGGATTATTAAAATACAAAGAGGGTCAACCAACCAGAAGCTGCACTTACAGCCTGATAGAAAAGTTCAAATTAAGGAGACAATGATCCTTTGGGAATTAAATTTTCAATTCCTTTATTGGATCCCATTTCCGTCTAAACCTGGATTCTGGCATCTGTCCAGGAGACCAAGAGAACTGAGATATAATCCCCAGCCACAGATATCAGAGAATCAGGTGAAGCCCAGCAGGTCTGGTCCAGGGCTCTATTCAAAAACAGAAAGGCTCAGCCAGGCGTGGTGGCGCACGCCTTTAATCCTAGCACTTGGGAGGCAGAGGCAGGTGGATCTTTGTGAGTTCAAGGCCAGCCTTGTCTACAGAGCAAATTCCAGGACAGCTGGGGCTACAGGGAGACCCTGTCTCGAAAAGACAAAAAAAAAAAAAAAAAAAAAAAAAAAAAAAAAAGGCTCAACAAAGGCTTGGAATCTCAGCACCTATGCCTGCCCAGTTTATAACCTCAGGCAGCCCACTCACACTGTCTGAACCTTACTTTCCCTGATTGTACTACTGTGTGGTCAGTGCTGTTGTGGTGGTGTCTACTGTCTCATCTCCTGTCTGTTCCTTTCCTTATGAAGGTGCCTCAGTTTCCCTCAGCTCCCTCAGCTGGCCCCCCTCCCTCTCTGTCACGTACTGGGAGCTGCTTCCATGGCTCAGGAGCATATCCAGGGATGAGTCAGGTACCACTGTATATTGCTCAGCCATGTGACACCTCAAGGATGATATCACAACCCAGTAACCTCCAAAGAAATGTAACAAGAGTCAGGGGAGTGCTGGGGCAGAGTCTTACTTCTCTGTGTTAGATGTCAGCTCCAAAGCACAAGGTCTCCCTGGAACAGAGCTGGAACTGACCTGGAAGCCACCTTCCTGAAGGCTACCTCTTATAGTTTTGAAGAACACTATGCAAGCTTCTAAGGGATAACATCAATCAAAGGTCCAACCCTGGCTTTAAGGTCTAATAACCACAATGACTGGCACAGAAAACTATATTGGGGCACTAGAGGCACTTTTATCTTAGGGTCCTAATTGGACCTGGAGCCCACTCAGTGGGAGGGAACTCATGTGTGTTACTGTACACACTGCCAAATACACATGGTTAGAGAGACCATAGATCTTAGAGAAAACCCCATGGCTGTCACATTCCTAGACTATGTGCTAAATATGGATTCTTATATTTATAGACAAGTAGCCAGTCACCACTCATCAGAGAAGCTTCTTTTGCAACAGATAGAGACTATTACAGAATTCCACAACAGGTCACACACAGAGATTAAGTGCCTGCGAAATGCCCAACCCTAGGTAACACATCTACAGTGGAACCTCTACACCTAAGACTCATGAAACACAGTGGAGCAAGGGGTAGAGAGAATACTAATATATCTCTCAACTCTCATCAACAAAGCTCCCTCCTGCAACAGAGGGCAATGAATTCAGGGCTCAGGGAACCATTGAGGAAGAGGGGGTAGAAAGATTATAAGAGCCAGGGGAAGAGATACATGTTAGTATAGAACTGTGGAAATGAGCAGCAAGCCCCAATCTTGGGTCCCTGCTCAGACACGAGGCAGTCCCCTCCCTGAGCTATCATGACACATTCGACCCTGGCTTGGTACTGCCTCCCTTCCTTTCTGCTGTGTAATGGCCTTTGCCCCATGGCTACAACCCTCTGCCCCATCTCAATCCTGTCTGCCTCTCTTGTATGCTGCAAGATTCTGCTGGCATCTGAGAGACAAGACCAAGACCTGGAGCCCAGTGCAGGCTGCAGCCTAGACATCCCCATGACTGTGTGTCCCCCTCCCCAGCCAAGCCCATCACAATGGCCATCCCGAGAAAAGCAACATATAACTGAAAATCAACCCCAATGGACCAGTTGGATGCAGCCAAAGAACTGAGGTGAACCTAAGGGACAGCCATGACAGCCCATCACTTACCAATTATCATGAGTCAGCCTCAGTCCTCACAGCATCCACAGGTGAGTGTGTTAATACCTATTTCTCAAATGAGTATTTTTTCAGCTGGGCATGGTAGCACATGCCCTTAATCCCAGCACTTGGGAGGCAGAGGCTGGTGGATCTTTGTGAGTTCAAGGCCAGCCTGGTCTACATAGTGAGTTCCAGGACAGCTGGAACTACAGGGAGACCCTGTCTCAAAAAGACCAAAAAAAAGTATTTTTTCATGACCACAAGGGTCAGCCAGCCCAGACACAGCATTGGCAATATGGTCCATGGCTTCTCCTTCAAGGACACTAGCAACCAGGAGTTTAGGTGCATCTTCACCAGCTCAACACTCCTGAAGACCACATGCTGAGATGAGAACATCTTAGGATGGATGGACCTAAGTCCCTGAGTGGAGATACTCATGGAAACACCCAGCCGACTGTGCAGCACTGGCCTGAGTGAGAAGAGTCTGCTATGCTGAGTCTAAAATGTGCCTGACCCTGCAGAGCAAGGCCTGGAGACCTCCAGCCAGGAAAGACACATTCCAGTATGTATGCCCTTTCAGGGCTACCACTGAACAGCCAGCCCTGGAAAGAAGTTAGATATGAGCCCTAGGGAATATCACCCAGATTCTGATCAAGCTGCTCCTAAAGCCAGTGCATAGACCTTTCAAAGGATCTTGGGGATGGAGGCTCCTTTCACTTAGAATGCTTCAGCACAGGTGTTTTTGTTTGTTTATGGTTTTTGTTTTGAACATTTGCAACCCAATCAAAATACCTATTATGTAAAGAAGACTAGCTTGGGCTGCAGAGATGGCACAGTAATTAAGGGTTGAGAACACCTGCTGGGTTCAGCTTCTAGCACCCAAATCAGGCAGCTCAAAACTACCCGTAACTTTAATTTCAGAGGATCCACACTGTCTTCTGGCTACCATGGGTCCATGCATGCATGTGGTGCACATACATATATTCAGGCACACATATTCACATAAATTTAATAATAAATAGTAGGGGCTGGAGAGATGGCTCAGTGGTTAAGAGCACCAACTGCTCTAGCAGAGGACTGAGGTTTGATTCCCAGAACCCACATGGCAGCTAAGAACCATCTTTAAGCCGGGTATGGTGGCGCACGCCTTTAATCCCAGCACTCAGGAGGCAGAGGCAGGCAGATCTCTGTGAGTTCAAGGCCAGCCTGGTCTACAGAGTGAGTTCCAGGCCAGCTGGGGCTATAGGAAGACCCTGTCTCAAATAAATAAATAAATAAATAAATAAATAAATAAATAAATAAATAGTAAATCTTTTGTTTTAACAAGATTTATAAGAATCCTGGCCCCTATCTTCCAGACGTCCTCCGGCACACAGCCTAGCCAGTCCAGGCTTGCCTCATTTCAGGTCCCAACTCCACCACCCACACTCATCCCTCCATGGGTATTCCAGAATCTCTCTTCATTCCTCAGCCCTGGGTCTCTTGAAAACAGATATTGTTCCTGGAGTCTCAGAACCCCAGAACCTAGGGGATTCTGGGAAGCTGAGACATCTGTCCAACTGGATTTTCCTGCCCGAACAGCAAAGCTAATGGGAGCCTCTGCCTACTCCAATATGTCTCCCTCCAATGGACCCAAAGTTTGTTGTGTATAACAAGACAAAATAAAAGCCTTTAAATGCACTTGCTCATGGGGCAGATGCCTTTTGCCTTTGCTTGAGGGTCCCATTCAGCCATGGCCACACTCATATGGTTTATGATTCCAGTGTGTGGTAGTTAATATTGGTTATCAACTAGACAGGATCTAGAATCACCTAGGAGGCAAATCTCTGGGCATGTCCATGAGCAAGTTTCTAGATAGGTTAATTGATACAGGAATATCCACCCTATGTACATGCTACCATTCCATGTTCTGGGGTCCCATACTGAATTAAAAAAAAAAAAAAGAGAAAGCTTCGGGACTGGAGAGATAGCCTAGCGGTTAAGAGCACCAATTGCTCTTGCAGAGGACCCGGGTTCAATCCCCAGAACCCACATGGCAGCTAAGAACCGTCTATAACTGCAATTCCAGTAGAACTCCAGTTCCAGGGGAGTCTGAGACCCTCTTCTGACCTCCGAGGCATTGCACGACACAGGTGCACAAACCTACATGCAGACAATACACTCATACACATACAAAAATAAATTAAAAAATAAAAAGGGGCTGGAGAGATAGCCTAGCAGTTAAGAGCACCGACTGCTCTTGCAGAGGACCCGGGTTCGATCCTCAACATCCATATGGCGGCTAAGAACCGTCTGTAACTCCAATTCCAGGAGAACTCCAGTTCCAGGGGAATCTGAGACCCTCTTCTGACCTCCGTGGCATTGCACGACACGGGTGCACAGACCTACATGCAGACAGTACACTCATACACATACAAAAATTTAAAAATTTTAAGAATAAATAAATAAATAAAATAAAATAAAGAAAGTTTAGCAGCTGTTTTCCTCTCCCTCTACTTCCTGACTGACATAATATGACTGGCCACCTGCTATGGTAGACTGTGCCCACACACTGAGAGCCAAAATAAACTCCTTCCTTAGGTTGCCTTTGCTGGGTATTTTGTCACAGCAGTGAGAAAAGTAATTAACACAGAATGTATCTGGACTGGCTCAGGAAAGGTGCAAGCACACTAGCCCACCAAGTCCCCCAAGTAGATGTGACCTTCACCAAGCACACACAGCAAGAGGAATACCATTCAGTGCCCAGCTACCTAAAACACTGCACTCACCAAGATAACTGATGCTCCATGTTCCCAATCCCACAGTGGGCCTGGGGACCAGGGTTTGCTGTGACAGCTACAAGAATCAGAAATGACAGTACCTCTCCCTAGTGTCATGAAAATAGCAAGCTGTCAAGAAAGCAGATTCTTCTGAGATACCAATGACACTTTGGTCTCAAAACGACAAGTCTCTGAATCCCAGGCAATAAAAAGCAGAGGTTTGATACCATGTTTCCTGCTCCTGGGCACCAAAGGGACCTTGTGTCACTTCTGGTAAAGTGAGTGAATCTGCTACACTGTCCTCAAAATTGTTCTAGATGTCAGCATATCAGCATCTGGGCAGATTATCAAATATGGATATTAATAAGCAATAACGGTTCTTCAAAAAGAATATGCAATGCTAGTGCTTGGGATGTGGAAGCAGGAGGAGCAGGAGTTCAAGGCTAGACTGGGCCACATAAGAGCCTGGCTCACAAAAAGAAAGAAAGGGACCAATAAGATGGCTCAGCGAGTAAGGGCACCTGCCAACAAGCCTGACAACTGAGTTCCATCTCCAGGATCTACAAGGACCTCTACACACACACACAAATAAATAAATAAATAAATAAATAAATAAGTAAATAAATAAATAAATAAATAAATAAATAAATAAATAAATAAAATGTATACCTGTTTGTTGGCAAATTCAAACTGTAGCTGTAGAAACAAAGGTGAGACTCTCAGAATAACAGGTGCCTGTTGGGATCTACAGAGCTCTGATAAAAGCCCCAATGCACACCATCCCCTTGATTTTTTTTATTTTTTATGAGTATGCATGTATTGCCTGCATGTGTGTAAGTTCACCCATGATATGAAATGCCCATGAAGGTCAGAAGAAGGCAGCAGATCCCCTGAAACTGGAGTTACAAATGGTTGTTAACCTCCATGTGAGTGCTGGGAATCAAACCTAGGTCTTCTACAAGAGCAGCTGGTGCTCTTAACCACTGAGCCATCTCTCCAGCCCCAATCTCCTTAAATTTTAATAGACCTCATGGGCAGTCCTGCAGCCTCCAAAGCCCCTTAATTTCTAGGGGACTAGATAGGTGACAATCACTTTCATGATTCCACCCAGCATCCTGGCAGACTAAGATTTGTACCCAAGGCTGTCTGCCCACAGGTTGTGGCTTGTAGTAACCACTCTGTGCTAAGCAAGAAATGCCCAAGAGCCTGTAGAGATGGCATTCTGGAGATAGAAAGTGCAGACAGAATGCAAAGAATAACACAGACTACTGACAACCTAAAACCTTAAATGGCTACCCATTGCCTATTACTGGACTCCCAGGAGGGGCCTCCTGGATTCTTATCTGGCAACTCTCCAGTTCTTGCATCTGGGGACAGTAGTTCCAGAACAATTGGATTTGGAGTATTATTGGGACACTTATCACATCACAGTGCTGCCCGCCAGAAGGACAGTGGGAGAGGTGCTGGCCGCAGGGTACAAGAAGGTATCTAAGATACACACCCGGGACCTGCCCAACCCCACCCTCACTGACACTGCAGCTGCAGAGACATCCTAGCTCCTCTGAACCTGGGTTCCCTCCTAGATAAATGACTCTCAGAAGTGCTGTTCCTGTAATGCCTGGACATGTCCTGCCCAGGTTTTGTCACCAGTGGACACTAGGCTCCTATATGTATTGGACACGTCCCCCTGGGGTCAGAGGCATCCAAGCCCCTGTTGATCATGACTCTCAGACCTTGGATATTTGCATGACCAGAACATGGGTGCAACGGGGGACTTGAGAAACATCCATGAACACCATGAAAGGGACATGGGAATGAGCCAAAGACAAGTATGTGTGTCTAGGTTTTAAACATGCTTCCTTTCTAAACAGGCTGGGTCACTGTTGACCATGGCAGGTCCTGATGCAGGTCTGACTTTCTTTTACCCTTCGAGCACCAGGAAGAAATTGACCTTTACTCACAGCCCACAGACCCTGAGGAGTTCAGAGTTGGTCTCCGCTATTGATGTTTTTAACACAGAGCTACACATTGTGCCATGCTAATGCTCAGAACATTTCAGAACTCAGGGTTCAGGCACCAACCAATCAGATTGGATCAGCACATCTGTGTTCCAGTACCCAGAGCCTGGACCAAGAGGACCAGCATGCAGGAAAAAACACCAGGATGCAGTTTCCATGGTGACAGTGATGCTAAAGAGTGCTTGGCTGAGAGGGGAGACCAGGAAAGATAAATGCCAGGATGTGGTTTCCACAGCAACAGTGGGCTCAAGCAAGCTTCACTACCAGAAGGATATTGAAAACTCAGCCACCTGCAGTCATCAGGGAAGACAGATACACTTACCACGTGTTAGGTTCCCCAAAGAAGCTGAAAAATCCTGATTCTTAGGTAGAATTTTCTAGTTTGTAGCATCCCATTGTTAACTTGAAAAGTAGAAAACAAAGCAGTTTCAGTGCACGGTACACACACACAGAAGATAGCCAGCTCCAGATGTCTCAGCCCTGGAATGTGATATGTGTTCTGAATGCTTTTCATGGTTCCTGGGGGAGAGAGAGGAGGTAAGGCTGCCCTTCCACTGGCCCCAGAGTGTCTGTCAGTGTCAATGAGCTTCAGTGTCTCCCTCTCTACCCTGCAGAACTGAGCTTGATGCAGGGGGAAGTTCATTCTAAACTTTCTACAGCTCCTATCATGAAGGGTCCGAGTGCCCCCTCCAATGAGGCTTGGGGCCAAAGTAGACTCCCTAGGACACATGAACAGGTGTTCCCTATAGAGAACAACTCCTCTGTCAGCCACAGGCACAGGGGCCTCCCCATTACATGGACTGCATGGCTGGGGATCAGAACAAAGTCTGGGATTGTAGCCAACTCCAATTGTGGTAAGTTAAAGCCTGTTAGCACAGTCCCCCTTGCTCCCTCTGGGTTAAAGAAGTCCATGAAAAGGATATGATGGCAAGAAAGTGGTACACAAAAAGGCTCTGAGCCCCAGCCATCTGCATCCTCACTGTCCACTCAGTAAGATCTACACCCTGGTGAGGAGAGCACAGCCATCTCCTGATGCCCTCCGCAATTGTCTTGTCCACCTCGCCTAGGGCAGCTGCCACTGCTCCAGAACCCCTCAATCCTCAGAGGCTGTTGATGTCACCATCCTCCCTCCTCCAGCTGCCTACAGAGAACATGTATCACAGATGCCTAAGAACATCTGTGACCATCACAGTCTGGAGGGATGGGGGAACAGAAATGATTTCAACCTGATTAAAATACTTTATCATTTTTACCTCCCTGAGCCTTGAGTGCTGAGTTAGACAGGTGAAAACAGTGTAGCTGGGTACAATACACAGTCCCATCTCAAGGTGTCGCTGGCACAGTCATGCTGATCCGTGGGCCTGTTCTCCAGGACTGGATGCGCATGCTGCCCATCTTCTCACACAGGCCCCCAGGAGAAGCTCCTTCACATACCATGAGGATGCTGCAGAACAGGCACTTCGCACTCCCTTTTCCAGCGGAGGAGAAGGGCTCTGGCTGAGAATCTGTCTCAGGGAGGGCCTGGACCTTTTGTCCTTTTTTTCCTATCACTTGAGGTTGTTGGCTGGGACCCCCCACCTGTGTCTTTCCCAGGACCTAGATTCCTCAAACATGGATGACAAAGCTGCCTCAGCAGGCAGCTTCACTTGCTTAGTCAGCCCAGGCTACACAACCTCCCCTTTAATTAGCTCACCCAGCCAACTGGCAGCCAAGGCAACTCTGGAAAGTCCCTTCATCTTTGCCACATTAATGATTTAGAGGGGCCGGAGGTGTAGCTCAGTTGGCAGTTTTTGCCTGGCATGCAAAAAGCCCTGGGTTCAGTCCTCAGTAGCTCATAATCTGAATGTGGTGGACGTGGTACTTGAGAGGCACTGGCAAGAAGATCAGAAGTTCAAGGTGATCCCTGCTTATATATTGAGTTTGAAGCTAGCCTGGGAGACATGAGACCCTGCCTTAAAACAGACAGACAGGCAGACACACAGACAAATGGTTGGGGCTAGCACTATGTCTTAGGGGGCAAAGGTGCTTGCTGCCAAGTTTAACAACCTGAGTTCTATCCCTGGAACCCAAATGCTGGAAGGAGAGAACTGACTCCTGCAAATTGTCCTGTGACTTCTACCCATGTGGTATGTATGGTACACACACACACACACACACACACACACACACACACACACGCACGCACACACGTAATACAAATTATAAGAAAGAGGGCTGGAGAGATGGCCTAGCGGTTAAGAGTGCTGACTGCTCTTGCAGAGGACCTGGGTTCGATCCCCAGCACCCACATGGCGGCTGAGCACCGTCTTTAGCTCCAGTTCCAGGGAAATCCGACACCCTCTTCTGACCTCTGTGGCATTGCACAACATGGGTGCACAAACCTACATGCAGACAGTACATGCATACACATAAAAAATAAATAAAATTTTAAAAAGGTATAAGAAAGAAAGAAAATAAATAAATAAATAAATAAATAAATAAATAAATAAATGACAGGACAACCTCCAACCTAACCACAGGAAAGAACATCTTTCATATTCAAATGTGCTCCTGCAAGGAAGATTTGCTGGCATTCCCCAGGGAAAACAGAGGGCCAAGGGCCTCTGCTAACCTTTTCCTCTGCTGAGCCCAGCCCATGGCCTCCTGTGAGCCTCCTGTACCCATGGTGCAGGTTTACAAAGGGAAAAATCTTGTGAGACTGAGAGAAAATGATTGCAAGCCTCCACTTCCTTTGCAAAGTCCGGACCTCTGTGCCACACCAGGCATTCCAACCTGACTAGAGAACATGGTGCCTGGGAAGAAACATCAAACTCTGAACACGAGCAATACAGTTAAGTTATGATGGGTGACGAGTTGGGACCCACGGCAGAGCTTAAGATGTCATCCAACTAAGCTGTAAAGCATTTGCTTCTGCCAGGAGTGTCCCGGTTTCAATGTCAGTCCAGTGCCCAGCCCTAGAATCCTGATCGCCTCTACATGGGAATTGTGAGGGACTGTAAACTTTGCACTTTGTAGATGCTTAATACAAATGAAGGAAGAAAAACACAGCTGAGAGAGGAGAAGTGACACCTTCTTTGGAACTCATCCCAGTCTGTTCCAGGTAAAAGAGAAAGAGAGAGTTTCCCTGTATACCACAATCCAGGAACCTGATAAGAGGGTGCAACCCATGTTGGGGCTGCCAGCTTCAAGGACATATTAGCCTGACCCTTGCTGTTCTCTAGCCCTGTGAGTTTGAAGCTAGCCTCTGAGCCCACAGAGCCTGCTTACACTTGGACAGCTTCCAGCCCTTCCCCTGCTTGATTTCTGGGAGACTCAGTTCAGAAATAAGGCATGTTCAGCATCAGCAACCAGCATGCTCTCTCCTATCTCTTCTTCTCCTTCCTCTTCCACCTGTCTCTGCTATGGTGGGAGTTTTAACTTTGAAAAGCAAGCATAGCTGGGAAGATGGCTTGGATTCATTTCTTTTCTGTTGCTATGATAAAACACCATGATCAAGGTAACTTATAAGAGGAAAAGTTTATTTGGCTTACAGTTCCAAAGGGGTAAGAGTCCATCATAGTGGGGGAGGCATAGCAGCAAAAGATGGCTAGAGCAGAAAGTGGATCAATCACATCTTCAAGTAGGCACAGGAAGCAGAGAGCAACTCCCAAGGCTTAAGAACTCTCTAAGTTCACCCCTAGTGGCCTGCTTCCTCCAGCATGGCACCTCCTAAGACCTCCTAAAACAGTGCCGCCACACATAAACTGGTAAGCACACATAAACACACCACCACCACCACTACCACCACACCACACCACACCACACAAAATAACATCACCACAGTCTCCAGGTTTGGGGTTTTTCATTTGTTTCCTCTTGATTATTCTCCCAAAACTCTCTCATCTAATATTTAACATTATTTTCCAAGGATCCCCAGGAAGTAGGTAGAAACGTGTGCAGCTGGATTTCCTGGCCTCCCTGCCCACCTCAGAGGTTGACACCAGTGTACAGCTGCAAGCTTGTGTATGACAAGGTCCCACCAGGGAAGATGCTGCACACATCATGTGGGCCCCACACACAAGCCCGTGCCTTTTCAAAACACTTTTCCCATCAGCAAATTATTCCCATCTGTCATCTCAAACTTGCCAGTTGGTGTTACACTGGAGTCAAATCTGGAGTGTGTCCATGGAGCAGCTGACCCAGTGGAACTGCTGGCAGATGTTTTCTATGGAGTGAAAAGACATGTATACAACCCACCGCATCATGTCTTCACTGTTCAAATTCTACTTCACCTTTCATTTCCAGACATCTCATGAGCCAGTTGAAGTAGGTTTAGCCATTACATGAGATTTCCTCCAGTTCTGAGATGCTATGATTTCATCAGGTATTAAACTGGCTATAGGCAAACATGATGGATTTTATAAACTATAAAATGCAAAGACTCGGGGCTGGAGAGATGGCTCAGCGGTTAAGAGCACCAACTTCTCTCACAGAGAACCTGGGTTCGATTCCCACCACCCACATGGCAGCTAAGAACGGTCTTTAACTCCAGTTCCAAGGAAATCTGACACCCTCTTCTGACCTCCGCAGCATTGCATGACATGGGTGCACCTACCTACATGTAGACAGTACACTCATACACATTAAAAAAGATGCAAATGACTCCCCAGAACTCAAGAGGCAGAGGCAGAGGCAGGCAGATTTCTGTGAGTTCAAGGCCAGTCTGGTCTCCAGGACAGCTGGAGCTACAGGGAAACCCTGTCTCAAAAAAAGACAAAAAAAATGCAAGTGACTCAATGAGAATGATTCCCTATATCTGTGTCTGTGTCACCCATTGGGTCGCACTATCTAATGCACGTCTGGTAGCAATCATTAAATCCTACTGTGCACGTTGTGGCTGTCCATCACTAACCAACAAACAAGGGCTGGTGAAATGGCTCAGTGAGTGTGATGGTTAATTCTGTTAATCCTGGGTGTCAACTTGACTGGATCTGGGATTAACTAAAATGAGAAAGACATCTCCTCATCCCTTTTTGAGGCTTGCCTTCTCTCTCACTGGTGAGTTCATCTTGCTGCTGTGATCAATTCATCAGATTCCAGCATAGACTGGAGACTAGCAAATCTCCTGGAATCCATCAGGCCTTCAGAGCCAGATTGGGACTACTGAAACATCCAGCCTCATGGACTGAACAACTCCCTGGATTCTCAGCCTCTCCAGTGTGGTGTAGCTATTGTTGGACTACTTGGACTCTATCCCATACATGGATTTGTTAGAATACATATACATATATGTACATATATTCATTCTACTGATTCTCTTTCTTTAGAGAACTTTGACTAATACAGTGATTAACAATGATCCATTAAGATCACATCAGCCCAGAATTCTTGGGAAGGGTATCCAGACCTAAAGAGGCACCTACCTCCTTCTACACCCCTTGTGAGTTTTCTTCCTCACCCTTGGGTTCTTCATGCTCTTTTCCTTTCTCTTTGTGTGCAATCTATAGATTCCACAGTAAAAGGAAATGAATCACCATTACATTACATGGTTTAGAGTACGTGCTGGTCTTGGTCTGTCCTTCATCCTTCCTAGAACTGCCATAATTTTCAGATGATCTCACCATCAGTTGTTTTCTTTGTTGATATTTGTTCATTTTATCATGTTTTTATTTATTTTATGTGCATGGGGTGGTGGGACTTATGTAGAGGTCATAGGACACCAATAGGGAATCAGTTCTCTCCTTCTACAATGTGGGACCTAGGGATCAAACTCAGGTGGTCAGACTTAGTGACAAGAACCTTTACCCAGTAAGCCATCTCACTGGCCTTGTTTGTCTTTATGTTGCTTGTTTTCCATTTCTCAGATGTCTCTGGGGGACATCATTACTGTGCATTTTCCTGTGTTCACATGTGAGGATATTTGGATTTCAGTTACAGCAATGAAGCACCTCACAACTAGACATTCTCTGCAAAGATCACTAACCTCAACAAATATAAATGAGAGCATGAATCCTAACAACTAGACCACCAGGGAGTGCCTCAACAAATATAAACGAAAGGCCTCAGTTGGCAGAACCACATTGCTAGTGTTTGTCTCCTGAATTCATATCCCAGATGCATTTGTTCCAAATAAAAATGCTACTGGGGCCTGGAGTCTTTATTCCTTGTCAGTCAAATGTGCTGTGGGGTTTGGGGGTTTGTGGGATTTTTATTTTCATTATTCCATCTGCATTTTGTAGAGATGAGTCCAATGGACAAATGAGATAGAAATGAAAACACATTAGAGAAAGCTGTTCATGCCCTGTGATCATGTTAACAATGCTGGGGAAAACATTTCAAAATCTGTTCATTATTGTTTAGCATTAAACAAATACTTTGTATCCAACAGTTATTGCTTTGGTCTAATTCCTCTGTTGTTTCTATGGAAATGCAATGCTATGTGTCATTTGTTTATTTTTTTAAATCAGTTTTGAATGTTTTCTTATGTATCTAATTTGTCTTCACTGTTTGCTTTGGACAGAGTAGGTGTTGCCAGGGCAAAATCTTTGTTTGTTTGTTTGGTTCGTTGGTTGGTTGACTGGTTGGTCTTTTGAGACAAGGTTTTTGTGTAACTTAGACTGGCATTAGACTCCTGATCCTCCTGCTCCCGTCTTCTGAGCACTAAGATTACAGGTGTGGACTACCACATATAAGAAACTATTGTAACAAGTTTCACTTTGGGTATTTATTGCTTTGTTTGTTGTTTGTTTTTAAGATTTATTTTAGATTCATTTCTGTGTGTGTGCCCATGTGAGTGCAGCAAAGGCCAAAAGAGGGAGTTAGATCCCTGGAGCTGAAGCTACAGGCAGTTGTAAAGAGCCCAAAGTGAGTGTTGAGAACTGAACTTGAATTCTCTGAAGGAGCTGGAAGCCCTCTGAACTATTGAACCATCTCTCTGGGCCTTGTTTTAGATTTTTTAACATTTATTTATTTGTTTGTTGAATTTGTGTGTGTGTGTGTGTGTGTGTGTGTGTGTGTGTGTGTGTGCATTTGCCAACACCTTCCATGGCACATATGTGGAGGTTAGAGGCCAGCTTGCCAGAGTCAGTTATCTGTTATCTCCTTCTACTATGTGGGTCCCCAAGGATTGAACTCAGGTCATCAGGCTTGACAGCAAGCACCTTTACCTACTGAGTCATCTTGTCAGCCTGAGAGGGAGGTTTTTCTTGGGGAATTTCCACTGCAGAATCTTTAGGAGAGTCCCACAGAATATCCAGGATCCAATCTAGTTGTGGTGTTTGGTGAGAACAGAATCCCTGTTTAAGGGCCAGCCTCCACAAGGAAGCCAGCATATCTCAGCTCTCTCTCAGCCTGCAGAAACAACCTCACTGCCAGTGGACAAGGTCAGGATTAGAGGGCTAATCATCAAAGCAGCCCAACAGGGAACTGAACAAAACTTTTATCCCTTTTAACAGGGTTGGCATATTTCATTAATGCATCTAAAACCTAACTTGTGCTTTGCTACCTCAAAGAGCAGAAATTACCTCAGCAGATCAGGGATACAGCAGCTCAAGGAGGGCTCTCCAGAGTCCTCCCCATAAGCAAGGAATCCTGGAGGAGAGTGGACCTGAGTCTTCCTACCCTGAGCCTCCACCCAGATTGCCCCAGGTTAATCTCATAAAATAATGGAAGAGCCGGATTCCTTATCCCACAGAAGCCTTTCTAACACTGCCTGATGAAGGGCCCTTCTCACCTACCAGATGTTTCTTCTAATGAAATATGGGGCCTTTTCTCATTTGCATTCAGAGGCTGCTTCCTGATTCATCACCCCAGCAGGATCCAACTTCTGATCCAGGAGAGCTCATTTCTTTTTTAATTTTTATTTATTTATCTTTATTTCATGTGTATTAGTGTTTTCCCTGTATGTAGATAAGTGCACCTGTGTTGTGCATGCCCACAGAGACCAGAGGAAAGTGTTAGATCCTGTGGAACTAGAGTCACAAGCAGTTGTTACCCACCATGTAGATGCTGGGAACTGAATTTGGATCCCCTGCAAAAGTAGCCAGTACTCTTAACCTCTGAGCCATCTCTCCAGCCCAGAATCTATTTCTGATGCATCTCCCAGCAGGACCCTCTTCTGATCCATCATCCAACAGGGCCTTCTGTCGATCCATCATCCCAGAAGGACCTTCTTCTGCTCCATCATCCAGCAGAGCCTCTTCTGATGAATCATATCAGGAGGGCCCACTTTTGGTCCATCATCCCAGCAAAGCCCTCTTCTGATCCGTCATCCCATCAGAGCCTCTGCTGATCCACCATCCCAGCAAAACACTCTTCTATTTGTCGTCCCAGCAGGACCCTTTTCTGATTAATCATCCCAGGAGTACCCTCTTTTGATCCATCATCCCAGTGAAGGTTCTGCTGATTCATCATCCATCATCCCAGGAAGACCCTCCTCTGATCCATCATCTCTGCAGGACCCTTTTCTGATCCGTAGTCTCCTCAGAGCCATATCCCAGCAGGAAGGCATCCTCTCAAGTGGCCATAATCCTGGAGGTTCCCCTGTTCTCTGGTCCTGCTGTCCTTCAGGCCATGACTACCTCAGCATTTTTCACCTGGACCTCTATCATATGAACCATATCCTATTCTGTACAGGATATGGTTCAATGTCCTCAGTGCTCCAGACCCTAAATCATGTTTCTGAATGACACTAATTCAGTCTCACAGGCTATGTGCACCATGGTTCATCTTCCATCTACACCCCAACCTGGTACTGATATTATTACAGTCCTGCCCCACTTGTTCCCCTACACTATGAAGAACTACCCATCCCCCTCTCCTGCCCGATGCCTGGGTTTTGAGTTATGACATTTTTTATTAAATTACTTTGCCACAGGCACTTCACTCAAAAAGCAATCGCTATAATTGCTCATTTTGGAATCTGATCTGATACTCCCTTGACAGAGGCCTATGGCTATGAAGTTAACAGAAATTAAATGTCTACATCTCTATATCCTATCTGCACTCATGGGTCCATGTCGAGAGAGAGAGAGAGAGAGAGAGAGAGAGAGAGAGAGAGAGAGAGACAGAGAGAGACAGAGAGAGACAGAGAGAGAGAGAGAGAGAGAGAGAGATCCTCTGTGACCTTGTGATTGGTCTACATTCCATGCCTTATTAGCATTCAGTGGACAGGTCATATTTGTTCATTGCCAGGGCCTGCTGGAACCACCCTGTTTGAAGGAACAAAGTACTCTGTCCCAATCAGCCCTGCTGTTCCCCAGCTTCCCTTGTGGGGGACATGTGCACACACACACAGACACGCACACATAGAAATACACACACACTCAGTGCTGGAACCCCACCAGCTGGGACTCTTTCCTCACTAGGTTTTCCAAAAGAAACCCAGGATAGATTCTGATTGGACACAGGTCACATGACCATCTCTTAGTCACTGTGAGGAGCATGGGATGAAAGATCAGGCAGTGTGCCTTACTCGGCCCTGAACCCTAACCCCATTCTTTTCCTGCAATCAGGTGCATTCAGCAGAGGCAGCTCAGCAAAGCATGCACATAGAAGGGAAGTGCAGAAAGGAAAAGCCAGTTACACCCCTCGAGGACAATGTGACAGAACAGGACATGGCCCAGGTCCACAGCCCAGGGCCTCTTTTCCCAGGGTAACAGAGTGGGCTGTCTAGGGAGGGCAAAGATACAGGCTGACACATAAGCCGCTGCATCTCTGTGTGACTGTCCCCAACAGAGCCAGAGATAACCACTGTGGTCAACCCTGCATGGGGCCCTGCCTAGGGGCCAGAATCTATTCCTCAGTGCTGCTGTATCCTCCCAGGATGACAACACAGGGCTCTTTTGTCCCAGCAAGAGGAGAAAGTGGACCCAGCTGCATGATCCTCATGCTCTGGACCAGGTCTCCCAAGCCTGGGCCTTCTGGGGAAGGAGATGCAGTGGAGTCTCCAGATGGAAGCGCCCCCAGAATAGCAACCTTATGTCATTGTCCTACTGGTTGGACACTGGCAGGCTCTGCTCCACAGCGGAGCCTCTATGAGCACCCAACAGCTGCTTATGAACATACACAGGACATGGGTCTGTCCTAGGATCCTCTGGCACTTCCTCCCAAGTCCCACGGACTGCCTTCTCTGCTAGCATGAGATCAGCCAGATTGTCCTTAGCCCCCAGGTAGAATCAGAGCTCAGGACTGTACACTCTAATGAGAGAGAGAGAGAGAGAGAGAGAGAGAGAGAGAGAGAGAGAGAGAGAGAGAGAGAACAGACAGAGACAGAGAGACTGTATAAACACATGGAATGTGAGCCAGCACTGCACATGTCTGGCTTCTACAGCCATAGGACATATCACAAGGGCACACCAGCAGGCATCTCCCTACACACAGACAAGGCCCACCTGGATCTTCCCTCCCCCTCCCATCTGGTTCTCCTGGGGCAGCACCTGGGCTCCACCTGCCCATTCTATGCTGTGGCTATGGAGGATTCTGTCTGGAAGGAAGGACAGTAGAGCTGGTGGGTCCTCCCACCTGCCCTGATAGAAGGGAGCAGAAGTCAGTGAAGAGGACAGAAGGCCATTAGACTATAAGAGGAGGAAGGCGACATGAAAGGCCTTCAGAGAACCACACAAGGCAGCTTTGTGTGGAGAGCAGCCTCCCCTCAGCTGAGGTTTCCACCCAGGAGGGTATTGGGGGAAAAGGTCAGCTAGCTGCAGTGTGCGGCTTTGCAGGCGTCACCAGGGCCTATTTCTAGTTCCACCCACAGACTGGGGAGGAGATGGAGTGGGGTCACACAGGTCTATTTCTAGCCCTAGCCCCCAGCCCCACAGGCAGCCAGCCATTGAGTGAGTGGATTTGTAGCATAAGGCATCAGCCCCCTGCAGCAGTGACCTCATTAAGGGCAAAGATCACAGTTCTTGGGATGGGAGGGAGGCCAAGGGCCCAAGTGTGAGGAAGGATGGGGCTGAGGCTTCTGCACTTGGCCTAAAGGTTCCCCTAGGGACCAAGGGAGCAGAATGACCTTTGTCCTCCACCTTCTGTAGTTCCCAATTGCTGTGCAGAGCATCCACCCTCCTTGCCTGGGGTTTACTCCTGTCATAACTACCTCCAGGCCTGCCCCTTGTCCCTCTCCAAACTATATACCACCCCCCCATCTCCTGATTAAAACTGGATCAAGGCAGATTAAAAATCCCAGATTGCAGGGGGAAGGAAGTCCCATCCCAAGCTGTGGTGCTATTGGCAACTGATGACTGCTGAGAAAGGGAGAGTCAGTTTTCTTCAGGGATGCTCAGATGGCCCCACATACTGGCATGCATATATTGGTACCACAAAGAAGAGGAGGGGGAGGAGAAGGAGGAGAGAGAAGGAAGAGGAGAGGGAGGAGAGAAGGAGGAGGAGAAGGAGAAGGAAGAGGAGGAGGAAGAGGAGGAGGAGAAGGAGGAGGAGAAGGAGGAGGAAGAGGAGGAGGAAGAGGAGGAGGAAGAGGAAGAATAGGAGGAGGAAGAGAAGGAGGAGGGGAAGAGAAGGAGGAGGGGAAGAGAAGGGGATGAGGGGGAGGAAGAGGAGGAGGAAGAGGAAGAATAGGAGGAGGAAGAGAAGGAGGAGGGGAAGAGAAGGGGATGAGGAGGAGGAAGAGGAGGAGGAGGAGGAGGGAACATATGAAATGAGAAGGAAAAGTGGTGGTGAGGACTGGGGAGGAATTAAAGGGGAGGAAATAGGGGGAGGGACTTAATCAAAACACATTAGACAAATGTAGGAATTTTTTAATCAATAAAACAAACTAAGAAAACCAAAACAGCAGGCCCCCGCAGCAGCCCTCTGAAACATGGTGTCTGAAGGTGACTGGGCAGCATCCACACTCCATCCACAAAGACACCTAGTGAGTGCACAATTGATGATGGCAAGTTCCCAGGCCTCAGATGTTGTGAGCAACAAATGCCATCAGCCCTGAAAGGGCTAGTCAAGGGTCTGACCTGGGGATGCAGTAGATACCAGCTGGACCTGAAGCGGCAGCACAGCCAGAGCAGGCGGCAGGTTTTGCCTTGATGGTCTAAGTTCAAATCCCCCTCCATCTGCAGCTGGGGAAGGGCAGATCCACTCTGCCTCTCTGAGTCTCAGTTTCCTTATCTGTAAAGTAGGAGGGAGAATTATGGTAGGGGGTTACTAGAGCAAGTTGAGGGCCCATGTGCAAATGAGGAGGTCAGTCCCTCACACCAAGCACAGACCCACCTGTCACCAGAGTTGGCACCAGAGCAGCTGACGGACTCCCTCTTCCTCCCAGGAGCAGCTAATCCCCGAGTCATAAAGGAACTGGGAAGAGGGATGTGTTTGGGGAAAATATCCTCCTGTTTCCCATAATAATGGGGAGATCGTATTCATCTCATCCTTGCACCAGTAAAACCTGGGAGCTCAGTGGACTTCGGGCAAGCTTTCTAAGTTGCTGAACCACAGAGCCTGAAACAGCTATGAAAAATTCCATGAGAACTGGTGGATGACTCACTAGGTAAAGGTACTTGCCACCAAGCATTTTGACCTGGGTGATCTCCAGAACCCACACAGTAGGAAAGAATCAGCTCCAGATAGTTGCCTTCTAAACTCTACACATGTGACGTGATGCAGAAGCATGTACACATACACACACGGTAAACCAAAAATTATTTTTATAATAAAATGCAAGTTTCCATGAAGGGAGAAGACAGGAGACAGACAGTCTCCAGGGTCTCGAGAGATGCATCCCTGCATAAGGCACCCACGAAAGGTCCTGATCCTCCTGTTCCCTGGTCCTCCTGTTCACTGGTCCTCCTGTTCCCTGGTCCTCCTGTTCCCTGATCCTCCTGTTCCCTGGTCCTCCTGTTCCCTGGTCCTCCTGTTCCCTGGTCCTCCTGTTCCCTGGTCCTCCTGTTCCCTGCTCCTCCTGCTCTGTAGCCATCCTGCTCCAGGTCATCCTGTTCAGAGCTGCTCACCTAGGCTGAGCAGGGAGACCTCCCCAACCTGCTGTTCAGGACGGAAGGAGGTGCCAGATCTCCTGGCTAACCCTGCCCCCACTGAGATTACATCCACTTCTGTTGTCAGGACCACCTTAGTAAGCATGCATCCTTTTAGACAGCTGCCATGTCCATCAAGGGTCAGTGTGGAGACACTCCAGGCACAAAGTCTTCCTGAAGCAAAATGACTTGTCAGGAAATTGGACCTCAGTTAGAGCCACAGGCCAGATCCAGCTCAGCTACAGAAAGCAGGGCCCAAGGAACCCCCCCCACACACACACACAGAGATGCCCACAGAGGAGAAGTGGCATGCCCTGCTTCTATACAGTTGAGGTATATCATTCCAGAGGATGCTGTCTCCCTGGGATGCTGTCTATTGGGGATATCCCAGGCCACCAGCCTTCTTTTGTCATCCAGGCCTCATTTTCTGAGTGACTGCTCCTCCTGCTGCTCTGTAAGACTTTGACACAGCCACAGACCTCTCACTGATTAATGAGAGGCGGCAATTAGACATTTACAGTGGAGCAAAGGCTGGTGAATAGAATTTCTAATTCTGGAGGGGAAAGAGTTAAGCTGTGTTTGGAGCAAATGGAAGTCTTGAAATCCAAAATGTTTTCAGATTCTGGTTCCATTCTGGTAATTAATCAAATGGAAGCTGTTGAACTTCATGAAAGACACCAGCCAGAGATAATGTCTGTGTAGCAAACGGCTGGGAGATGGCATAGCTTTGTCTCCTAGAACCACCAGGGCCAGTCCCACGGGCACTACCTCAGAGACCATGGGGTGAGCAGGTGAAGAAATGTGTCTTAGCCTCTGATTCCAGCATCCTTGAGTGAGCTGCTGTGCCTGCCTGAGCAGGGCTCCAAGTGCCTGGTACACAGCTCTCAGGCTTGGGTTACTTGACAAGGTTAAGAGTAAGGACTCAGCTATGTGCCATCTCTGCGGGGTCACTATAGAGGCTACAGAACACACACATGAGGCCTGCCGCTGTTGAGATTTCCTGGGTGTTCCAGAGGAACCTGCTGCCTATTTGCCTCGTTGTCGTCCACACAGCTGGCAGGGGTTGCCCTCCGGACTCCAAAAAGGCCCAAATATGAACGTGCAAAGAGTCCTTAACAAAGACAGCTAAAGAAAGTTATTCCCTGAAACCAGTCACCCCACCTGTGCCCACCTCCCCTGCACCAGAGTCTGGTCAGAAAAGAGCTGCCTTGTTTTCCCACAGACCACCTTCTTCCTTCTCCCAGGATCTGGGGTAGGAAGCAGACACCCCCTTAGTCAGGAAGCATCTTGGCACTTCTAGGCCAATGGGCTTCACTGTGAGACTGATTGCACAGAACACAATCCCTCCAGTTTATAAACACTAACATTTAACAATATAACTGATGTCTATTTCCCATGAATTCTGTGCGATGCTGACATCATGTGACTTCATCCTCACCATAACCTGACATGGAATACTATGGGATGATCACAGGGCCCTTCCTAAAGTCATGTCTCCTGTGAAGTACTGAGATGACTGACATGAAGCTATTTCTCTTAGAGATGATTCCCCATGCGAGAGTTCTCTGCCTCTCTAGGCCCTTTCTCCTCCTCCCTCTATATACCTGCAGGATGAAAGTCAAACTAACAAAGTAAGAGCTCCAAGGGTTAAATATTCTTCTAGATTAAGTTATCAAGATAGTGCAAACAGTGTGTTTATCTCACTATACAAATACACTGTGCTCACTTCTGTGCTGTGGTTTTATAGCATAACTTGCATAGTGAGTGCTATATATTCATGTGTTTAATACTGAAGAGAAACTCACCTTCCTTCAGAAAATGCATTGTGCAGTCCTCTCATAACATGTTTGTTACATGGACATGCCTGGTCTTTGTACCCATGACCTGGGGACATGAAGAGAGTCTTCACTGTCTGATCATCACAACTGTCTAGTCCCATGAGTGTTAGGAGCTCCAGATGTTCCTCTTGCAGATAGCCTGACCCACACACTGGATTGCTATTCAGGGACCTATAGGTTGGCCACCTCAGGGTCTATTCTGATCCTGCTACAAAGCAAGAGCAGCTGAAATGTTACATAAATCTTCTCAAGACCAAACAGTTACCATGGGTGACAACTGGAGCTTCCAGACTTTCTCCACCCTCATCTCACCCAACAGGGCCACATTTGTAGGCCACCCACTCTGTCCCTAGCCCATGGACAGGTGCTCAGCCTCCTCTTAATTGTGGGGACAAGAGTCTCTCAGTTCATCTCCCCTTTGTACCCATATTCCACACCTGGGAGCAAGGAGGAGCTGCGGGGATGTACAGAGGCCCAGAGAGGGGCCAGGCTATCCTGAGCCAGGGCCCCAGAGTGCTGACAGAGTCCTGACACTTGCAGAGCAGGATCCCCAATCCTCAGGGCCTCTTCTACACAGTGCTCCAGGCTCACCTCAGTCCCCAAAGAGCTGCTGTCCAGCCCTCTAGATCTCATGAACTCCTGCAGTAAATTTTGTACTAAACCCTGCACTGGGTGACTCTTTCCTGGTCCAATCCCTGTGATGGGTGCTGTCACCCTGGTATCTTTCATGCGAGAGGATGATACAGACACGAGGGGTCTTCATCACTGAGAGGAGCCAAGACTCTCACCAAGGTTCCCATCCTGTGTCCCTCTCTGCTACTGCCCAAGATGGAGCCTGCCACTGATGTGACTGCAGAGCCAGACAGCTGGCTGTCCACCCAGGCCATGGACACCTGAACTCCTTATCACCTGCCCCTTGGACTTAGCACTTGGCATGTCTTAGGCCCTTGACCCTCACCATGTCCCAGCTGAGCTCACTGCCTGCCCAGGACCCCACAGCGTGGCAGCCTCACAGGTCCAGCTGGAGGGCATCACTGTGATGTCAGTGGACAGACAGAGCCAGCACCAGCAGTGAGAAGGACACCCACTGGCCAGCAAGGCTCCTCTGCACTGCCCCAGCCTCCACTTCCCTCCCATGTCATCATCCTTGCTCATCTTCCAGAGAGTTCTGGAAGGTCACAGCTATTCCAGTTCTCATGGTGGTGTTGGGGTGGGATGTGGAGTCTTCCACAGTGAGCTTGTCATGCATGGAAGGAGCTGTTGTGGAAAGTGTTTGCTATTGGCACACAGAGACCAGCATCTTCTCCACCCTGAGTGCTCTACTCTGTCCTGATGCTGCAGCCTTCTTATTGCTCGCTGGTCTCTGTTTCACAGGTGTCTGAGCCTTGGATGAGATATAAGGCGCACAGGTACCCAGTGGGAATCCACCATAAGCAGGGTTGCCTAGAAGAGGAAGCCCATTCTCACCTCCATCTTTTAATTTGCACTGGGTGTTCTATAGCTCTGTGGCTTTCAACGAGCACAGGAGCCATGTGGAGCCTCATCCAGCTCAGCCCCGTGACCCCAAATCCATTAGCTTGTCCTATACCCCACTTCCTGCAGCCCTGATGCCTACTCTGCTCTCTGTCCCCCAGTTGTCCGTGACATCAGGGACAAGGGATCCAGCAGAGTGGAGTCTGAGCTCCCTGCTCTTCACTGCCCTAACTCACTGCACTTACTCCCTGTCCTGCCCCCACCTCCAGCCCTTCTCAAAGCTCAGAGTCCTCTGACTGGATGAGCCACAATTCCACACCCAGACACAGGTAGAGCTACACTGAGGTTGATTCCAGGGCGTGAACATAAGGGAGCTGCGAGCACATTCCCATGTGGAGTTCTGTGCAGACAGAGTTCTTTATTCCTCTGGGATGAGGCTTAGAGCTGCCATTCGTGGGTAGTGTTTACCCCCATCAGAAACAGCAAGGCATGTCCCAGGTGACTGGCACCAAACAGACTCCTGCTATTCCTCAGCACCAGCTCCTCTGATCTTGGCATTTACTCTTTTTCTCCTTCCTTTCCTTTCTTAAAAAATAATCTGCCATGCTGGGCATGGTGCACCACCTTTAATTCCAGCACTCAGGAGTCAGAGGTGGGCAGTTCTCTAAGGAGATCAAGACCAGCCTAGTCCACATAGCAAGTTCCAGGCTAGTTGCAACTATAAGAAGACTCTGTCTCCCCATCCAAAAAATCTGCTTTTGAGGCTGGTGAGATAGGTCAGTGGGTAAATGCACCCGTGCTAAGCCTACGGACTTGAATTTATCCCCTAAAGCCATGGTAGGAGGAGAGAACCAACTCTTGAAAGTTGTCCACTGATCTCCAAACTGGCACTGAGACATGTCTGTGCTTCCCCCCCAAAATAAATAAATGTAATAAAAATTAATTAGCCATGCTAATGCATGTATGTTTGTTACATTCTCCTTGCTAGGACAAAATATCCTGACAAAAAGTAAGGGAGAGGGGTTTCCTTTGGCTCACGGTTACAGAGGATAGAGTCCATCATGCCAGGGAAGACATGGCCACAGGCAGGGAAGGCATGGCGGCCAGAACAGGAGGCTGGCTGGTCGCATTGCGTCCACTCTCAGGAAGCAGAGAAGGGCGAATGCGCGCTGCTGCTCGACTCCCTTTCTCCACTTGTACCATCCAGACTCCCAGCCAGCAAGTGGTGCCGCCCACACTGGGTGGGCCATCCCACATCAACGGACAACTCTAGATGACCCCACAGTACTGCCCAGAGGCCCTTCTCCCAGACTCTAGCTCCCATCAACTTGGGATCTGACACTAACCATCACAATGTGCAGCACCCCGTGGTCTTTCACCCCTTTCCCCTAAAAACTCATGTAGTTGAGCTTTTCTTCTCAGGGTTTATTTGCTAACTTGTACATTTTTGGGGGTAAAATGTCTGTGTGAAAGTTTTGCCAGTTAAGGAACACTGGGGTCTTTGTTTGGTTATTATTGTGCCTGAGACTTATTTTCATATTCTGCACATAAGTGCATTGTCAGATATGAATTGCAGATGCTTCCTGCCCAGCTGCAGCTGGTCTATCATTCTCTTAATCGTGCCTTCTGTGGAGCAAAAGATTTTAACTTTGATGAAACAAATCAATTTTTCTGTATGGATCGTGCTTTCAGCCTCTGCTATCCCAAGGTCCTGAAGTTTCCTCCCCTCTCTTCTAAACAATTGTAATCTTGCATTTCCATATTCTGACCTTGATACACTTTGAGGTAGTTTTCACAGTAAGTCTGAGGTACACGTCGAGGTCCTTTTTGTTCAACTGCTAAGATGCTGTGTGGTGAAAAGTCTCTTCACAAACAGCCAGTTAAGCAAATGCATGGTAGTGAGTGTTACTTCAGAAATTATCCCAGCCAGCTCACAGTCGTTAAAGGAACATGAAAGCCAAATAGAAGCCAGGAGGGGCTTCTCTGTGCTTGGCCTCGGCAAAGGAGCAGGATTCTCTCGGTCTAGGCGTTGTGCTGGATCTGTGTTTCTGTCCCCAGGAGGTATCACCATCGCTGACACACACTATTGTTTCCTGCAGCTGTAGACAGTCCAGCAGCCTCCAGCCTGGGGTGGTCTTCAGGTACCAGCATTGTCTAGGATCCTAGAGTTCCAGAATGCTCCAAGATGGGAAACCGGGCCAAGATCAGGACCAGAGCCTCTGAGTTGGAGGTTTTGCTCTTCCTTTCCAGGCAGGGAGACCCAGCGCTGTTCAGCCCACAGCCCTCTAGTACCCAGCTCACACAGGTGGCCTGTGGTCTGCTATATTCTATAGCTCCCTGGAGAGTCATAATTAGACTTCTTAGGCAAGAAGTAGATGGAAATAGCACTCTCACAGCCATGAACTGTTGCTCTCACTGCAAAGCCAGTAAGTTTATCCAAGGTGCAAATTGAAATCAATAGAAGTCACTGCTCTCTGTGTGCAACACAGGCACACGCAGGTTCGTGCTGGATAAATGCAGGGCTGATCCCCAGCTCTAAGGCCTTGACCTCCTGTCTGCATGGGGAAGGAGCTCAGCATTGCCCTCTGCAGGGCCCTGAGGTAGCACCTGCACAGGGACAAAGGAAAGGAGGGGCCAAAGGAGCCTGAGTCGTCTGAGTCCTTGTGTGAGTGTGATCCAGATGTGAGTGTGAGTAGCTGAGGGACCAGAGGAGAACTGAAGTGTTCCCCTCGTGCCACATGTGAACTTGATGCCCCTTGGTCACAAGTCAATAGTTAGCTCACATGTCACCATTCGTGCGCATGGCTGACTTTGTTCAAGATGGTCTAGAACAAAGCTGGGATGCTGGGATGCTGGGTCACTGTGTTTGGAAACAGACACCTTGTTCCGATGATGGCTAAAATGACAGCAGGTAGCAGAGGCAGGCACACAGCTGGCTCTCCTCCCCTGTCCTGAGCTCCAGTGCATATTCTGTTCCCTATGTGAATCACCAGGACAGCAAAGCCCTGTGATTACCACAGCACACGTTTAGGGTTGAGACCACCACCATCCTGTTATAGGTGTGAAGATGAAGCGGGTGTGATGGTGCTGGGTCATGGAGACTGGGGCTGACTGAGAATCCTCTCTGGTGGGCTTCATTTTTCTAAGAACTTGCCTAGAGGAGGGGCTGCGGTTTGGGGGTTTTAGGCATGGTGCCAGCTGAAGTGCACAGACATGGCCCAATGCTCTCCTGTCCTAGCCCAGGAAAACTAACCTACCGGACCCTGAAAGTTTCCCTGGCTCTCAGGGAAACCTCCTGGAGGCTGTGCCAGGGCTGGAGAGTCGGACAGAGGATCTCAGTCTCAGGACACAGTGGGGAACATGTGTTCCTGGCTATTACAAGGCAACTTCAGAGTGAGATTACAGGACTGCACAGTATCTCTAGATACCAACAAGCAGGGCTGCTCCTAGAGCAACATCCTGCCCTGGAGGAAGCAGAAGGCAGGCTATTGGCAGGAGTGTGTCAGTGGAGGGAGCGTCTTGAAAGCCTCCCACAGGCTAAGGATCCTCACTCCTGTTTGCCTGCAATCTCACCCTCTGGATGAGCTGCAGACAGGTGATGAGTGGCCAGATTCCCATCTCCTTCCATGCCCTGTGGGACATGCCAATTGGACTAACACTCAGCAGGATCCTGTGTCAAAATGCAACGCCTACCAATCAGAATAGAGAGGGTAGGCAATGAGGATACCGAGCCCAATCAAGATGAAGAATAAAACATACAGACTGTCCAGGCCATCTGGGGATACAGTGAGACCCTGACTCAAAAGGAGCAAAAAAAAAAATTACAGACTGGAGTGTGGGCTAACCAGAAAGGAGCGAGTTGTGCCAGTCTGCAGGAACCATGGAACACACAAAATGGAGCATGATTGCATCCCATGGTCACAGACGCAGGGTGCATGTTGCTGTGCATAAGCTGAGGACCTGCCCTGGCACCACGTTGCCCAGATACCTTCTCATCTCCCCACCCCAGGCAATGGGTCTGGAGACAAGAACTTGGAGCATCCAAGCCCAAGTCCTACCTCTGCCTGCACAGGAGACACCCCTCTAAAAGAGGATTATATTGGGCAGAGGAGCAGAGGTCCTAGGCTGAGTATTTCTCTCTCTCTCTCTCTCTCTCTCTCTCTCTCTCTCTCTCTCTCTCTTGCTCACCCTCACTCTCTCACTCTCCCTGTAACCCAGGGACCTCAGGAAGCCTCCTCTCTCAGGCTGGATCCATCCTGTTTTCATTGGGGTGGATTCCAGAACTAGCTGATCCTTATAGCACAGATGAGTTAGATGTGTCCCTTCCAGGAGCTGATTGTAATTTGATGAATTCATTTCTAATAATAAGTTTACACTTATTATTAAGGATGATTGTCCATCCAATCCTTTGGACTGACTGCAGGATATCACTTTAATTGTAATACAGTGTGTGTTTCCTGCAGACTTTATGGTTATGCATTTCAATTTATCATGAGGGACACATCTACAGCACTGTCTGCTGCTCCATGGAGATCTTTCAGCTCCTTGTCAGGCTCTGAGAGGAAAGGAAGAGCCCAGGGCAAGCATCCTTTAACAGTGTCTCCTCAACTGACCTGTTACTCAAATCCTGGAACCTCCTACAGAACAGATTACAGCCCAAGCCAGATCCATGGCCTACAATATCCCATGCTATATAGCCTGGAGATCTCCTCACTGTTTGGCTACGCCCCTCCTCTGCATAACTGAGAAGTCAGCTTTGGGGGTGGGTTCTACCCAGCAAATTTCATCACAATGCCTGTTCCACCACCCTCTACCACACCCCATCAGGGATGTGCCCTGCCTGGGGTTCAGATCATCTCTACTCCAGGAGCAATTATAAGGCCAGGTCTCAACCAATTAGCAGCTAGCTTCTCTCCCAGTACATAACAGAGTAGGATTTCACCAGAGCCAATCCAATGCCAGAAGGCTTTCAGTGAGCCGCTCTGGCATTTCGTACTGTATGAGATCTGAGGTAGGAGTAGACACAGGGCAGCCAGGGGGAACCCAGAGAGGAGGCCACCTGAGGGTAGCATTGCCCTGGAAGAGGCATGGCCCGGGAATGACAGAGACCACAGGTGACTTCCCTATCCATTTACTATGCTCCTTGGGTGGGCCAGCCCATCCTCTTTGAATTGAGATTGAATCAGGGTGAGCTGGCTTTGTCACTAACAAATGAGGATGGAGTGATGCCTACTTCAGAAGACATCAGGGGATGGTGAAAAGTGCTTGGGAACCACAAGACAATGCCCAAAGCCCAGGACAAGATCACTGAGAAATTACGGACTGCACATGCAAAGATGGCTTTCTTTTTGCCCTCCTGTCTCACCAATGGCATTCTAACACCTGTTGTTTGGTGACACTGCACCAAGGTTCTCAGTGAGGGAGAGGCTGGTCCTGTTCAAGTTTGGATGGATACAAATCAACAGAGCTTAGGTTTCTTCTCAGATGAAGTGTCCTCACATTCTTAGATCCCTGCCCAGTATCCCAACTGCTGTGAGCCTCAGTCAGGATCCTGTGTCCTGCACTGGTCAAGGGAGGCTTCCTGAATGAAAGCAGACCCTGGGATGGGACACAGTTTGAAGAGCATGGATGAGGGGCAGATGCTGCATCCATGTGGGGACTCCCAGCCTTGCTGTGCTGAACCCAAGACAGCTCTGGTAGCAAAAATGCATTTTCCAAAAACTCTGAGTGATGGAAATTAGGGCAGTTTCAATGCCCAGCTCAGAGATGAGGCCAGGGATAAAACGCCATCTAGATCCAACACAGGCTGTTCATTTGCATATAATTTGCATAGAGCCCTTAAAGGTCTCTCCTCCCTCCCTCTTTGCTGCCTTCTCTGGGCCCGGCTGGGGTGGGGCAGAAGAGGAGATAGAGGTTAGTCTTTTCTTCATCAGAGGCCAGATAGGACAAAGGCCACATCATAGACATAAATGGATCCCATTAAAGACAGGGCTGATCTGGGAGTACCCACTACCTTAGAGCTATCCCCAATGGGCCCAAGGAAAAGAGGATCCCTCTTCTTAGAGCAGCCATCCCTGTGTGCCCTGCTGAGACATAGCCCTGGGCTTTGCCTGCTAAGTTCATTCTTGGAACTTGCCTAGCCTGGCACTGGTCAGGCCCGGGGCCTCAGTATGAGTACTATGAGAGATCCAGGAGGCTGTTCCTAATAGGACCCAGGATGATCCTTGGGAAACTTGGGGCACCCCATGGTTCAAGTTCCCTTGAGTCTTGAGCCCAAAGTCCTACAGGTTTCCTCTGTGCAACTAAGATTCCTTGCTTAAACTCTCCAGGGACCATCAGCCTCAACCCCCTAAACCTGAAAAGCACCAAGATCTGTGGGGTCCCTGTGTGAGCAGCAACAGCTGGAGCAACAGCTGAGGAGCTGCCCATAGGACCTAGTGCAGGCGATAACCAGGTGGGCCCTTGGGATCACAAGGAAGGGCACTTGGGTCCTGATGGAAACGCCAAGTTGGAAGGGCAGATGGGATACTGAGCATCAAAGACAGGATCCTAAGGGCTTTCTGCTGGCTGCAGGCAGCTCCAGGTTGGGCTTCATTCACTGGAGGCAGGAAGGCGTATTTTCCTGGGTAGACTTCAGGTGGATCCCCATCTGGATCTGAGATGTGGGTAGGGTGCTCAGCACTCAGGCTCCAACAAGAGTGCAGGACAAAAAGAGGAGTGAAGATGTAGGGCTGGACCACCTGCCCAGGATGGGCTGAGAACAACACAGCCACCCCTCTGAGCCTTAGGGTTACTATTTGCAGAATCGCAGTGAAATTCCTGAAGGCTCTTCCCTAGGAGGAAATGTGCAAGCATGAAAGTGAATAACAGATAGACATGGAACAATCCAGACTAATGTGAAGCTTGGTCGTGTCAAGCCCCACGGCAGCCCAAGGTGGGATCCTCTCACTGTTTTACGAAGCACAATTGAATCTAATTTGTGCTAATAACTGGGGTTGAGATAAGGTTCTACTTTGCAAATCATCAGCTTTGCAGTAATAAACAGGCCCCTTGTTCTAACATTCCTCTTCACCTGACCTCTTGTGACCTAGGTACCCACAGCAGGGCCAGGAGGGACAGAAATGGGCCCCACTCAGGCATGTCTCCCACACCTCAGTACTGGGGTCTGTCTCAGGCAGGGCTGGGACCTTTGCCCACCTTGGTGCTGAGCATTCTTCCTCCTCTGGGGGGCAGAAGTAAAGGAGAGAGGTGGAGCAGGAGGTGGGAACCTGAGATTTAAAGCCCTGCAGTCTATCTCTAGCTATGTATGCCTGCAAGGCTATCTGCCTTTTCTAGAAAGGCCCGTTCCTGTTACTGCTGAGCCCAAGAGATCTGTAAACAACCCTCGGCTCCTCTGATAAGGGTTTCACTGCTCTTAAAGAGTCTGGCAGCTATGAAAGTTTGGTAGGAATGTTTTCCATGTTGTCAAAACAAAAAGTTTTTACCATGCATGCATCAACCTGGCTTTTTAATTTGAAGAGGCAGCAGTTGGATCATCAAACAAATGTAAATAAGTAGACCGATGCGTCTAAGTGCTCACGTGCACACCTTCTGCAGCAAAAGCTGAGGGGAAACGGGACAACGTGAGATGCCTTGGTGGAAATGTGTGTTGAAATGTGTGTTGTGCCAAGGAGCAGGGCCAGGGCAGCAGCGAGGGGAGAGGAGCCACAGACACTGCTGCGGCTGCAGAACCAGTGAACAGGAGCAAAAGAGACATGAGTCTAGAACCTTCTGAGAGGAAATTCTTTGCTTTTTAGGGTTCTGAAAACAGCACTTCTCTTTTTGCCTCCCCTGATGCACTGCTGACCTTCCTCACAGCGAACGTTCTCAGTGGCTCCAGAGATCCCTATCTGTGGAGACATACCTGTGAGATGGCCACCTGGGCTAGAGCAGTGGCCCAGGTGTGGATGGATCTGTGGCCTCTTCCATGTTGTTCCTCTAGGTCTCCAGGATGAACCAGACTCTGGACATAGGTAGTGGGGATCTCCACCTGCTCCTGCCCAGCGCCCTGTCTGTCCTCCTCTTCCCCTTCCAAGGCCAGCTGCCCACAAAAACTACCTCAAGCCCCCCCCCACCCCACCTTCTCTCCCCTTCCTTCCCTCTCTCCTCCTTCTCCCAGGTATCCATTTTTTTCACAGCTGTCTCGATTGAGCAGCTCCACAAGCCAGGTGATCAGGGGCCCTGTCCAGGGTGCTGAAATCCACTGTGCACTCCTGGGTAAGAATGGGGATATTTCTGTCCCTGATGAGCAGTGAGAATACACCCGATGCACACTGTCTGGCCTAGATGCTCTGATAGAAGGTAGGCGACACAACTGCACCCTGAATATGCTGGGTCTCCACCATCCATGATGCCTGGCCTCATCAGCTCTGCAGACTGTGAGGGTAGAAACAGGAGGGACATATTGTGGGATCATGCATCATCTCAGCACACATCCAACAAACCCATGTAAACATGACTCTGCACAGGGCCCTGGGCTCCTCGGGGAGATGGTCTTGGCCTTGCCTAGAAAGTGAGGCCAAGGAGTTGGACCTATGCACATGCCTCAGAGGACCAAGGAGTCAATGTGAAGTATGACACACCCCTGGAAGCTTCTCACATCTGCACCAGCTCTGGGTGGATCTTCCCATCACCAGAAATTGATTGTGGCTTTTAATACTTTTGTGACAAGAATGTTATAGATAGTGCATAGGATGAGAAATAAATATGTAAATAAATATGTAAACATGGAACTTGAAGAAACAAACTCATCAGCATCTACAAAACATGTGAGTGTCCACATAGAAAATCTGAATTAACCAACATCACAAAGAATGAGGAAAATTCAAATCACAATTACCAGTAAGCAATTCAAAAATTAAAATTTGACTTGAAAGAGCAGTGAGGCATGAATGTGAGCGAGCAAGTCTCAACACTGTGGGACCCATGTGAGAATGGCTGGAGAGCTCATCTGAGAGAAGCAGAGATGCTGGACAAATGGGAGGAGGGACCAGGCACATTCATGAACAGAAATCCTACCGTCAAATGGGAGGAGGGACCAGGCACATTCATGAACAGAAATCCTACCATCAAATGGGAGGAGGGACCAGGCACATTCCTGAACAGAAATCCTACCATCAAATGGGAGGAGAGACCAGGCACATTCCCAAACAGAAATCCTACCATCAAATGGGAGGAGAGACCAGGCACATTCCCAAACAGAAATCCTACCATCAAATGGGAAGAGGGACCAGGCACATTCCCAAACAGAAATCCTACCATCAAACTGCTGTCCACAAACCTCATTCTGACCTGCATACTCAGTGCAACACAGACTTCATTCTGAGAAACTCACAATCTCTTTATAAAATTCACCATGAGCCAGGCGTGGTGCACACCTTTAATCCCAGCACTTGAGAGGCAGAGGCAGGTGGATCTCTGTGAGTTCAAGGCTAGTCTGGTCTACATAGTGAGCTCCAGATCAGCTGGGACTAAAGGGAGACCCTGCCTCGAAAAGACAAAAAAAAAAACTATTTAAAATTCACCATGAAGAGAAAGTACAAGAATAGCAAAAGAAGGGGAAAATACTGAAAGAAGAATGAGAGGAAGAGGAGGCAATCACAGTGATCAGACTTTAACTTCATAGGTGATAGAAAATCTGCCACTAGTGGAGCTCTGATGATGGTTATGGTAGTGATGAGGATGATGGTGTTGATGATGATGCTGACAGTGGTGATGATGGTGATGGTGAGGATGGTAATAGTGCTTCATCCCAGGAAGAAGAGACCTGACAGGGTGACATCATGGCTCAAGGCCCATCACAAATACTGTTTAAGATGTACCCATTATTAGTATTGTTATTATCACAGCAAAGAAGATAGATCAACATAGAAGGTGGACAGCCCCGGGAAGACCAGTGCAGAGTGAACCTCACACACCAGGAAGGGTCTGTGGCTCATCTGTAGCATGCGTGATAAGACATGGCATTGAGACAGAGGCCATTCTTGCTGAAGAAAATGTGAAATTGAGCTTCAGCCTCACACCAACCCCTCAAATACTTTCAGAGGGACTTAAGCACTAAATAGAAAACAAAGCTATAAAACTTTAAGATGAAACTGTTTGAAAACATAACCTGGGGACACACAAGACTAACAAAGCCCCAAGCTGCAGATGACTGAAATAAAGAATACACATGAAATCTCAAATTTCTATAAGATGAAAGATATTGCTAAGAGATTAGACAAGGAATCAGAGGAAGCATTCACACAATAAATAACAGAGGATTTCCATCCAGAATATGTAAATACTTTGTTCAGCCCTGTGAGAAAGATAAGCAACTGAAAAGGAGCTCAGTGAAGGATATAAACAAGCCATTCAGAGGAAAGCATGCAAGCCAAGAAGAGAAATGGAAAAGCAGGATGCAGAATGTTGCTGTCTCATTGACAAAATTGAGGGGCAAACAAACGATACTATTAGGGATTAGCAAGCAGGTGGGGACAGCTGCTGCAGTGTGTGATGCCCTGAGGCTAGTTGCCATTCTAGAAGAATCTGATAGAATAGAAATGACGCCTACTTGGGCACAACAAGGCCACTTTCCAAGACCTCCTGGAGAAAAGTTCTCAAAGCAGAGAAGCCAGGATGAAATGCCCCTGCAATGTTGGCTGAGTTGGTAGAAACCTGGAGAGAAGATGACATCACATGTCTCAGAACAGTCTTATGAAACCATGATGAGTATGATTGGTTATCTGCCAGGGCCTTAGGAGCACTGGTTGAGCCTTTATTTACATAATCCTTTATGCAATTAGAGAAGAGTTTGGGCTTGGGCTTGGGGCAGAGAGAGAAGCTGCCTACCTTCATGAAGCTACAGACAGGCTGAGCAGGGAGTCTTTCCATCTGCCCAGTGATGATAGCACTTGGATGATTAGATTGACACAAAGACTTCCCTGCCTTCCCTGCTGCACTGAGAGTGGCCAGTGGTCAGAGATCTGGGACTTCAGTGTCTGTAGAGCATTCAGTCAAGGGTAGTAGTAACAGAACTACAGCATCTCTGGCTTTCTCTGCAAGCAGGAGTGCAGGGACAGAGGCCATGGACACAGAGTAGCTGTGCTGTGTCTCCACTGACTCATATGTTTTGCCCACAGTAATGTGAACACAGCTGCTCATACCAGCCTTGCGTTCATAACAGGCACCATGCCAAGTGTGAAAAAAAAACCAAGGTGCTCTGGGTTCCAATGATGATCTTGGGCCAGCACCCCCCAAGAAGTGCTGCAGAGAATAGCTAAACCACTACCCAAGTCTGTCCTCAGTGGTCATCAGGAAGCTCTGTAGATGTGACTTTGAGCCCTGAGGAGTGAATGAGAAAACATGGGACTTCATCAGACCCTTCTCAGGAGCTTCTCAAGTAAAAGGAAGTATGGTGTTAGATTCCCCAAAGCTTCACTACTCAGAGTGGGTTACCTGGACCAGCAACTCCAGGGTCCTGTGAAGAACTCACATTTCCAGGCCTGTTCCCTCTACTCCAATCACTTCTGTGGTTAAAACCCTGAGTTCTAACCCAGGGCACATGATGACTGCTAATGTGGGATTATCTTCATTAGGTTAACTGAGGTAAGAAAACCTTCCAGTATGGGTGGTACCAGTCCCTGGGCTGGGACCCTGAATTGTATAAAAAGGGGGAAGTGAGCCGAGCATACGCATTTGCTACTCTCTGCTTCCTGGCTGTGTGGCGTGACCAGCTCCCTACACCCCTGACACCTTGACTTCCCTGCCATGATGGAGAATACTCTTGAACTGTGAGCCAAAATGAACCATTTCTCCCTTAAGTTGCTTTTGTCACAGTATCTTATCAGAGAAACTGGAGAAGCAACTAAGACAGCTGGGAACATAGTCTTCGTCCTGATCCCAATCCAGCCACCATGGCTCTCCCTGGTCTGATGACCCCTGATCTTTGATAAAGCCTCAGTGATAAATCCCTCAGTCCTCTGCACTACCATCCAGATGTACCTAAGCTCTTAACTCTCACTGTACATTTGGGTGTTTACTTAGTTCTGTGATGCCCCTGTGTATGTGAAGTTTTTTTTAAGTACATTTTCATCTTTTAACCTAAATCTGTCAGCTTAATTCATAAGTCTCCAGCTACCGAACCTAAGAGGGTGGAATAAATGCTTTTCTCACCCACAGTGCTTAGAAATTGGTTTTCTTACCTGTGTCTCCATCTGCTCACCCAAGACCAATGGAAATTTCTGGACTTAGTTCATGGTGAGGGCTTGTGAACACAAACTTCAGAGAGAGATGTTCTAAGCAAAACCATTATCCTAATACCTTTCCCCAGACTGCTTTGAGTTGGGGTGTTTGGGACATTCTGATCTGTGCAAATGTCAGGAGGACCTTCTGGCTGGAGTTCTGTAGGTCACAGGTAGGAGACAGGACACATACAATCTCCTGAAGCTCTGCCAAGCATGTGGGCAGAGTCTGAGTGGTCTGTGGGAGCCCAGACCACACGACAGGGCCTAACTGCCTTTCACTCCCTGAAGCTCACTGGGTCCCATGAAGTAGCCTTAGCACCTACTGGCTCTAGAGTTACCATTCCTGCCCCGCCTTGGAGCTCCTGCACACCCAACACTACAGCCCGACCCACTCACTGGCTACCCTCACTGAGCAGCTCTGAGTCTGGTTCACTGCAGTGCTCACCCACCAGTATACCAGATCCCAAGAACCCCTGTTCCAGATCAGAGTCCCTCTGGCTACCTCCAGATAACTTTCAGGTAAGCCAGGTGTCACCTGAGCAATTTATCATGTAAAGGAAATGATTATTTTTAGATATTCTCACTATGTAGTTCTAGGTAACCTAAAACTCACTCTGTAGACCAGACATTTCTCAAACTTACAGAGATCTGCCTGCCTCAGCCTCCCAAGTGCTGGGATTCAAGGGGTGTGCCACCATTCCCAGTCAAGAAATGATCTTACATTTGTGTTTTAGCTGTCACTGTCATATATAAAGATCAATACTGATGGGGCTGGAGAGATAGCGTAGCGGTTAAGAGCACCGACGCTCTTGCAGAGGACCCGGGTTCGATCCCCAGCACCCACATGGCGGCTAAGAAACGTCTGTAACTCCAATTCCAGGAGAACTCCAGTTCCAGGGGAATCCGAGACCCTCTTCTGACCTCCGCGGCATTGCACGACACGGGTGCACAGACAAGGCATGCAGACAATACATTCATACACATACAAAAATAAATTAAAAAAAAAAAATTAAAAAAAAAAAAAAGATCAATACTGAAATTCATACTGATTATTAAATTTTTGATTTGCATTATGAAAGTCTCAGGGAATGGGAAACAAGAAGACTGGTGCAGCTGAGAGACACTGAGGCAGATAACCTCTTCTATCCTCTCTCAGCCTTGTTCCTGGTCCGGGGCAAGTGCTGCATAGGGGCCCTGTCAGTCCTGCTAAAGCTACCACCGAAAGCTCAGAGGATGAATCCTGTACCCTGGTCTGGACACTCTCACCCAGGATTAGGTGAGCTGACCATGAGCTGACCAGTTCCGTCATTAATTTGTCCCTAGAGGCCTTGTAGCTCCAAGACTGCTTTGCTGGCCAGAATCTTGGAGAAATTTCCCCTGTGAGAGTCTGTGTACAATGCTCAGGAAGGCCAAAGTACTGTGAATGGAGTGATGGAGCCTTTGGAACCTGTATCTGGGGCATCTTGGGGTCTCCATCACCTCTCTACTCCAGCCTCTGAGCCCCAGGATTACAGGCCCAGGCCAGGGAGGAGGTAGAAGAGATCTCTGTGTTCCTGATAGGCTGCCCTGCCCTGCCCTTACAGAGGACACCTATTTCCCAGGGCCCCAAACCAGGGAAGTACAGAGAAAAGGCCTGAGGACCCCATAAATGCCAGCACTTCCTGCTGGCCCCTTGTGCGAGGTAGAGCTCTCCCATCTGCAGGAAAAGGCCCAAGGACTGGAGAAAATGCCCTCGGGGATGTCATCTTCCCCATTCCTTGCCAATCACATGTTCTAGAAACAAATTCATGAGTTAAAACATTCCAACAGGGAGAGGAGCGATGTGCCTGGTGCCTGGTGAATTACAAAAGCAACACAGAACTTCACGCCTTATTTCACTCTGGCACAAAATGAATGTGCCTCTCAGGCTCGTGAATTCAGAGGAAGGAAGTTTTTCAAAAGATTACAAGCTGCAGAAACTTTTCCACAGCTAAGAAACAAAACACGGGGCTGGAGAGATGGTCTAGTGGTTAAGAGCGCCGACCACTCTTGCAGAGGACCCAGGTTCGATCCCCAGCACCCACATGGCAGCCGAGAACCATCTGAAACTCCAATTCCAGGAGAACTCCAGTTCCAGGGGAATCCGAGACCCTCTTCTGACCTCTGCAGCATTGCATGACACGGGTGCACAAACTTGCACGCAGACAGTACATTGATACACATACAGAAATAAATAAATGCCGGGCTTGGTGGCACACGCCTTTAATCCTAGCACTTGGGAGGCAGAGGCACGCGGATCTCTCTGTGAGTTCGAGGCCAGCCTGGTCTACAGAGTGAGTTCCAGGACAGCCAGACCTACAGGGAGACCCTGTCTCAAAAAGACCAAAAAAAAACAAAAAAAGAAA